>WAAD01040463.1:15291-65277 GCA_013389945.1 Fregata magnificens | reverse complement strand
AACAAAACCGGCCCCAGAACTGAGCCCTGGGGAACACCGCTCGTGACCGGCCACCAACTGGATTTCACTCCATTCACCACCACTCTCTGGGCTCGGCCATCCAGCCAGTTTTTTACACAACAAAGTGTATGCCCATCCAAGCCGTGAGCTGCCAGCTTCTCCAGGAGAATGCCGTGGGAGACAGTGTCGAAGGCCTTACTAAAGTCCAGGTAGACAACATCCACAGCCTTGCCCTTGTGTACTAGGTGGGTCACCTGGTCATAGCAGGAGATCAGGTTGGTCAGGCAGGACCTGCCTTTCATGAAGCCATGCTGGCTGGGCCTGATCCCCAGGTTGTCTTGCACCTGCCTGGTGAGCTCACTCAAGATGAGCCGCTCCATGATCTTCCCCGGCACCAAGGTCAGACTGACAGCCCTGCAGTTCCGTGGATCCTCCTTCCAGCCCTTCTTGTAGATGGGCGTTACATTTGCTAACTTCCAGTCATTTTGGACATGTCCCCATTGTATAAACTTGTCCCAAACTTCTGAGCAAGTAACTAAACTCTGAAAAAGGCCATAGGAAAGCCCATGCAGAGAACCATGCAAAATAAGAAGGGGAGATAGTGTTTGTTGGCAGCCGACAGATTCAAAAGGAAAAAATAGCAACATAGAAGGTATGTCTCCTATTGTATTCTATGTATGTATGTATTCTCCCTAAAGGGAGAAAGGTGGAGTCAGCAGATGACAACTCATCAGCATGGAGGATCCAATCCAGGGGCAGGGGCCAGCTCTTTCCTTCCTGACTGGCACCTTCTGACCAGCAAAGCCTCTTCAGGGGTCTCTTCAGGGTAGTGAGCACACTAACGCTTAGACTTGTAGCGTTTGGGAGTGATAGCCAACAATTGCTTTACACTATAGATTTGTGCATATCTTGCTTGCAGAGTCTCTCTGCACATAGTTCATTAGCTGGCTCCTTCAAGCTCCTTTGAGCCTGAGCAAAGTGACCCAAGAGAGGGTTGCAGAGGTGCAAAGTGAAACCTTGAGATAAGTCTATCAAAGCTAGCTCACCACTAGGAAGGATGTATAGGAAGAGGAGACAAACATTTTTGGAAGAGTAGATTGCTTCACGTTTCTGCCATTAATCCTTGCCTCTTCTTTATCATGACTCACCCCTTTTCATTGACTGCCCCTCACAAATGCTTGGGTCAAACCTTTTTCTCACCCCAGAGATCCATTAGGAGGAGTTAAGCTATGACAGTCAGTAACGGGGTAATTTATGTTGGAGAACTAGAATCTCTTGAGACTGTGATTCAGGTGTAAAAATACTCCAGGCCAAAGTGTCAGGTATGAGTCTGCTACCGCTTTGACTGGGTCTGTAGAGAGTTTAGTCTCCTGCTGATCGTGCAACTAGTCCTTACCCAGGAGACACCTGGGGTATGAGCTTGATGGAGAACTGAAATCCTTATATGCTAAGATGTGACAAAATGGATATCAGAAGCACAGAACCACTAAAAGAACAATCTTCCCTTCTCTTTCTCTTCAGGAGTGCTCCTAGGTATTTGCACAGCACTAACACAGATGACAAGCCAAAATCTGCAACCAAAGACATGGTGTTTTCTAAATATTAAAAATATTAATGGCTTTTAATTTTATTTTTTCAGTACCATTAAGAAAACAGCCATGTCCAGTAAGTCTTTTGATAGTTATTTATATTTTCTTTTCTGTTCCAATCACATGAATTAAAATGCATGACATGCCAAAGATATATGTTTGGAAGGTCTTTTGAACTAAATATTGTTAGCAATGGGAGATTGTTGATTATATTCACACAGCTCAGCTAGGTCTTATTAAAGGGGTTTTTTTTGTCATGAGTATTTAGTTATATGCCATTTTGTGAATCTCTGCTATGTCTTGAACTTCCACTAGCTGAAGAGCTTCTGATTTTTCAGACTTATTATTTATAAAGCCCTATGAGGTTGCAAATGACATTCAGTGGCAATTAGAAGAAAGTGCATGTATCAAAAATTATGACTAATGGAGACAAATTAGACATTGTGTAGAGCTTTAAAATTAAACCCCACCAAATATTAGTCTAATCAATATTGTTTACAGAAAAATTACTTGCATACTACAAAAACCCCAACTTACAATAAGAGACATTTTCCTGGGGCAAATGAGCTGTGTATCAGTAGACAAAATAATTGCATGTAAAATATGCCACCAAAACAGCGTTTTCACCATGGAAGAATAATTCAAGAACAAACAGTTTTCACAAACCTCCCACTAACAGCAGTGGTTCATTATAATCAGTAAGTCAAACATTTACGTAGCATCACTGATGCTGACAATTAGTCTTTTGTCTTTTTCACATCTGGTGCTTTTAGCAAGATTCATTTAATCAAGAAGTTTATTCAGATACTACTTTATTTACTGATACCCTCTTGGTTTATTCTGCAACTTCCATTCATGATCAGAAGATCCTAATTCTTTCCTTTTTAGGAGACTCCAATAATGACTGTATGATTTAAATAAGTAAGTACATGGATATACTAAATACATACATAAATAAAAATTAAAGGTTTGTTTACACTCACTTTAAAATAAGTGATATTAGGAATATATCCCAGGATGTGATTTTTAATTATTTTTGTCACAGATCAGAGCAAAACTCAATACAGATTTGCAGGAACAAAACAAGGTGTGTCTTGATTAAGGACCAGATGTTGCTCTCCTTCATTAATCTGGATAATAGCATGACTATGGGTGACAGACTTAGGCTCATTATCAGTACTAGTATTGTGAAAATATTTTTTTTACATCAATGGCAAAACAGAAGAAAGAAAAATCCTTTAACATAAAGAGATGTTTTCTCTTTTTTTCTTATAAAACATCTTCTCTCTTCTCCCTGCCCCTGGAAAATAATGATCAGGTTGAAAAGGAATTGTCCATGGTGGAATAATTGAAATATCTTTTGAATTTTTCATAGTTGTATTTAATCAGATTCAATTAAACACATTTTTTAAATGGAACATCAATAACATTGAATAATTTTTTTTTTTTACTTTAAAAAAAAAAATCACTTTTTTCCCTACCCATTAATAGAACTTAACTCAATTCTATGAAATTTTGATGTAGGTTGTGTTGTACCAAGCAAGCTGTTTGTCCAGTGCATATTGCTAGTTCATAATCTGCAACACTTCTCATAATAGCTAATTCTTATGTCTGTCATTCTCCTAGTAGCGCCCCTTCAGAACGCCATGCAGCATCACCTCTCCAGTAAGCATGTAGAAACATTTTATGCACTTACGCAAGTTGCTTACAGCAGACTCCCAACAATGGTCGTAACCTGGACATCTCAAAATGTAACCTTTGAGTTTATATAGATCTTCACACAAATAACCACCTTTCATGATCAATAGTGCTGTGGTTTCCTTTATAGGAAAGCAATTTATGTAATTCAAGAAACTCAAGTAAAAATAAGGTTACTTTAACAGAAACACATTGCTTGTAAGCCACAAAAGAAATGGAAATTGAAAGTCAATCTTTTTTTGCTGCAGTATCATTTATGCAGCTTTCACTAGCAACTGGAATTATGGACTGAGATACAAAATAAAAAAAGAGGAAAAAACTAAGCATCTGAATAAGCCAGCCCTCTCCAAATCCTAACGGTTCAAAGGCAGAAATAACTTTTCCAGACACACCCCATCCTTCTTTTGCTGAGTGATTCTTATGCATATTAGGCAGGATAGGTGATTTTTTGTCAAGAGATAAGAATTTTAATTGAAAGAGATATTAAAAGAAAAGAAAACAAAAAGATCTGACAACCACCCTGGTTACTTGACATTTACCCATCCTACCACCTAGTAAAATTCCCAGTAAGCTGTTATGTTTGTTTGTGGCAGTGGGATTTACATTGCCATGAGCAGAGCCTAGGGCCTGTCCTGTAGCTTGGGTCTGTAGGACTACCTCTATAAATTTGCTTTAGTAAAACATCAGCAAGGAGTAGGTGCTGTTAGACAGCAAGCATTGCTCCTAGCATGGTTTTGGTGCAGATATGGTAACTTACATTGTCCCAAGACAGCACCGAATAGAGCTGGCAATGGCATCCTGCGTGTAGCCAGGCTGTTGGGGAGAGGAAGGGAATTTAGCTGTCAAGTCCCAGTATCATCTGGCTGCATTGCAGAGAACAGTCCCCAGCCCATATTATTTAGTAACACAGCTGTAACTTTAACCTCTGGCATGTGCCTGGAGTTTTAAACCGATAGGCTCTGCCCAGCTCCCGTTCAGGCTTCTGAATCCTACTCAACACAAAAAGACTTTTCCTATACTTCACCACCCCTCAGGCACAGCAAAGTGAATTCTGTTTTATTTTCACGTGAAGAGGTATCCAATTCTCAAAGGACAAAGCAAAATCTGTAAAGGAAAAAAACTTTGGAAATGCTGTACTTGATTACCCTCCCTGGACATGCAAGAAGGTAGATGGAAGGTAGGTTGCTTTCCCTTTGAGTGCTAGAAGTCCCTAATGGGACCTCTAGCAACAGAAGTATTATTGTGAACTGAGCTCATATACAGCTGCTATTTCTAAGGGTCCAGAGAGCAAAAGAGAGAGCTTCGTCTTGTCCATTTCCTTAAAAAAAAAAAAAAAAAAAAAGGAAAATAATGTTAATTTTGTACTGACATGCAGCTATCAACGCAAAGGTAACTTTTCATTGCTGGCTAACTTAACTTACTCTTTCAAAACAGTAATGTAGCCATCTAATTTTTGGGTCTGTGGGTTTGTATTTAGTACTTCATGGCATTCTTTTCTCAGGCATATTTCTTGTATCAAAGAGAAAATGCCTTGTGTATCTTGTGGCTATGTAAATGTGTGCCATTTCTTAGTCATGTTTAGACTAGACACGTATTCATACGTTAAAAATTTAATTCCCCCAACATTGGCATAAACAAACGTAGGAAATGTATTCTGGGTGTTATAATGAGCTATTCTTATCAGGAAGATTCTCTTAAGAAGCTAATAGATGTTACATGAGACAGAAGAGGGTGTATGAAATGACTCATTTTCAGAGTTTGAAGGTTTAAAAAATAAAATTACCTGGGTATCCACAGACTTCATGAATAAAGACAAATAACTTGTAAATTAGCAAAGTTTTAGAAAAGTGACTCCATTAATTTAAAGATTTCAGTGAAGTGTAATGAATTGGCTTTCTTCACAGTAAATAGAATTTGTAAATTGTAACCTGACAGATGCCGTTATAAACGCTAGAGGAAGATTTAAAAATCACATAGCGAAATAATGTCTCTATTGCAGTATCTCAAATTGTATGAAAGCAATAGCACAACATTTACAGTTATTTAGGTAATGACAGCTTATTAGGGAAAAACTGCCATTCTCTTTATCACATCTTCACTTGCTCCAAAAGTGTTAAGGAGCTTGTTTAATACTGACACAAAGCAATAAAAATAAATCACAGCAGAAGAGATGAGCATATCTCTGGCTGGACAGGGCTGGGATTTTGAATGAAGACACATCTTGCAGAGCTGATGCACATAGTGGGAGTACAAGAATGAATAATCACAATTTTAGGCAAAAAGTCTTCCATTAGATCAATCCCTCTGTTAAATAATGGCTCTCGTTTGCTTTTTTCAGTAAGTTTATGTCATGACATACCAGAATAGATGCCATCCAGCCCACATACTGATTTAACTCACTGTAGGAGCAACCAGCAAGTTGCACAGGAGTGATAGAGGGCTTCCTCCTCCTCTGTTGCCATCAGGTCTTGCATGGTGCTAGGCATGTCCTACCAGATGGGAAATAACTAAGGATCTCACTCTAAAAGTGCAATTTTTCTTCTTTTTCCCTTCACTATGTGGCTGTGGGTTGCGATTTGCACACACACAAGCAGATTAAAACGAGATGGCTGTGGACTGTGCCTGTTTACCCACCACCCCCTCTCACAGTCATGCCACCCCCTCTGCGGCAACAAATGAACCATGTGTGTAGCTCTTGACTGTCAGCCCACGCAACTAAATCAAAGCTTCTTCTGGGCTGCATGAACATGCCGTGCTGTGGGCTGCAGAGGTTCAGGAGCTGCTTCGTGTATGATGAAATGCTTCTGCTGCAAGACAACTTAGTCTAATAGCTTCTGGACAGATTTAAGCCTCCCATCATTGTCTGAAGGCCTTTAGAAATAAGTTCTCCATCTTATCGTTACTGATAGTCACAAAGGTATCACAAACGTTGTCTGCATTCATAGAATCATAGAATCCTGGAATGGTTTGGGTCAGAAAGGACCTTAAAGATCACCTAGTTCCACCCCCCTGCCATGGGCAGCGACACCTTCCACTAGACCAGGTTGCTCAAAGCCCCATCAAACCCAGCCTTGAACACTTCCAGGGATGGGGCATCCACAACTTCTCTGGACAACCTATTCCAGTGCCTACCACCCTCATGGTGAAGAATTTCTTCCTTATGTCTGATCTAAATCTACCCTCTTTCAGTTTAAAGCCATTACCCCTTGTCCTATCACTACATGCCCTTGTAAAAAGTTCCTCTCCAGCTTTCTTGTAGGCCCCCTTCAGGTACTGGAAGGCTGCTACAAGGTCTCCCCAGAGCCTTCTCTTCATTTGAACCAAGAGTTTAGTAGTTTGACAGGTCTGGTAGTCTGACTGGAAGAAGTTTGCTATCGCATATGAAGTTTTCTGGTCTCATTTCTCACACTTTACAGGAGTGATATCCAAATATAGTTTGTGTTGGCAGTTATACATTACTTGAGAGCAAACCTGTTCACCCTGAGACCATTAAAAATTCTGAGGTGTGGGGAATAACTCAGGAATGACTTTTACTCCTTCAATAAAATGTTAAAAAAATTGCAGTAAGAGGGATGAAAATAACTTTTATAAAGTCAAAGAAATGGCTATAGCATTGCTCAGGTGTTTTTGGCCAATGCTGCAGATTCTCCACCTAGAAAACATACTGGTTTTTTAAAACCTTCTAGGTAGATAGTTTAAAGAATTATATAACAAGAAGTTTTCAGTTTTCACAGCACACTATTTCAGAATAATTTCTGCAAGGTTTCCTTCATAATTTATTGTTGCAAGAATTAATTTTGCCATGAAAATATTATACAGAGGAGGTATCTCTCTGATATGTTTTGGGAGCTGTTTATTCCACTGTGCAATGTGAAAATTGCTCATGAAGTGATCTAGATATCATCACATATAAAAGCAATGCAAAAACACTTAAAATGGGTAAACTACATGTCATTGGTGAAGGGAAAGAGGTAAGAATCAGATTTGGTGACAAATATGAGCCTGTTTTGTGATCTGGTTTATTTTTATACCATTTATTGCTTGATCTGTGTCTGCTGTTCCAAATTATGTTATTTTAATTAAGCAGAGCTGTTCTGCCAGAAAGCAGAGGGTCCTCAGCCTTTCTCACAAACATCAGACCTAAAATAATTGAGGATAGCATGAGGGGAGCAGGATGTTTTTTGAAAATACTCTCATGAATGATTTTTCTTTAGTGAGATTTTTTAGCCATTACTACATTATAACACTAACCATATGGGGATGTCTTAGTGAGAAATTTGCTCTTGTGAAGAAGACTTGAGCAAACGTATTCAGTGTTCATGTCTGGTCAGAGTGTAGTGGAACATCTGCCTGCAGAAATGCTCCAACCAGGTTGGGAACTATGCAAAAATGCACCTTATCTTCTTTTTTATTCAATAGCCCTGTAATGAGAGGATTCTAGACTACCCCCTCTTTTCTCTGAGGAAATTCAGTCTCCATGTCTCACCTCATCACTAAACTATGAGCCACCCTGACAAAACCAGGCAGAGAAAGAGGCTCCTAGTTTCTTTTGTTAACTGCGTCCCATTTTGAATAGACTAACTGAACCTTTATTAAATGAAAGGAAGAGAGAACAGTTAGACAACAACTAGGACATTGGCCTGGGAAGTATGAGATATGACTTTCAATCCCTGCCTCCCAGGCCAAAGGAAAGATTTGAACTTCTTCTCTACTCCTTGTTAAGCTGCTCCAGCCATTAAAAGATTGTGTGTTTGCCTTTGGCATGTCTTGTGGGAAAACCGCCATAGGCATCTGGGTCTGAAAGAGGCTCGGGGTGATGAACCCAAACCTTCGAACAGAGGAGAGGTGTTCAGAAGGGAAAACTCTTCTCAGTCTTTTCTGTGGTTCATGAGGCTCCCTACCAACCCTGTTTGTCCCATCTGTCCTTTTCCAGGCACTGCACAATAAGCCCTGATTAGAAATAGGCTGTAGGTTTTTCTGATGCTAGCACAGATCCCAGTAAAGTGCTGCCTTTTTCTGGGTTAGTTCATGGTATCTGTATGTTGTTTAATTGAGGCAGAATGTGTGTGCCTTTCCAGTACTATTTTCAAAAAGAGAGGCTGAAGGCAAAACTACCACTTGTTATACTGCTTGTTTTATGGATAGGCAAAGTTAGGGTTACTAGAAATGTGCCTGCAGCCTGCTGTTTTTGTGCCTCAGTTAGTTTCGAAAAGGATAAGGAGATTGCCAAGGAGGAACAGAGCTATGTAAACACAACTTTGGCTTTTGCGGTGCTCCTGAGGAAGATACAGAAAGAAGCCAAACAAGTCAAGGATGATAATGGATTCCTTGTAGCAACTTACACTTCCACTTGTCAAGAGCACTCCAAACTGAGCTCTTGACTGAGCACAGCTGCTCCTTCTTGGACCATCTCCTAAACCCAGGAGCATCTATTCAGAAACACCCCAGCCAGCACCAGCCCAACTCAACACATCCACATCCACGTGGCACTGTGCAGTCAGATAGATTTCCATTGGAAAGCTGTGTCCGTGCCAGCTGGCCATTCTTGCCACTGAATATGATGGGCCGGGATGCAGAGCCAGTGCTACACAGTTCTGGTGTTTGCTCGATCTCTGCTAACACAGGACTTGCTGTCCTGCCCTGCAACTTAGTGTGGGCACCTGCCAGAGGGGGTGCTGGGAGCTAACCCCACCTGAAGAAACACAGTGATGGCTCTTGGTGTGGAAGACAAGCTCAACATGCAGCTTAGATGAAAGGCACGCTGTCCCATGATCTCTGTCAGCCCAAGCATCACACTGATGTGCATGCTGTCTGGACAGAGAGAGGTATTTAAAAGATAACATTCACACTAATCCTGAAGCTTTTAAGACTGAATGCAATCAAAGATGCTTTAAACTTTACACCGTACTTTAATTCTCATCTTATATTCTCATTTATCATTTACAGTTGGACTCAATGATCTTAAATGTCTTTTCCAACCTGAATGATTCTATGATTCTGTGATTCTATGTTCCCTGATAATTAAATCTGTATGTTAAATATCAAAAGGTTGCGGTGGAAAAGATGTTGTACTGGGAGACACCATAGAAGTCTGTCAAGCTCATCAAACTTGCCAAGACAGCTTAAACATTACCAATAAGCATTTTGGGGAGAAGAAAATCAGAGGTACTGAAGAGCTCATTAACCTACCAGAACAAAAACTTATGTCTGGAAGTTAAGCCCAAATCCAGCTAGAACTTAGGTACTACCCCTTTCAGTGATGAACTGGAATTTAGAAACCATGACCAAAGAGCAGGCAGTTCTTCTCGTGCCATCTCCAGATCACATCCAGATGCCTTCCTGTGATCTGCTCTGTCTGAATACAATTATTGGTCTCAATACAGGGACAGAAAAGAGAGATCTAGTTTGATGTATATGAGATATGTCACAGGGCAATGGAAAAAAACAGTGGTCCTGAGCCACACAGCTGCAGCCTCGGTGGCTTCGGGTGTCTGGCGTGAGGTGCAACCTTGAGAGGAAACTGTGAAAACCCAGCTCCAGTCAGGTGTGATGATGGGCATGGCTATGTAAAGGTGGCAACACTCAGCCTTGCTGAGAGGAAGTTGGCAGCTGCCTATGGCTGCCTGGGTCACAGTGCCATACTTACATTGCTTTGGGGGTCAAGGCAGTACTTTTGGGCTGTGATGCACTCATGTACCTGGTGATTGGCTTCTTTAGAAGGGTCTTCAAATTCCCCCTATACTTGAAAGAAAATGGGTAAAACTAAGCTTGAATTTATATTGTTTCTGACATGTAAATAGAGACTGGAAAACCAATTCATGCAGCAATAAGTGCAAGTCCTCTGATTACTCTTCATATTCAGTTGACAGCCTTAATTTCACCCACAACTGTACATGCGTTTTTAGAGGTGGGACAAGTAATGATGGGCAAGGGGAGAAACAGGCTGCAGGCTTTCGCTACCAGTGCAGCTCAGAACCATTCTCCTCCCTTCACAATGTGATACACGCAATGGATGCACACAGCGCATGCATTTTAACTAGGAGAGGGCTGTATTCTTGGCTCAGTAAATTCATATCTGATTTTCTTTTTAATGCAAACTGCAGTGTATGCCTAAGAGATTAATCAAAAAGATGAAGTAGTTTAGTATCCATTCAGGAAAAGCTACATTAATCATTGACTTTCATTTACATTACAAAAAGAAATTATCTGAGAGGCCTGACTTCAGGCACTCAGTTAGAATTCCATATATTTGTTGCTAATAGTCTAATAAAAAGATTAAAATTGCTTCTTTTGTTTTGCTGCTGCCCCACACCCGTCTATTTCTACAAGGCAGTACTTGGTTGATATACCTAACGCTTTATGGTTAAGTCAATATTTTTAGTTCTACTTAGCTTTTGAAGTCAAATATTCAGAGAGTTGACCTGTTCTTCTGGGCAAAATGACTGCTTCAGATGCCTCTATTAAAATATTAATGCAAACTTAAGATTTTGTTATAACTATGACTTTAGTCTGCACTTTTGTTTCTGATTAAAAACAGTAAATCTGTCAGAAAAATCTAATTCTATACCTTCAGAATCATCATAAAACAGGAACATTTCATACCTCAATATTGTTTTCCAGTAATTCAGCTTTAAAATAGGAAGGAAAGTTGTTTTTAATGACAACTTCCCAATAAAGAAATTATGTTAGTGTCCTGTTCTTAAGAGTTCATTAATAGTAGCCTCTCATATTAAATCACCAGTGGGTTTTATTGGAAATTAAGTTTTCCATTAAGATTGTCCATCCTGTGTTCCACTGAATTGAGGCAAAGTGAAAAAAACCCCATGTGTCCACAGCAGCCATACTCCATGGGGTTTTATACAGTATTTTCAACAGAACTTGATGCCAACCACTAGTTTTAAACAGCTTCTCCTACAATGTCTATGAGAGTAAGGGTGCTAGGAGGGATTAAACATGATAGTTACTGCTCCTGCTGCCTTGTTTTGTATTCATAGTAATTGTTGTTGCTATGTATTTATTAAATCCTTTACCTACCAATTTTCTGTGACTCTCTCTGGGGAGCTGTTTCAAAGCCATAGGGGTAGGTGTGGAGTAATATCTTCCAGAAACTTGACATGATATTTGTAGTTCATAGCTTAAAGAAACAAACATTGTGAAATGGGCTGTGAAAATCTCTCCCGCAAAAAGTGAGCAAGCATTTGAACATATCCTTATATATCTGATAAGGTGGGGATAACTGTCAGTCACCCTCATACATACGCAAAGCTTTTCCTATTAGCTATTCACAGAAACAACATCTACAGTTGTGAGATTTTTATGGGCAGGAGACTTATCACTCAAAGGCTGGGAACAGGAATTATCTTTGAATATGTAGGGCTGGTATTAAACTCGTGAGGTTCGGCATGGACCCTTCTGCCTTCAAGTGTGGAAACAGACACCAGGGCTCTCTGCCTCCCAGAAACTGCCTCTCTCAGGGAAAGTTGAGCATTACTTTAAGAATTCAGGTTTTCTGTTGCCTACTTTCTCTCTTGGGTTCTATGAATCATAACATCATAGGAAAAAAATCAGGTTGTAAGGGAGCCCTGAAGGTCTCAAAGCCAGGCCAGCTTTTAAGCTAGGTCAGGTGGCTTAAGGCCCTGTCTGGTCAGCTTTTGAGTATCTCTTAGGATGGAGCTTTCACAACTTCTCTGGGTAAATGGCTTTTGTGTTGAACCACCTTAATTGTGAACATGTTTTTCAATATATGCAGTTGAAATTTCTCTTGTTACAACTTGGGTCCATTGCCTCTTACCCTATTAGGGAAGAGACCTTCTTTGTGCAGCTATGAGAAGAGTATGGACAGATGCAACCCCATAACTGGTAAACAGAGTTGAAGAGTCATTCCCTTGACCTGATGGCTGCATTCTTGCTAATACCTTACGAGGCTGGCCTTCTTCACCACAAGAGCACACTGTTGACTCAAGGTTCAACACGTTGTCCATCAGGACAACAATTCACAGGTCCTTTTTTGCAAGTGCTTTCTAGCCAGCCAATGCAGAGTCTGTGCTGTTGCATAGGCTTATTCCACGCCAGGGGCTTTACATTTGTCATTGCTGAACTTCATGAGGTTACTGCCAGTCCATTCTTCCAGCTTGTCGAGGTTTCTTCAAACAGCAGCTTTGCCCTCCAGTGTGTCAGCTGCTATCCCTGTTTCGTGCCATTCACTACCTTGTTAACTGTGCCTTCCACCACATTGTCCAGGTGAAGACACTGAATAGTATTTGCCCCAGTATCAGCCACTGAGGAATACCAATCATTACCAGGTACTCAGTAGACTTCAAGTGATTTATCACTACTTTTGAAATCTGAAGGCCCGTCCAGTTATTCACCCATCTTGTAGCCTCCCCATCCAGTCTATACCTCCTGAGTTCGGCTACAAGGAATTTTGCATCCTTCCACATAAGGAAGCCTGGTTTCAAGAGGAAGAATGGAAATTTCTTCCTTCCTCCTTTAATTTCTCCTGTTCCTTTCTGTCTTTACCGCAGATGTCTCACTGTGGGTGAGTGTTGTAGCCTCCCATTCTTATATAAAAGGTGAGTGGCAACATAGATTTTTGCTATAATTTTTGAATGAGAGAGACTGTAATTCTCGGCTGTTTCTGTGAATCCAGGGAGGTCTAAGTATGCCTACCGTAGTAAAGACATCTGCTCGCTGTGCTATATTTGAGCTGGCGTTGAGGCTCTCCCACACATTGAACGTGGCTTTGATGCCGAGGCATTTTCTCTCTCTGATAATTCATGTCTGTGCATGGATTCCTACTGTGCCTAAGAACACTTTGGGCAACACATACTCTTGTCCCCAGCACATTGTCGGTTTTCCATCAACCCTCTTCCTTCTCTGTTATCAGAGATAGATGTGGGAATCTACCCTGGGAATGTGGAGTTCGTGCTACAACACAAGTGGAGACCTCAGTGATTTCCCTAAAAAAATTATTTATGCTGTCTGGGCAGCAAGAGAAGAGAAACTTCTGAAACAATTATTAAAAAGTGTAGAAAGAGGCACATCTTAAGCTCCACTTCCTTGAAGACACCGCCACCTAACACTTCACTTGGTTGAGATTCCTCTCTCTGCCTGGGATTTACAACCATCAGTTTCCTGCTAACGCTCAGTGTCTTTAAAACAACTTTGTAGGGGTTCTTTCTCGTTCTAAAAAGACGTCAGGGTAGGACATCTTCTGTTTGACATAGTAAATAAGCCAATAGTCAGGGCAAACATACCAGGGATGGTATAAAGCTGAATTCAGGTTTTCTACCTGCCCAAGTTTGTACTTTCTGCTGTACCCCACCAGAATATACAGTAATCTTCAGGTGGCAGGAGGAGAAAGGTGACTCCAACGGTATTGCCTATTGAAGGCGCTGCCATTTGCATGCAAAAATGAGTAAGAGAAATTCCTTTTACCAAATGGTAAAAGGGGCATTTCAATTCCTATTTTAATATAAACCAGGAGTTTTATTGTAAAATATGACCTCTAGTTAGGTCATGCAAAGTGTAATTTTCAGAGGGATTTAGGACCCACTGTCCCAGGATGTTCTAGGTTACTGGCTTGTGCTATAAGGATGGAGAAAGGAACTTGAACCAGGATTTCTCATTTTGATGCTCATCCACTGTGATCTTCAGGAGTATGTAGGGGCATCAAGTTTTCCCTCAAGGTATGGTTAAACTAAAGGATCAGGCCCTATTGGTAGGGGAGATAAAGAAATATCCCAAGCTGTTTTCAGCATCAGGTAAGTGTTGTGCAACTCTATCCTGCCCAGGTTTTGGTGGTCTGCATGTACCCACTGTGAGGAACTTAAGATGATTGTGAAAATTCAGTAGCAGAAATTGATGAGCTGAAGAAATTTTACATCATTGGGGGGAAGAGAAGAAGAGGATCTGATACAGTAATTTGGGTCCCAAATCCTCTTTGGGTTGTTAGACCTCCAAAAAAGCTCTTTCCCCATAATTGTTTCATGTGGAGGAACCAACATGACTGATGACTGTTTATGTTTCCTCCACCGCTTGAGAATACACATATATCACACCCTTCAAATCACCAACTTGTTGCTGCATTTACTGAATGGAGATTGCAATCATTTCAGTAATTAAACCACAGAATTATTAAATGGCTTGAGAGACTCCAGCAAGAATATTGGAATTTTAATGCCTTAGGATAAAAAGCCCCATAAATAAGAATGTAAAATAGTAATAGTTGTGCTCACAAGTGCAAGTTGTACAAGTCAAGAAGGCTGAGTGTAGAACAGTTTGAAAAGGAAAAAGCCACACTTTGTTTTTATCCTAATTTACTTTCAAAGCCTGGGCTTTTGGGCACCCCGCACTTTGCTCAGCCTGATTTACTTCTATAATTTTTGTTGCTGTTTTCGTTATGTCAGATTTTCTGTGGGTGCTTTTTTCTGGTTTGTTTTTTTTTAATAATACTTTTTGTATATTTCTTGTTCTTAAAGATGATTTAGAAAAAAATTACAGGCTACAAATGTAATTATGAGGCTGGCAGTCAGGTTATTCTGACTATATATTCCTCCCTGTGCGTTTCTTTTCTAAATCAGGTTTAATGCTGGCTTTTGCAGCACAGCCTACCTATCAAACAGAAAGTCACAGTGTACTTTTTGGTGTGACCACATGCTCTTAACCTCATCTTTCTTTTTTTCTTTGGCATAAAGACCCCTTTGGTGGAAGCTATTCTATAGAGCTATTTATTGCTTTGCTTTTCTTCCATTTATGTTCACAGATAAAAAAGCATTATGAGGAAAAATCAGCGTTGCTCTAACCTTGTTTTGCTTTGTGTTGTGAACAAGACTGTAGTGTAAAGTCCAAAGAAGCACTGAAGAATCATGAAAGATTCATATTTGTCACTTTTTCACAAGGTGGATTTAACTGAGGAAAAGCGGTTTTGAAATCACAGAAGGGAAATATGGGTGTTGCATATGCTGTTGGATACTCTCAGCTGGTGAGGGGAATGTGTGACATACAGCTCTATGCCTGAAAGCAGTGGTTTTCATTCATTCTTTGTGTTTGGCAAACTCGCCTTTCCATAGGAAGAATTGCTGTGATTTCAACAAGTGCGGGGGTACAAAAACTCAGACACTGGTCTGACAGCCAAAGAGGGGGTTCTGGTGCTGCTTTATACACCACCAGCTCTCCCCTTCCCTCCTTGCTGCTGCACGGCACAGCTGCTGCTCTCCGTACAGAAGAGCGAGCTCAGCCTGAGAGATGCTGTTTCTGGGTTTCTTCCAGGTCCTGTTCTGTGGGCAAAGTAGAAAAAATGGAGAAATTTAGGAAAGGCATTTTTCAGCCCCATGCAGCTTCATTCTTGCAGCCTTCCCTCAACCTATGCCCATTTTACATAACATTCATTCTTGCTGCATGTCTCATTTAGCCTCTGGGCTAAATGGAGTGCATAATAGTTCATACCAGCTGAAGATTCTTCCTTCATGCAATAAAACTGCATTTGCTTCATTTGCCATGAATGACAAGCAGGAACTTCTGCAAATCAAATATCCTTTCTTTTTTTCTCTGTTACTCAATGATTTATAACAACAATTTCATTTGGTATGATATTAAAAGATTTTAATTTCTCCAAATGGAAGTCCTTTTCTATTCTCTTTCCCATTACTTGTATTTATGCTAACACTGTAAAGACAGTCCAACATGGGGCCTTTCATCAAAAATGCATAAAAAATAAGGAAACAGTGTGAATTAGATGATTTCTTCCCAGTGCCATTTTATGGCTATTATGTTGCAGAATGTAAAAGCTCTGAAGAGCTGTTTTGTTTTTGACTCTGCCTGCAAAAGAAGGGATGGAAATACAGACCCATATCATTTGCTGTCAGTGTGGAGGCAGTAAATCAACCTATTTCTCCCATTTTGCCTTTTCCCAGAAAGGACTAATCCTTCCTCTCCATTTAAAGTCTCCTTCATTGGGAGGCACTCCCATGCACCTCCAATTACACTAACTCCGCATATTCCTGTTGAGCTGGCAGCATTTTCCTTCCACCCTGTCCTCAGACGTTTTTCTTTTTTCTTGAATGTGGCATATTTTCAGGCAAGGTCAGAGGACAATGTCGTGAGTCCGAGTTGGCACAGCTTCAGCAGGCTCCTGGGAAGCGCCTCTCCTGGCACACTCACCTGTGTAGCTCACAGCAAGGCACTCACCCCCTTGCTGCTGCCACAGCTGAGCAGCGGTGCTCTTGCTGCTTGCAGGCTTTCTTTTAATTGCACAGCATCGGCAGCTCTCTAAAAGGCTGTTAAACGGAGCCACTCTCTCCCTGTCTGGCCAACATGAGGACATGTGCTGGGTTTGGCTTAGCTGGAAGCAGTTCTTTCCATGTCTTTTGAGGTACTTTCACAAAGCCCATGGTTTGTTCATTAGGAAAGTGTTACAGCTTGTAGGCACAGTTAATTAGCACTTATGAATAAAAGAAAAGTAGGAAGGAAAATTAGAGGAGTAAGAACAACAAAAATGAACTGGAAGAAAAACAATATAAATCTATAAGAGCAAAGCACTCAAAAAATTAATAGAAAACATATTGATGTTGTAGGTTTTATAGTGATTTTTCATTCCCAGTCTGTCCAATGTAAAGCAAATACCATGTGGCACGAAGTCCAGCTGAACCAGCACATACACAGGTATGTCTATCTCTCATACAGGTGCCTCTCTGGTGCCAAACAGCCAGGAAACAGAAGAGTACTTCAATAGGGAGAATACAGTAACTGTGTGTGTGGGCGCATCGATGCTGTCAGGAAATTTCTTACAACCAGCTGAACGAGAGCCACTAGTCTCACTTTACTTTCCTCCCTATGGTTGCAACACATTGTTAGATTTTTTTTGCACAACTGTATTATGAAAAGCTTAAAAGCATGAACTGTGCTGCAGAAGTGACAGGTTGCCCTCTCAACAACTAAATATGGGCACCAAAAATCTTCCTGGAAAAAAAGCTATAGTCTTTCAAAGAATCCAGTGACTACAGGAGGATAAATAGATTTCGAGCCTTGCTGCTAGAAGGTAAGAAATTGAGTGTAGCATGTAATTAAAGATTATACCATGGTATGAAAAATACACAAATGGGCTGAGTAAAGGCTACGTACCACTTTTGGCATAACTGCCATTTTGAGCCTTTTGAGTGCTTGACTTTCCAATTCTTCTTGTACTCTGTTAAGAAAGAGCGTTGTTTCCATGATTGTATACAAGGACGATCCAGTAGGCTCAGCACAGCCAATGCATCCTATTTATTTCTTAATCAATACACATACTTTACATTTTCTAAGAGAATGAATCAGTAATCAGAAGAAATCTCTGCATCAGCTATCATGGAATGTCAATGATTCTGGGATAAATCAGGGCAGAAACAGCAAGGAGTTGTGGCAAACTTTGCTTTTCCTGTCGGAGCAGAAGGCCGTGGCTCTCTTCTAACTTTTTTTATTTCCTTTGACTCTGAATAGTGCCAGTGTGTCTTTTCAGGGAAGAAAAGCTGCCCATGAGCCAAAGGCTGGCCACTACTGTCTCTTTCTATCTCTCTGTTTATGCTGGCATTCACACCCTCCCTGTGTGCCTAACAGGCTACTCTTTAATAGCAACAGTGATGTCCTAAGACGTGTTAGCCTGGAAGACCTATTTCCAGTTTGTGCCCTACCTGTGAGGGGTGATTGTTTCCCCCCCAATGTTGGATTTTATGGCAATTCTGTGCAGTTCCAAAATTTCTCGTCAAAACACACCTTGTCAGTAGGCTGTCAGGTAATGAGGGGAATTGAGCTTCTCATTTTTAGCATTAGGTTGAAGAGGAAAAACCAACCATGATCCTGTATGACAAGTCAGATAATCCAGGACTGGGTGATAGGAAACAAACATCAGGCTGGGACTGAAATAATTGAAGAGCCAAAGGTTTTCTTTGCTAGCAGAAATAATTCAGTGAAGATAAAGGCCTTGTGCTCTCTTTCCCTGCCAGCATTTCTTTGCCCCCAAGCTGGGTCAGACTCAAAGCTTGTCACATAAATTAAACAAATCAAATACAGTTCATAGCTTTCCCTCCACAAAGTTCACTTCATAAATAGTCTGTGGATATGCTTGAATCATTATGCCAGCTCTATAATTAGGGAGGGAAAAGGATATTTCATGCAAATTTCATCGCATATGATCTTCAGTGAATAGCACTCTTAGCTATAACATGAGCCTAAAAGTTGCTCTGAGGTTTTTCCCTCCGAATTCTCAGTTTTCATCTGGCTCCTACGAGAACCTCCTGCCCCACTGAGAGGTTCAGCGCACCTCCCTCTGCCCCGACTCTCCCGCAGACCTACAGCTGCCTTCCCCATCAGGAGAAAACATTTTTACCTTTTCCTGCCAATGAAGAGAATCTCATCTTTATACTCAGGCAACAGTCTTCCTAATTATCTCTGAAAGCCTCAGATGCTCTGCCTCCTGTGTATGGCAGAAACTCCAGCTCCACCATTGCATTGCAATTTCACACGCTGACGATTTGTTTCTTAGGCAGCAGTGACAGGACATGAGTGAGGGGTACAGGCGTGGTGACATGACAGAAGCTTCGCGCCAGTTTGATGTGCCCCCCGCCCCGCGTCCTCACTTTGGAAAAGTTTTGATCACATTTATCTTTCTAAGTGCCAGCAGCCTAGGCAAGGAACTTAACCTGGAGAAAGACTTAAATTCAGGCTTGCACCTAAACAAACACTTGAGGTCTGCAAAAGGAAACTAATTTTGTATTTTTTTTAAACCAAGCTTCATGTCAAATTTGACTTGCTTAAGAAAGATAAGTGTGCAGGGTGATGAGAACAAGAGACATCAGGAAGAGGGTGAAAGGAGGCATCCCCCACCTAGTATGAAAGTGCACATGTGTGCACAGCCTGGGAAACAATCCGGAGGGATGAGCCCTCCTATGGGGTCACAGGGCTGTGGCATCGCCGCAGGACCAGAGAGCTGCTGGGGCCACCTGCACGGGTGGGTACCAGCTCTGCAGGTAAGACAGGCAGTGAAGAAGAGGAGGGGAGATGCCCTCTATGCAAAGAAGCAGCTCAGAGGTGCAGAGCACATTTCCATGGGATGGGTGATGGGCTGGGTGTGGGCTCATGAGTCAGGATCAGGAAAGACTGATGAGGGTGGCATCACAGTGGGAGGGTGCCACCTCACCTGATCAGGGTCAGGGCAAACACAAAGACTTCTTTAAACAGCTCAAGCCTCTGTATCACAGACCCTTGTTCTTTGGGGCACTTAACCTCCTTTCATCCGCTAGAAGGGCAACACAGCAGGACACAAGGTTTGAGGAAGATTTCTGGAGGTGTCAGGGAGAACTTCTTGATACAGGTACTGGGTAGGCCAAGGAGGGTGATGCTGGAGAGCATCTGCTATTCATCGACAAGGAAGAGCCAGCTGGGAATGTGATAGTCAGTGGCAGCCATGGCTCTAGTGACCATGCAATAGTGGGGTCCAAGATTCAGTGGGAAAGAGGAAGGAGTGCAGCACAGCACAGACCCTGGACTCCAGGCGAGCAGACTGCTGCTTGTTCAAGGAATTGGCAGGTGGGATCCTGTGGGGCAGTTCTGAAAGATGCTTAGTAGAGCTGGCAAGCCTTTAAGGACAGCATCCTCCAACCACAGGTGAGGCCCACTTTGATATTCTGGAAGACAGGTGGGTGTATTAGGAAATGGCTTGGCTAAGGAGACAACTCATGGCAGAGCTCCAGTGCAGAAAGGCAGCATACAGGCAGTGGAAGAAGGGACTGGCTAACAAAGAAGAGAACCATTATGGGAAAGAGAGTATTTATTGGAAGTATTAATTCTCTTTTCTCCAGGGAAGAGAGTATTTATAAGAATCTAGAAAGAAACACAAAGGTGTCACATACCAGTCTATCTTCACGCAGAATTATCTGAAAAATGTTTCCTGACGGAAATCAAGTTCTCTCTAAACGTCTCAAGTCATAGATGGCATATGGAAGCTCTTCAAATAATTTTTGGCCTGAGACACTGGGGTGGCAAACCCAGAACGCTTTCAATAAAAACAAAAAACAACAACAAACTATCAACATTTGCAAATTAGCTCTTTGAGAAAAGTTTTATAGTTAGCAGGGTGACACAGCCAATTTCTGTGGAAAGAGAGACCTTCTGTGATGGTGTCTTTTCAGTTTTCCACTTGACTTTCAAACTAATCAAACCTGCTTTGCTGATTCATGAACCTAATAGTTAGAGGAGCAAAAGCTTAACCAGAAGGATAAAACAGCACAGCTATATCTTACCAATAAAGTTGAAAACAAAAAAAAAATTCCAAATCTTGAACTTACGGGATGACAACTGATTTCTAGGAAGGAACTTGCCTGAGGCATGGGTCTATGCACAAAAGTGGGGCAATTCTCAACACGGGACGATTCATTATAATGATGGAAGATAACGACAGAAGGGCTTGGTCTTGTCACTCACTTCATCACCTGGTTTCCCTTCTTTTCCCAAACACTGATTACTGCAGTGTGTAATAAAGCCAGACCCAGCACTGCTCCCATAGGCTGTATAATACAGCTGTTTTTTTCCCCAAGATTCCGAGGCGTATGGGCATCTAATTGTCACTTGTGTCTTTGGCAACCTCCCAACAAATGTTCATCAGTTTGGAAATAGCCATCTTAAGTTTTGAAATTTGTCAGTGTGCAGTACCGTACCTGGGGAAATCCTGTACACAGGGAGATCAAATACATTGAGACGCCTGAAAATGCTGCTTTGGTCTATTGTTCTGATTTAATTCGACCCATTCAAATTGTCCCTCTTGCTCTGACAAACGCATGGGCTATATTCAGCCAGGAACTGGCAATGACAGAGAGCACAGGCAGGCTGAAGGATGGCGAGTATCAGCCTAGAGGGGGGGGGAAGGGAATGAAGATTAGAACAAGCCCTGTTTTATGCATTAGGCAACTGGGAATGATAAACAAACTTCCTTTATCAAGGTTTGACAGTCTTAAGATGAAGAGCCCTATATTGTTACCCCAGGTAGCTGAACAGGAAGAAGCAACACCCCAGTCAGCCTCTGAACACAGCAGCTGATACCTATAATGTTATTTTGCATTGGCATTACTGTAGCTAGAGAAAGAAGCCTTACGAAATGACTTGACTGGAGCTCTGGCAATGTAGTACAGTGGCTTCCTGTTTCTATCAGCACAAACCAGGTAGGAACAGAGCTGAAGACTGGGTGTTTTATATGCAGCACACGGGTATCCTGATGAAGCCAAATTTCTTTGCTTCTGAACCAGCAGAGCTGTTCTGACAAAATCTGATAATGGGAACATTGACCACAGGAATCTGTCCTTAGTGCAGCTGGCTTCACATAAACCCGGTATGTGACAGGCAAGAGCATGAAAGGACAAAGACAAGGACAAAATGTAATTCTGAGAGAGGAAAGCTAGTTGAAGTTACTAAAACAGACCTAGGGCTCAAAAAAGGCTAGCGGGGTTTGTTCAGTTCCTAGCTTCTCCAAATCTCATGTTAAAAATATTCATTAATGTTTAGATTTTACTAGAGAGAAATGTTGAAAACACTGAATATCGAGACTGAAATATTAAGTCTTAAAAAATACGCTGATTTTGAGTCCTGTGAAACAGAAATTCACGTCTCCTTCAGCCCCCATTCACTGAGTTCCTGTGTTACACTGGGAACAAGCTGGCACTCACAGTGGTAAAACACAACCTGTTCTGCATCCCAGATGACATCATGTGTCTGCTGACAGCCCTGTCTCCATCACAGCCCAGAGAGATGTACCTGCTCTCGTCCCCCTCAGCTGGGCAGCCGAGTCCTTCCTGCTCCCCTTCAGGGAAAATCACCAAGTCAGCTCAGACCACCCACAGAAAGGGTTTTACTGCAAAAAGGAAAGTCTCTCCTCAGCCTCTCCAGGCATTCAGTCCCACATCTCTAACAGTGGGGAGACTATGCTACATGTTGCCTGTTTAGATTGCAAACCCCTGGAGGAAGGACTTACTCTGTGCCACCATAAGCCAGTGACCACAAGCCGCTGGTATGAGTCCCTGTAGAAGACCCACAGGGTGTCTGCCTCACCCAGGGCTCTGTGAAAGCCAGGAAGACAACCAGAAAGTGGAGCCCCAGGGGCTACCAGGGCTCTGTATTTCAAACTGTGCAACACACTTACAGTTTGAACAAAGCAGGCAGTTAATCAAGCTGCAAAGCATCTTTTTTATCCAGATATAAACTTTGAAATTTAAGACAGAAATGAAGTAGAGGTTGCTCCTCAGCTCCTCAAAAAGGCTCCAGCCACGTAAGACACCACTTGCTGTGGTCTGTACCCATTTTCAGGCAGCATCGAGTCGCTTGCAGCAGTATTTCAAGTGCAACTGGGGGTGGGATGCAGGGCAAGGGCTCTCTCAAGGTCAGAAGATCAAGCCAAAGCTTGACAGTTGCAAGCCAGTGCAAGATTGAATCTACTTCTCTCTCTTGCTTTAAAGTCTAGGGATGATAAAAATTTAAACAAAGATGATGTTCTCCTTAAGCTCAATTAATGCTTGCAGATTTTTGGGTGAGAGATGCCAGCTTTACCAATCAATCAGACAAGCTTGTCCACAGAAGAATGAAACACGAAGCAGAAGAAAATCTCAAGAGATCTGGCAAATTCTTAAGTATTTATTTCATGTCCTTTCTTTGTTACAGATTGCATGGAAATTATTCCCTAAAATGTTTTTACCCATCTGTTGAAAACACACACACATTTTCACTTAAATACTGCATTTAGTAAGAGGTAACCCTGTAGTAGCCCTGCTAATTTTCACAACCACCGGAATCCAATCACAAAATGCAAAGAAATCTTAACACCAAGGACAGAATTGGAATCCTCAAGGCTCATGTGCTACATGGTGTTACACACAGGCTTCGGCGTACAGCAGTAGCTCATTACTTCTTATTTCAACAATCTGAACTTCAAGCTATTTTAGAAAAAGCTGGCAGCATTTCCACTTCCCGACGAAGACTCTGGAGTACACTTTTCTGAAGTCAGCAAAGTGTTCTTGATTTTTCCAAAAGTGATAGCAATTCATTATAAACCAAGTTCAAGCACCACTTGTCAAACTGAGTACTCAGCCTGGTGCTGCCAGAAAGACACCAGATTTCGACTTAAGGAGTCAGATACTATTCTCCCATCACAATCGCAGCTGAGCAAATCAACCATTTAGTCATTCTCTGCTTTTTGGTGATATTTGTTCAGACTGCTGATTCTTTAGGGAGGAAGCTGCCTCTGAGTACATGCCCTTGCAACCTGAAGTACAAGTAGTCATTCCTGTAATACATATAAAAGCAAAAAAATCTGAGGTTTTTTGTTTGTTTTTTGTTTATTTGGGGTTTTTTGTGGGTTTCCTCACTTAGACTCCGATCTGCTGCTCAGCTCATTGTGGCAGACCTGTCCAAGTATGTAGCCACAAAACAGGACTTTAAATTAATAGTTTATACAGAATATTAATTTCTCCTATCTCATCAGGCATCAGGACAAAGACTACTTTCGTATACTCAGTTGCTGGTTAACGTAATCAGTCTTTGTGCCCAACGGTGCGTTTCTTGCTTTAAAACCCAGGTAGACTTACTTGGTATGAAGGAACAAGTAATCAAATTTGTCTTTTACCCTGTCACCTTAAACTTTATTAATGCCACAACTGTCGGAAGAGAGACTGGAAGGTCTTAAGTTTGAAGATGAAGTCTGGAAAGCAAACACTACTTTCTGCTATTATTAAGAAGGAAAAAGATTCCAGTGTATCCAACTACAACTGAACTCAGCAACCACTTGAATAGGAAGCAAGAAGAAAAAAAAAAAGGAATTCCCTTGGTTTCTATGCTGTACTTGCTTCAGTTTATAAAGCCAGACATTAGAGTGGAATACTCCTACAAAATGGAGCCTGAAGAAGCAGAGCTGTTAGAAGGAGCTTTCAGAAACAAAGAGCCTTGAGCTGAAATTGTTAGAAAACTAAAATGAGCCTTCAAATGACACTTTCAGAGGCTGAGCTGCTTGCAACTAATGACAGGAGAGGGAAGGCAGTGGAGAATACAACGTTTTGAACGTGATGGAAAACAGAAAGGGCACAGTGAAAAGGAAGACTGAAATTCAGAGAGAGGGAATCGGCACATGGTGACAGATGTAATGAGAAAGATCTGATACAAACGGTTCATGTGAAATAGTACAAAGAAAAAGGAACAGACATGCATAAAACCCACACAACTTCACTGCTGCAATCAGGCTGAACTGCATACTTGAGATGTGACAACAGTGAAAAACACAATTTCACCTTTTATTCCAAAAGTTCTATTTTCCCTAAGCCTAACCAGCAAAGCAGATAAGGTCAGATTAGTCACTAATGCAATTCTAGGTCATTTGGCAGACTTGCACCTGCCAATATTAAATGAAGACTACATTCAAACTTAGGATGTGTTCCTGAAAGGTCAGGCTACTTTCCTGCTTTCTCAAGGATAATCAATAACAAAGGATTTTGCACGGCAGCTTTGTCCTCTGAATAACACAACCCTTTGAAATACTTAGGAAGTTACTAAAGCATCATGCAAAGGCAGCAATGATACAACGCAGTTCAGAACACCACTGGCTCTGTTAAGATCCAAGAAAGAAAAATATAGTGTGATTGACAGCTGCTACGAAAGAAAAGCTACAGGGTGAAACTTACCTGGGCAGAAGTAAGAGTCAACAAATGTGCAGCCCTATGCTTTTATTAAGGCCCTTCTTGCTACTCCTAGAAAAGCACTAATTTACTGAAAGGAAAAAAAAAACCCTAGTGGCAGAAGACTGGCACAGCCTCCTTGGCTTACAGTTGCCATCAGATGGGACATAGGTGGAGGAGAGAAAAGATGATATTTAATGTCCCAAATTCTTAGTTTCTAATACTGACAGTAGAGCTATCTCAAGCTGCCTAGACATCACAGCACCTAAACGCAACTTTGAAAGCTTCATGCACTTAGTCTTCTCTCTACTTCTTCCTCTGTTCTGATGCTGATCAGTAAGGTTTAATGGGAGGAAAATCTAAGGGCAGAAAAGGGTACAGGAGACCTGGCAGTTCCCAAATAAATGATATCAAGATAACAAGCTCAGATTATGCCAATGGAAAGAAAGGATAGCAAGTGCAAAAAGGGACCAACCTGACCAACAAAGAGCTCTTCAATGATCTCAGAAAAGCACAAGTAATGGAAACAAGGAGAGATTATTTAAGAATTATTAAGTAGGAGCAACCAGAGAACACAGAGACCATATCAGAATCAAAATAAGCAGCGGTTGACAAAAGTAAGAAGAGACTACACTGTAAGTGCACTTGCATTAGAAGAAAAAAACCAAGGGAAATGTTAGTTATGCAAGATGGAAGAAAAACAACTGACAGCCGATGACATTAGAAATGAACTGTTCGATGGCTGTTTTCACTTCAGTATTCCCTAGTGATGGCAACTACATACAACTGTATTCACATCATTGACAAAGAAAGAGCTCTGCCTAGTAAAAGAAAAGAATGGTTTAGAACATAAGTTTCCTGAAGTTCAATGTTCACAGGTTCTCTGGGCCCCAAAGACTTCTCTATAAGATATGTTAAAAATTGATATGTTAATCTTATATTAATATGATACGTTACAAAGGAAGCCTCAAGCCCCGCAGTAGTTATATTTGAGAATTGGCAAGCTGAAATGCCTATTTTTAAACAGAAGGACAGAGAAGAAGAGAAGGAGCAAAAACTTCTTGACCAGAGTCAAGACATTAATTTTTAATTCTAAAAAATATTTTGGAACAAGTGCTCAAACTATACTCATTTATGCTTTCCACAGTAACTGACACAAGTCAGCCAAGAACAAGTTATGGTAAAATCCTTTCTTCCACAGTAGTGTAATGAAAAAGCAGTAGATGAAGTATCTTTACCTTGACATCTGACTATCACAGGCCATTCTTATAAGCAAGACAAACACAGCTCAGATGAAACTATTACTGTATGAATGCAGAGCTACTTAGAGTTATCAGAAAGGAAAAAAATAAAATCACAGTCTACTGTCAAAACAGAAAGCTGTAAGGATGTTCTGCAGAAGTATGTCTTAAGGTCAGTTCCATCTCTATTCTAACAACCTAGATGATGAAATCAACAGACAATATGGAGTTTGAGTGTCTCCCAGATCTACTGGAGGACAATATTAAAATTAAAAAATGATCCTGACAAGTTAAAATGTTGTCTAGAAAAATATAACATTTAACACTGATAAGCAAAGGAATCATTCAAAACTCAAGTCTGAATCAGTCACTGAAACAAACAACCTCAGATTTTTGACACCCTGAATGCCATAACATAGCAAAGGGCTATAAAGTATTCCACACTGTTTAATTGCCTCACACTATTTACCTTAGACTTTTTTCCCTCTGACGCAATAGAGAGGGTGATGGATTTAAAAAACAAAACAAAACAAAAATATCCCCTTCTTTCCCCCCAAAGAATTCTTGACTCTACTTCAGATCTACAAATCTTCTCCATATTTCATAAAACTCTTCAATTTAGAGATTTGGCAATCTTTAAAAATTTAAAAGGGAAAAACACTGCCATCTTCTGGAATAAGTGAAGCTAGCAGTTCTCTCAATGTCTGCGTTCGGCTCTCCATCTTGCGTTGTTTTCTATACACTGAAAAGCAACCTCAGGGACGTAGCAAGTCACCATCAAATGTTGCATTTAGAAATACATGCAAAAGGCTACAGTAGCGTACCACTTGTAAGATAAATCTTGGTGGCCTAAGTTCAGTAGCAACATGAATCAGGTCCACCCATCCACCCCATAAAATTCTACATGCTTGAACAGCTTCCTTTCAATCAGCCCTCCTTACCACATACAAATCCTGAACAGAAATCTCTGTAAAAGCAGGAGTGGGACCAGAAACCAAATATAGCAGCTTATTCTCATTAAAAGCATAGCAGACTGGATGGAGTTGTAAGTGACTCCTGGCCTACACTTTTCAAATCTTTCTGCTATCATCTTCCTTTTATTGTCAAGGATCCATACTACAATCACCTGTTTTCATCCAACAGCCTTCAAGAAGCAGCTTCTGAGAATGTACCAAATGCTTTATTAGTATAACCTAGTCAGGCATACACCTCTGCTCTACACCAAACAACTCGTAACAGTCCATAAGAAGGTATGCTGTATCTACAAAGGTGTATAAAATTACTTCGGTAACTGCTCCCCCCCCAGCTTCTATTAGTTACAGCAGTATCCCTGATACATTATCAGAAGTGCTTTAGAACAAGGGGGAGAAATAGCCAGTTATGAAGTAACTTGGGACACACCTAGTAATAGGATCATAGAATTGTTTAGGTTGGAAAAGACCTTTAAGATCATCAAGTCCAACCGTTAACCTAACACTGCCAAGTCCACCACACTAAACCACTTCCCTAAGCAACACATCTACGCCCCTTTTAAACACCCCCGGGCATGGTGACTCAACCACTCCCCTGGGCAGCCTGTTCCAAGGCTTGACAACCCTTTCAGTGAAGAAATTTCACCTAGTATCCAATCTAAACCTCCCCTAGCACAACTTCAGGCCATTTCCTCTCCTCCTATCGCTTGTTACTTGGGAAAAGAGACTGACACCCACCTCGCTACAACCTCCTTTCAGGTAGCTGTAGAGAGCGAGAAGGTCTCCCCTCAGCCTCCTCTTCTCCAGGCTAAACAACCCCAGCTCCCTCAGCCACTCCTCACAAGACTTGTTTTCTAGACCCTTCACCAGCTTCGTTGCCCTTCTCTGGACACGCTCCAGCACCTCAATGTCCTTCTTGTACTGAGGGGCCCAAAACTGAACACAGTATTCAAGGTGCGGCCTCACCAGTGCTGAGTACAGGGGGACAATCACTTCCCTACTCCTGCTGGTCACACTATTCCCGATACAAGCCAGGATGCTGTTGGCCTTCTTGGCCACCTGGGCACACTGCTGGCTCACGTTCAGCCGGCTGTCGACCAACACCACCAGGTCCTTTTCCACCAGGCAGCTTTCCAGACGCTCTTCCCCAAGCCAGTAGCGCTGCATGGGCTTGTTGTCACCCAGGTGCGGGACCCGGCACTTGGCCTTGTTAAACCTCATACAGTTGGCCTTGGCCCATCAGTCCAGCCTGTCCAGGTCCCTCTGCAGAGCCTTCCTACCCTCGAGCAGATTGACACTCCCGCCCATTTGGTGTCATCTGCAAACTTACTGAGGGTGCGCCCGATCCCCCTGTCCAGATCATTGAGAAAGATATTAAACAGAACTGGCCCCAACACTGAGCCCTGGGGAACACCACTTGTGACTGGCCGCCAGCTGGATTTAACTCCATTCACCACAACTCTTTGGGCCCAGCCATCCAGCTGGTTTTTTTACCCAGCGAAGAGTATGCCCATCCAAGCCATGAGCTGCCAGCTTCTCCAGGAGAATGCTGTGGGAGATGGTGTCAAAGTCTTTGCTAAAGTTTAGGCAGACAACATCCACAGCCTTTCCCTCATCCGCTAAGCAGGTCGCTTTGTCATAGAAGGAGATCTGGTTAGTCAAGGAGGACCTTCTGTTTATATTGTAGGTAAGCTGCAAGCAGTGTTATATAAAGGCTCTTCCATTTCCTCAGTACCACTCCCTATTCTCCTAGGGCTTAGTTCCACGGCTAATTGGAAGCTACCTTAGGGATCTAGTGCTCCATTCATCCAGCCGAAGAATGTAGCTCACTTTTTTTTTCAACCAGATTATATCTGAACTAGGACATTACACAGCTGCAAATGTGTTAAAATTAGTTTTCTAATACTGACTACATAGAAGATAACATTCATACCTTTTCCTATTAATCCATCTTGGAAGTTTGAAGTCTTTTTGAATGCTATAGTTGTTTAATCATTCCTCTGAAAAAGAGCACAACTACCAAAACAAAAACATTAATGTCAGAAGGCTTCCATAGTCAGAGAAAGCATCAGTAAAGCTGAATCAGGATGAAAGCAAACTGACAGAATATCAGTATCAGCAGGATGAAAGAGATCACAGTCAAGCCTAGACACAGGCAAATTTTTAGACACCACTACTTGGATACTACAGTTAAATCTTACAGTATACTTGACAAGTGCTGTTATTTCCTTCTTCTGGTCATGTGAACAGTATGAACAGTTTATTATGCCTAACACTATTTCTTACTTCATCTAAGAATTTCAGGTGATTACATGCCTTTGTCTTCTTCATACTGGAAAGGTATTCTGCTTAGCTTCCTGAGGCTTCTTAAGGGCTTTATCTGGTTAGGAACAAGTGACCCAAAAGGTAAGTTTCATCAGATTATTTTAAAAGTACTCTCCAAAGAAGACAAAAAGTGTTTTTCCCTATAGTTTTAGCTTAATTCTACAGTGTTTGGTTTCCTTCTATTCTGCAATTACAGTTGAGGTTCACAGGAGTATCTCAGCTGTCAATGCTAAACCTCAGATTTTGGGTAAAGTCAAGTGAAAGAATTCTGGAATTTTTTGGCCATCATACCTCAGGTTCACTTCGCACATTGCATGTTCTGATGTGGTGTATCCTTAGAGAAGAATGATTTAGGCACCTTATTAAAAAAATTCCTTAAAAATTTAGTATCTTCAATTCAACATTCAGTTTATTTTCTAAAATAAAAAACATGCACATTTGTAATATACACCATTTGATTCTTAACAAAGACACGTTTATAAATATTTTTTTTTCCTTTTAATAAAGATCTCTATCTACAGTCCAAATCCTGAATGCCAATCTGCCCAATAATTTTTTAGGCAAACAAATTTCACTGAAGACAATGTAGATCTGTATTGTTTCAGGTGCTGGAAAGCAAATGTACCTGCAGAACCAGACAATTATCTCTTCAGGCACTTGCCATTTGCCTAAACCAAGTTTAAGAGTTTCATTACTTATGCAAAAGCAACAAAATTCCAGTCTTTATAGGCTTCTTCAGCTGTTTCCCACATGAAAGAAGTGCGGAAACAGAAATTTACACGTTAGTCATCTCACTAAGAGAAAATGCCGTATTTCTTCTCCAATTCTTCAACAGAAGTATCTTTCAATCCCATGCAGTTCACATGATTGAACAATACTTGTGTAACTGTAAAAGAAAATCCCAGCATAAAAACTGTTATTTTTGTGATTCACACTCTTAAGGTAAATTAGTCCAACTCTCTCCTCAGTGAGAGTAAGGGCTGGATTATATAGCTGAAATATGCGTAAAGTTTTAGAACTACTGAGAGGATGAAAAAAAAGTAGGAAAGGGAAGCTCTCACTTTGTTTTGATGCCCACGAGCTGCCTAACAACATATCCTTAAACAGGTATATAATCCTGACAACACAGACAGCTTTTATTTTGTTTACGATCTTGGCACTATGCCATTAAATGCAGAAGACAAAAGTTAATGCCAGATGGCAGATAAAGCTTACATCAGGTTGAAGGCGTGAATGCAATTCATAAGTGGAATTTACTTGTGCTTCAGTAAGTCAAACAAGCAATTTTATTTTAGGGAGATTCACAGATCAAAATTTTGAAAGTATAATGGGTATTAGTGAAACTCAGCTGTAAATAGTAAATTTGACATTATTTGGTCCCAGAGAAATGTTTTGCTTGTCAGTGTCTCACTGTTACATAGCCTGTCTGGTATGCTAAATAAAGAAAATGTCTGAGACAAAAAAACACTTTTATAAACGATGAACTCAAGCCAATGTCAACCTGAATTGCAAATTAATCTAACTGATGCCTCAAGAACAGGACAGAGACGAACAGGCTGAGTGGTTTAGAGATGTTTGCATTCTTTTTGCCAACAGTAAAGTCAGGATTGCCAAGAAATGGTTGTAAATTGCAGAAAATGTGTAATTTGGATACCTTGCATGTCAGATATTTATGAATTTGTATGAAATCTTATATGTAACATTACCAGCTACAAACTGAAATGCTAGTGAAGCTTACTTTATCAGACTAAAATGCAGTGGTATTACTGAAAAAAAACCAAAAGGATTTAGCTGTAGTTTTTAAGCCTTAACAATTAATAAGGAATCAAGAGACTAAGAAAAATTACATGACATTCTTATTAACTTCTAAAACAATCAAACAGCTAGACAACAAACTAACCTAAACTGATTATTACACAGAGTAAACAACAAGAATAGCACTAAATTTTATGTATTTCTTGCTAGATTCTACAGTATCACAAATGAAGTTTAAAAAGACACTACTGAATTACTTACTTTTTTTCTCTGAGCCCGACATAAACATTACTGCCATATCAAATCTTTTTAATTCAGATAGCCTCTGGAGGATTTCAAGGATGAGTGATGGCTCCTCTTTCCTGAAGATGATTATTAGAAATATCAGAATAACTACTGTTGATTAGAAAGATTCAGTAGGTGCAAGCAATATTCAAGCCTTCAGGAACAAGAAATTAAAGGACCAATGGAACACCCTTCTCTGTCTCTCTCATATTCCCTGCCTTTCTAATCTTTCCTGTTCATTCTTCCACCCACAAAGCAAAAAGTCAACATCCAGAAATCTTTATGCAAGTATCCTTCTGATACAGAGCAAGAGTGAAGAAATATAACAACCTAGACTGATGCAAACTGACTGTTGTTCATGTACAGAATAGCTATTGTATGATTTAATGCTTACACCTTGCCATAACTTCACCATTTTTATACATATTGGGGTGTGTGAGGGGAAGTAGCACCTGTGGTCATGGGAAGCTCAGCAAAAAGCACATTACAGCTGCCATCATTTTTATCCATACAGAGAATTCCTAGATTGTGTCGATTTTACTTTCTTCTGGTAAACAGGCACTGTCTTTGTTACAAATACTAACAACAAATAGTATTTTTCTTTCATAAATTGTGCTGTCTCCCTCCAGAAGAAATGTCTTTTACCTTACTGCAAACAGTTTCAACTTCCTAGCCTTTGTATGTCATACCACCAAATGTAGGACCACGTCTTTTAAGATGTCATGTTTCACCCACATGACGGATATTTACTTTCAAAGAAACCAAAGCAAAAGCTAACATTCATTTACATTTGCTTTTCTCCATAAAACAACGCTGTTAAAACATTCTGAGTGTGTACTCTCAGGCAGAGTAATTCAAAGCAGCAGCACACTGCCTCTGACAGGAAAAATTAACTTTAAGACTGAAACAGTAGCATGGATAGAAATTTCAAAAATAATTGTCAGGTCCTGTCTTATCAGAACTTCTAGCTCCAATACACATTTACTACAGGCTACTGTAAAATGCTAGCAGGTAATTAAAAATAAAAGTCAGAATGCATCACAATAAGCACTGCACAAAAATGAAACCCTCTATTTCTCAGCTTTAGAAAATTAATATAAGAAGCTAACATCATGCAACTATATATGATAACAGAATATACACAGTAAAATGAACAAAAATTATTTCACACAGTCTAATATTCAGTTTCGGATGCTATTTAGCAGAACTGAATTGAACAACATACAGTAAAGGCTATTTATTTCTTTACCTCTTTTCTATCTGATTTTTCAAGATATGTTTGATTTCTTAAGAAGGAACAATTCAATCATTCCAATCACTGCATCATGCTCATGTAATGCTGCATGCTGGAAATAATTTTGTAAGCCCAAGGGTGGGGCTATGGAGATAAAACCAACCAAACAAAAAACAGAATAGCAATAAGCAATGTAAAACAAAGGAGTTAAACTTACTCAATGTAGAAATCATGTAGAATTTTCAGTATCTGGTTAAACAAGTCTGGATCTAAGGATTTCTGGAACAGTTTCGGATAAAACGAAGGCTCTATTTGCTTTGGAAAAATTTAAAAAGTGTTATTTTTAGGCAAAAAAATACAGCTGAGTCATGAGAATTAGTAATGAATTTTTAGGATGTCTTGGACAATGCTGAAGCGCATGAAAGCAAAAAAAAAAAAGAGAAAAAAATCACTTGCACTATTTGATGTTGAACATTAATCTGGGGTTTTTTGTGATCATGATTGCTAAGGATTCTAAGCAATGTTTTTGTGAAAATAAGCAGAAGTACACATTAAGTAGACTGATGTGTTTCAAGCATTTCTTCAGATTAAAGATGTAAGAATGCTGCTATGTCTAATTACCCTAGAAGCATTCATTTGAAAAATTAGAATTTAACATGGTTACTAATGTATTTAAGTGTTTACAGAATCAGGGCCTATGTTTGAAAGAAGAGACAGATTATGCAGAGACTGCACTCAAAGTGAGGTAAGTGAAAAGTCAGGCACAACAGGAGAAATACTCAAATGTGGATCAAACTACTTAGTATTATGTGAAGGCAATTAAAGAAAGGGACTACTGTACATGGTAAAGACACTCTAAACATAGCTACCCTTTCCACCTAAGTTTGTGCTGTTTCTTCAATGTCAGTTGAAGGAACTGTCAAAGCACTGTCAATCAATACTATGTTTCATACCTTCAGGTACAAGTACATATTTTCCGGGCAGTCTTTCAACTTTCTGAAGTCAGACTCAAGCTGGAAAGAATTTGCAGGAATAGCAGGGACTGGAGAAGCAGATCTAAATGACCTTTTGATTTCTGTTTCTCTCTGTTTGTTCACAGGCAAAGATGGATGCAACACTGATGAAATTCCTTTCACACCAGCAGGAAGCCTGCAGGGAGATTTTGAAACACATCATCAAGAAAACGTTTATGGAACTCCTACACTGAGATTTAACTGGCGATCTTTTAATTCCTTAACAATCTAAAATACTATCAAAATTTTTTTAAATAATGCATTTTAGTTCAAGCAGGTATCTAAAAAAAACCCCTTCAAATTATGGAAGCTTTATACTTGATTCAACTTTTCTAAAAAAAACTCACATCTGCAAATACTTACAAATATACTCAGCCTTTCTCTACTTTGTTTCTGGAAATAACTGCATTTTATGGTACAGATTTCTACTGTACACAGCTGCAAAAAACCATTATATTTTCCACAATTTCACAATGCAAAACAATAACGATGTCAAATGAACAAACTGTTTTCAACACTGATTGCAGTGGAGCTATTTTTTGTCCTATAATTTGTCAGCTAAGTCCACTTGTAAAATATAAAAGTTATATTTTATAAAAGTTATAAAATGGCTAAGAAATATACTTTTTTCTTCAATGCTTCACAGTAAATCCATCTCACTGAGCTGGAAAAGGTGGGTGCAGGATGGTGTTTCTCATAGAAATTCTTCAGTCAGAATTCCATAAAAAGTATTTACTATTAACACAATGAGATGATGCCGATGCATACAGAGCTTTCCTAAGCAGACAACAAGTAGAGTTCCAACACTTAGCAGGGATAGTGGCTTCTATACTTCACCATAGTTTCAGCCAGACAGACTAGAGTTTGCCTAGCTAACACAGTGGAACTTGGGAACTTTGAGCAAGCCTGAAGTTATCGGCTGCCTGCTCAGCAGAGGAGAGAGTGGCGACACTCTCATCTGCTCCTTTTCTCTCACACAACTGGTGTGCAAAGAATGTTTGAACTCCGCTCAGAATCTACTCTAAAACATTGCAAATAAAAATCACAGCTAGGGAAGATGAATTGCACAAGGAAGAGAGTATGGCATACAGGAAAATATTATGAATTTCTTTATACTTGAAATGTAAGAACAAGACTTCTTTTCCATCTGACACTAAATAGATCATACTTGTCTCAATCACTACATAATCAAAGAGGCAGACGTGTAAGAACTGCAGTTTCTTTCAGCATTTTCTTTCTAATTCAAATTCTCCAAAACATGTTTGATACCTTATCACATGTAGAAATCTGAAAATGAAGATTACATTTCAACTACATTTACTTTTTAAAAAAAGAGGACCAGAATTTTTATACTTACTGTAATGGTGACGTATCACTGATTTCTTCTATTTTCAAGTGCTTTGCTTTTGGAATGTCCATTGTAGTCAACTGATCATCCTGATCTAGATTCTCTGTTGTTTCAACACTCATTGAATTCCTCCAGTTATTAACTAAAGAAGTAGCGCTGGGCAAATCACTATTTGATATGTCATCATCAATTTCTTCAATAGCTATTCTTCGCAAGGGCTTCTAAACAGAACGCATACCTCATGTCACATGTGTAGCCTCAACATCAGTGAATATTCAGGCCCCAGATAAACAGCTGTGTTTAATTTTAAATAATCTCATGATAAACAGTTTCATCTGTGGTGGTGCACATGCAAGATACTTTCAATAAAGATAAATGGCAAAAAAGGAAACTTCATGATATTCTATGGGAAGCCTTATATGATCTTTTTATTGCCATTTATAAACCAGTGTATCCTTTCTCTAGAGAATCTCAGAATCTGCATTCTGTTTTCCAAGTAATAAAAAAAAAAAATTAGGTTGGTTTTTTTTTCCCCCCCCCTACTAAGGTTGAATAGGCAAGGACTACCATATATTTTGACCAACGACCTGGTCAAGCTTTGCAGTTTAGCTAAGAAAGTTAAGTAACCAGCAACATAGGCCTTGACCCTCAACTTAAAATTTTGAGATGATAAATATTTGTAACTCAGCCCTGCTGATTGGCCAAGTTACATACATCATAAGGTAATGAATTCTACCACTAGAGGACATGCTAACTAAAATGCTTCAGCTTGTTTAATCTCTGCATGATCACCATTATTTTTGACCATCACCTAGCACCACCTCTACAGGTCTTAAAAGGAAGAACCATTTAGTGGGGAAAAAAAGAAAAAAAAATTGATCACCTTTTACTTTGGAATTTCATTTGCTGAACATGAACATAGTGTATATTGCTCTAGAAATACAGATGCAAATACACATGATTAAACATACTCAACAATTTAGACTTCTAGAAATGGCAGATTTCTCTGTCCAACTCTAACACAATCCCATCATAGGTCTTCACAGCAGTTTGCAAACGGCTTTAAATCATGCCCAAAAAACCCCATCTTGTTGGTGTACTGACAGACAATACATGGTTTGCTTTGACAATATACCATCTCATCATTGTGCTAAGACTGGGAGGCTGCCTGATGGATATGAAACAAAATTACAGTTCTCACTGCAATCCTTGGGCAGTACTAAAAGCACAGATGCTCAATCTATACTTGTTCTACCTTAACAGAATAACAAGGAAAAAACAATCAACCTAGTATCTCCACTTAAGTTAGCAGCCCAGCTGAAAACTGAATAGAATTGCCTATAGTATTTCAGCTACTTCATAACAAATTCATTTAGGTTTCTAAAAATATTGTATCTGGTTATAGATAGCATATAATACTCCCCCCTCCGCAAAGGATCAAAATAATCACACATTTTCTACTAAAACTATCCATCTGAATTATGTATTTAATGGAGGTAAACAAACATTTTAAAATTATCAAGAGCAGAACACTACAGTACTCCACAAAAAGTGTGAGCACGCTTTGTATTTACAGAACTCACTGCTGAATGTATAAGGATTAAATGTACTAAAAGGGGAAGCCTAATACATAAAGCCGGTATTAGTCTCTGTATTATCATATTTTGTCACGTGTAACTCATTAATCTGACTATAACCACTGATAAGTCGTAGTCCAAAACTATTGCTTCTTGAAAACCAATACCCAGCTATTCTACAGTTTACATGGATAAAAATGCAGGCTCAAGGCTCTTGCAGTAGCCCTAGGTGACAGCAGCATATGACATGGGTAGGCAACACGCCTTGTTACCACTACAGCTGCTATAGAAACTGTAAACAGCAGATGAAAAGAAGGGAAGTTTACCCATAGGTTTCTCAAGTCTGCAATCAAACATGGAGACTCAACTGCCTCCCCTTTACTCTCAACTGCAATGTTAGCGATGGACCCAGGAGAGGGTTGTGGGGTTGCCTCCCCATTTAATATTATAGACATACACATAGAGCATGTTTCCTGTGTGTGGTACTGTAGGCTAAATGCTTACACCGTGACTACTGTTACACACACATGGAAATGCTGAAGTTATGTTCTTGAAAAATATCAAAAGAGTAAATCTGTAAATTTTGGGCTTTCCACAGGCAAGATGTATCTATCAGGAATTAGCCTACATAAACAAGCAAGAAGTGGATTTTAACTTTAAGCTCTACTTTTCCCATCATTATAGAAAGCAACTCACAAAAAACAACTTACTGTTGATTTAATGTGTAATGGATTATCAATCACTTTCACTATATTTTTTATTTCCGTTTCTTTTATCAATACTGCAGGATATTCTTGATGAGTCCACTGTTCTTTCTCAGCTAATTCCTGAAAAAAATGGTAAGTTGTCCAAAACAGAAGTTTGAGGAATAATTATAAAATATGTTAAAAATTACATAATAAAGAATGAAAACATTCTATTACTATAGGCTTACCAAAAAAAAAACCCCACAAGTATACATACATTCCTTATTTTAGTGAGTTCATTTATTGCTTGTTTATTTCCAGGTTCCAACTTCAGAACAGCTTCAAAATCTGAGTGAAAAACAACATATGAAAACTGTAGACATTTCAAGTCACAAAGCACTCCAGGCAAACTTTTAAACCTTCTGTTTTCCTTTCACAGCTCTAAAATAAAGGCAGGCAAGTCATCATAATACTTATATCATGACCTAGTTTTAAACACATTTTTCAAACTATTTCTTACTACTTCTCATAAGCAACAATAGTTGTAATTTCACACAAAACTGTCTTCCAATCATGTGGATACCACAAAAGGCTTTATACATATTCAGTGAAACCCAACAAAACCCCACCACTCTTAATTTTTGCACTAATTAGTCAGCAATTGACTTAATTGCTATTAGAAGATTAAAAAGAAAATCAGGATGTCCTTATACCCATCTCTTACCTATCACACTTAGGCTAATTCAAAGTCGTACCTTGCATAGCTTCTTTTAGCTTTCCAAGAGCAACTCTGGCAGCTCCTCTTCTGGCAAAGGCTTTAGAATAGGAGGCATCCAAGAGCAGAGCTTGTGTACAGTCATTTTCTGCGTCTTCATATCTCAGCAAAAGAGTAGTACAAAATTAATAATTACTTTCAAAAAAGGCAGTTTCAACTGAAAAGACAGAGCTACCCAAAACAATTAAAATATGAAGACAGACCTTAATTACCTATATACACATAAATACACACCACTGAGCTAAAATGTAAAATGTACAAAAAATGATTTCTCAGCATCTTGAAATTTCAGCCAAATCTTTTGGCATCTCATCATACACTGCTAACTCTCTTTTTATCATCACGGAGAAATCCACTTTCTCTGTGAAAATAAATGCTTAAAGCCTGTTGGACCAGAGTCCACTTTAAACATTAAATAGCCTTTAAATGAAAGTCAGCATCATACCTTTGTACTTCTGACAACCAGAAATACCATTAGACACAAACAAAAAAATACAAGAAAGGAGAAGCAAGCATATACAAGAAAAAATTTCTCTACATCTGAATTTCTGCGACTTGTCCTTAACTATTTCAGAATGAGAAGTCAGTATATCCTTGCACTAAAGTCATTTGCTTCGTTGTAAGATCAAATTTCCTAATCCCAGATATATTTACTTATATTAGACCACAATTCCACTATGTGCATATTAGAATCATAGAATTGTTTAGGTTGGAAAAGACCTTTAAGATCATCAAGTCCAACCGTTAACCTAACACTGCCAAGTCCACCACACTAAACCACTTCCCTAAGCAACACATCTACGCCCCTTTTAAACACCCCCGGGCATGGTGACTCAACCACTCCCCTGGGCAGCCTGTTCCAAGGCTTGACAACCCTTTCAGTGGAGAAATTGTACCTAGTATCCAATCTAAACCTCCCCTAGCACAACTTCAGGCCATTTCCTCTCCTCCTACCGCTTGTTACTTGGGAAAAGAGACTGACACCCACCTCGCTACAACCTCCTTTCAGGTAGCTGTAGAGAGCGAGAAGGTCTCCCCTCAGCCTCCTCTTCTCCAGGCTAAACAACCCCAGCTCCCTCAGCCACTCCTCACAAGACTTGTTTTCTAGACCCTTCACCAGCTTCGTTGCCCTTCTCTGGACACGCTCCAGCACCTCAATGTCCTTCTTGTACTGAGGGGCCCAAAACTGAACACAGTATTCAAGGTGCGGCCTCACCAGTGCTGAGTACAGGGGGACAATCACTTCCCTACTCCTGCTGGTCACACTATTCCTGATACAAGCCAGGATGCTGTTGGCCTTCTTGGCCACCTGGGCACACTGCTAGCTCATGTTCAGTCAGCTGTCAACCAACACCACCACGTCCTTTTCCACCAGGCAGCTTTCCAGACGCTCTTCCCCAAGCCAGTAGCGCTGCATGGGCTTGTTGTCACCCAGGTGCGGGACCCGGCACTTGGCCTTGTTAAACCTCATACAGTTGGCCTTGGCCCATCAGTCCAGCCTGTCCAGGTCCCTCTGCAGAGCCTTCCTACCCTCGAGCAGATTGACACTCCCGCCCATTTGGTGTCATCTGCAAACTTACTGAGGGTGCGCCCGATCCCCCTGTCCAGATCATTGAGAAAGATATTAAACAGAACTGGCCCCAACACTGAGCCCTGGGGAACACCACTTGTGACTGGCCGCCAGCTGGATTTAACTCCATTCACCACAACTCTTTGGGCCCAGCCATCCAGCTGGTTTTTTTACCCAGCGAAGAGTATGCCCATCCAAGCCATGAGCTGCCAGCTTCTCCAGGAGAATGCTGTGGGAGATGGTGTCAAAGTCTTTGCTAAAGTTTAGGCAGACAACATCCACAGCCTTTCCCTCATCCACTAAGTGGGTCACTTTGTCATAGAAGGGGATCACGGTAGGCAGGCAGGACCTGCCTTTCACAAACCCATGCTGACTGGACCTGACCTCCTCGTTGTCCTGTATATGTCACATGATAGCACTCAGGATGATCTGCTCTGTAACCTTCCCCGGCACCAAGGTCAGACTGACAGCCCTGTAGTTCCCCGGAGTATTAAAGTATTTTCATTCATTCCTCTTCTCCTCCGTCAATCTATCATTAAATTTATGGAAACAGGTTTTTTGGGGATTTTTTTTGTTCCCTCCCCCCCCTCCCCCCAGTTCTTATCAGTTCTACAGGTTTATAAGAATACCAATGAACTCCTGTTGCATTTTATGTTTTGGTCCTCTTTGAAATATAAAGACCCATGATACACTGATTTATCATACAGAATGAGTTTTTTTCTTGGTCATTCAATTAAAGTATCACTTCCTCTGATTCTCCAAGAACACTGTTTGCACTATGATGTCTTCTATGGCTTCAGTACTAAGTTACAAATGTTGTGTCAGAAATACTACCTGTGCAACCTATTTTAGAATCTCATAAGTTGAGATCAATGTATTGCCCCTAAAGATACCCAGCCACATCATGTTAGAACATATGACCAACATAATGCTCAGCTCTCTGCTTCTCATGCTACCAGTTTAAAAGTTTTAAACTACCATACCATCAGGGATTCTAAAAAAATTCAGACTTCAAAAACGGTGATATGGAATTTCTCTCATTTGCTAGAAAGTATGCATTTCCTATTGTTACTAGATTATTTGAATAAAGCTTAATTAAAAATAAACTAACTGAACATACATGTCTCCATCAGTGGAGTTAAATAAAAATATTTTAAAAGATGACAATTTCCAGAAAAAGCTCCTATCCATTCCCTTTGAAGTCAGAAATCAGAAGTTATAATCCACTTCTTTTTACAGTGCAACATTTAGCAGCTGACTGGGTTTTATAGTCAAAAAAGACATAAAGCTTTGGGCAGGTCCTTTGAGAAAGGTGAGTATCTAGAGTTTTACACACATGAAGAATGAAAATCAAACTTTATAAACTATAATTTCATACTGATGCTATTTTATTCTCTCAGAACTTCTTTCCTATGAAATGCATTGTAAGATCACACATATTGCGTTGTTTTCTTTCCCTTACTGTTTTCAATACAATTTCTTCTATACTGAATTCTAGAAAGAATTAGAAGGAGTGACAGTAACTGAACTGAGTAGACTGAAAGCCTGCTGGATCATTCTTTTGTCCAGTTCACAACAAAGAAAGAAACAGTATAGCACATGAAATCCTACTTACTTTTCAATCTTTAGATAGGCCATGGCTCTGTTAGCTGGCAGAAGTGCATTGGTGCCATCTGCTGCTATACCACGGGTATAACATTCTATTGCAGCCTCATATTTTCCTTCTTTGAAATAACCATTACCCTGTATTATTTAGGTTAGAAAAAAATAGTGTTCAGAAAGATCTAGTGCAATCAGTTTTTCTTATCCTTTTTAGTAGAGAGGGTCAAAATACCAAGAAGATTGATCACAAAGAACACCCACATCAGAGCAGACATTTATGGCATATTTCTTCATATCTAAGCTTGGAGGCAGACCACAAAAAAGATCTTAATTTTTTTCTAGTACTTCAAAGACTAAAAAAAAATTGCTACATGCGTAGTTTAAGTGCAGCTTATAAGTCTGTAACTTGTGATTTTTCTTTACTCTTGATGTGCAAGGCAGGCCACCCTGCACCTCCTGAATTTAAACACAAGCTGAACCTTTACAATTCCCCTTTCAAGACGACTTTCTGCACTGCACAACTCCTTCTTTTTCCTGCTGCATTCATGAAACTGTTATCCTCAAATATTACTTGGGCCCAAATGTTGCTGTTATTTTCTAATTAATGTTCCATGAAACAAAATTACATTAATTTTTTGTGTTTGTTTCCAAGAGACTAAAATTATCTTTTGCTTCTCAGCACTAATACAAAGCCACTTGTCATCTCCTCTGCTACTACTCTACTCACTAGCAAAAAAGCAAAGACCACAGCTCAGACTTGACAGGATCCATGTTGCCAGGAACAGGCCCACAGGGGGTCAACTCTGCCGCCAATAAAGTATTGCACTAGACTGAAATTTCTTTTCTGTGGCCTCTTCAAACTTTTGTTCCTTTTACCTACTTAATGTATGCTTTCATTCTTTTCCTACTAATTACCTCCTGCAACCAGTATAGGAACCCTGAATACTGATAAAAGTCAGAAGTTAAATAGCTAGATAAGAGAACAGAGAGAAAATTATGTTTCAGTTGATAATGTTATTTCTTAATTGCAACAGCGGGGAGAGGGAGAAATCAATAAGCCAACTGTGAGTCAAGACCATGTACCCAGAAATACTTTTTTATCGTCATTGTTGCCTGCACTCCCTGAAGTCCTTTTTATAACTACTTTCCACCACGTAATCAGAGGTTTGGAAACACGAGAAATAGTCCACAACTCTACTTGGACAAGCAGGGGTCAAGATGCATATAATACTGGAGAAACGGGATCTTTGTAAAATACAGTTCAAGTTTTACTTATCTTACTACATATTTGAAATTTATCACATACAATTTGGGCTGTAAAAGCTACCTTGTATAATTATTCCTCCAGAAGAGTCCAAACAGAACTCACTGTCCCCCTCCCCTCCCTATAGAGGCTCAAAATGGGAAACAATTAAGGTAATATCAAGGACATTATATTTATGAAGACAGTATCAAGTTTAATTTACATATTTGCATAGCTAATAGCACAACACAACACTTTTTGCTAGTTCTCTTCTGTTCCACCAGAACCTGTGACTTACCAGATCTTTTTCTGTAATAGCCTTCTGCTTGAGCTGCTGGTCTTCAATGCACTTTTTCTCTTCATCTGTTAACTCTGGTCTGACTGCACCTTCAAACTCTTTCTGTTCTGAACTTTCTTTTGATGACAAAGCCTGCAAAGATATAATTTTTTTCCTCAATAAGTATTTCCCCACTTAGACATTTTCATAACATAAATTACAATAAATTCTGAACTTTTAAGATGCAAAAATCTGCCAAGCATTTTAATGGAAGTGCCTGTGTTGTAAGTTGAATGCAAATTGAAGAGATCATTTGAAACTGTTCTCGAAAATGTATTTCTATGAGGGACTGCAAGTCAGAATATTACTTGGTAAATAAAAGGTATGTAATTTCTGAAGCACAATGTAAAATGACCCATGGAACCTGTCTATATATATTCCAATTCACAAATAATTTATTTCTTCAATTACTGGAGACCTTGTGTCTTCATTCTGAAAATACATTTTTCAAGCACTTTCAAAACTACAGTTGAAGACGTGTAAGCATATTCACACAGTAATGACAGGTGAGCTTCTATTTACTAAGGTCATCATAATCAACATTCTCTCCCTGTCATGAAAGGGATCCGACTAGCAGTTAGAGTACTATGCTCTGCTAGGCTTAAAACCTCCTTTCTGGTTTGGCAGACCACAGCAATCAGTGGGACTATAAGCAGGCTAGCAGTTCAGCTTTACAGCCAAGAACACACACACGTTCTCTAGTATATAGTGCTACCTTGTATCAAAATACTAAGCACCACTGAAAAAAACCACAGGAGGTAGAAAAAACATCTGACAGAAGATTTTTAAAAAAACCTACACATGTTGGTGCACACATCCAGTCTTAGTCTGCCAATCCACTATTACAATAATGTTTGCATACATGCTAGTTAATCCAGGAGAAACTCAATTACAGATTTTGACCTCAGTGAAATTCAAATGCCAGAAAAAACACATGAGATTTTGTTGAATTCAGTTCTTGTTATAAGTTGATACAGATATAAACTGAACAGGGTGTATTAATTTATGTTAGGGCCTATTAATCTTATTACCTGATCAATCTTCTTCAGTTCATTTTTTGCTTCAAAGTTGTTTGCATCCAGCTCTAAAACTTTTTCATAATCTATCAGAAGATCAGAAAACAATGTTTCAGGTAGGAATTACAGGCTAGTAACCAGAGTATAAAATAAAAGCATTCTTTTGATAGAACCCTTTTTTGTAGTTACCTAAGAAGCCTGAGATATTGCAAGGAACACATTATTCTAAGACATTTAAAGCTGAATCATTCTGGAACTACTAATACCTACAGAAACCATTTGGACTTGCTGCCTGAATTTTGTCTTGCCAGAAGAATATGCAATATGGTATTTCATTTCTTTGTTTACAGGAAATGAAAATTAAATTCCTACACCAAATAAGCAAATCACACAAGCTTTAATCAAGCAGATAGCCAAACAGTTTGTATGTATTTTGAGGAAAGAATTTTAAAGACTCACCTTCTTTAGCACCTTGAAGATTTTTCAAAGCAAGGCGAGCAGCCCCTCTTCTGGCATAAGCCTTTGTGTAATTTTTGTCTAAAGCAAGTGCTAAATTGCAATCAGATTCTGCAACAGAAAACCTATCAAAAATATGAATGAGTTAGTTTGGACACATCTAGGTAACAAACCCAAAACTTCAGTGATTTAGCTTACCCTGAAGCTTTACAGGTTCTCTCTAAAGTGGAAATCTTACAGGCTTCAGAAGGGGCATAGAACAAGTATTTAAACATCTCTCAATTCAGAATACATCAAAACAGGAAAAGAAAACAGATGTCAACAATCCCTACTGCAACCGAAAGAATAACCAACGCCCCGGGACCCTTTCTTCCCCCAAAACAAATTAAAGCCTTAGAAATAGAGCTCACTGAATTTGAAAGGCAAATTAGATAGTGAACTTTCTCTTTTTTCTTTTTTTTGAAGTCTTACACCGTAACACAGAAGACAGTGAATCTCTAGCGTGAAAGCAGAGGGAAAAAAACATGAGAGAGACTACCAGATTCCTTATCCTGGCAATACCTCTTTAACTTTGAAACTGCAAAGCAGATTGCAACAGCAGCCTTACATAAGACTGTATCACAGCGTAACAAATAACATAACCAAGACTTAAAACCAGACAAAAAATATCTGAAGGTAGTATTTCAAAGAAGAAAATATTACGGATTTAACAATACAAGTCTTACTTTTTCATTCTATAAAAAGCCGATGCTCTGTTTGTGGGCAGTACTGGATTGTATGGATCAGAATGCATCCCTCTAGTGTAGCATTTTACAGCTTCATCAAAGTTCCCTTGTTTAAAGTAGTTATTACCCTGTGAATAGAAAAAAAGTCTTTCTAGCAAATTACTGTACATTGACAGACACATTACTAACTTTTGGTGAAAAATTCAAAGTTTGTGTTTTAGAATGCTCAAACATTTTTGTTTAGCATTTCCCACAAAGTACTGCTTTACTGCGAAACACTTCTTTTAACTAAAATATTCTAAGTATCCCATATTAGTTATTATTTATGCAATAACATGGTTTTATTATATAATGATTTTCACTATCTGTAGGTCATTTCCAGAAACCTATATAGCTGCTTAAACTGCTATAGAGAATTACTGAAGGTTTTTTTGAGTTTTTAGTAACTAGATTTGGTATCTTTGCTTTCCAAGGTAAATATTCCAGTTTCTGCCTCCTTTGGGACACTACATTTCTCTCATGTGCCCTCAACTGCTTCACTGCAGCCAAGATGATAATGGTCAAAGACACCTCAATTTCTCAGTGTAGACTGCAGATTATACATAAAGGAATTTCCACAGCAGCAGGGAAAGAACATAGATGTCACCCACGCAGACAACAGAAAAAAAAAAAAACAACCTAAGAAACTCTGCTGAAGAAAAGCACGGACTGACAGATGGTGTTAGGTGATTGTTTGTAAACAAAGAAGTTTCTCAGAACCACAGAAGTTGCTATACAACTTAGCCTATCTATCTCACATGGCAACGAAGCATGAGATAGGTCTTGCTGTATTCTGCTTGCAAAATAAGGTACAACTGAACTGGTACCAACTTGCCATTACCAAGGCAAGGACGACATACAAGTTCATCCATCATTCCCAGGTGTACTGGCCTCTTAAAGGGACTAATCTTAAATTGTTAGGGATTTAGTTTGGGGCATTCACACCTTGTGTTCAGGTAAACACCAGTTTGATCCATATGGCAATTCTATACAGCAATCCAACTTCTCAAAGCAAAAAAAACACCAATACATTAATCATCATAAGCGTACATTAAGCGTACATTAAGCAGAGTCTGACAGGATTTGATGCAATCAGTGATGAGAAGAAACAGAAATGCAGTGAGAATCTTCTTTTTTGGAATAACTGGCAGGAAAACAGACATAAAAAATTCCAAACGGGCAATTCTTCAACCAGAAGCATGGTCTCGGTGGACAATCTTTCGAAAGAAACTACAAATGCTCCTATGTCTAAATTGCTAGTTTGCAAATAACAAACATTTATAATGCTATAACCTTTTCCTTCTCTGCAAGAGCCTTTTCTGCATCTATACGAATTCCATCTTCTTCAGAGTCTGATTCTGGAGATACAGAATCATGAGTACTATCTTCTTTATCAAGTTCTTCAAGTATTTTATCCTGAAATCAGATAAAATACACTATTACCTTCATTATAATTTAACAATGCAAAATAACACAAGTAAGACTTTAGGAGAATTAGTAGTGTGTTTTTAAAAATCTCTACTGCTTAAGTCCTCTTTACTAAGGAGTATTCCACACTTCAAAAGTGAGAGATCTATCCTCTCATACTGCCAACTGTGTTCAGTCTTACATTCTACTAGAATTATGACCTTATAATAGACCCATTGTTAAACCATTTTTTTTCCTTAAAGTCAAATTCAATCAAAGTCAATCTGCTGGAATAGAAAACTCAAGTATTTCTCAATATTCCAAATTTTAAACACATAACCTTTTGGGGAGAAAGCTACTTTCTATGTTCATACAGTACCCAGCACAGTAAGATATGGACTTGTGGACTGAACTCTCAGCACTATAACGAAATCTTATTTAAAACAAAATCAACTGGGGACAAGACTCAGTTAACAAGCAAATATTCTGACTCACCACATCAAGTTTTCCCCATGCTTCATAATCGTAAGACTTGATCTTGTTTTTCTTGTTTTCCTCAGTGGTTATCTTTGAAGGGACTTTACTTTTGCTCTTCTTCTTTTTCTTAAAAGCCTTGTTTCGAATTGGTGGCAAATTCTAAATTGAAATAAGTAATTTATTATAAAACAGATGAAAGTCACTTGTATTGAAGAATCTATAGCACCTATATCTAGATATAGTATCTATCTACTCACTAGTTTTATTTTAGAAATCCATCCAGCAAGCTGTTCTCAGCAACTCTACAAAACCACTAAGGACAACAAGTATAAATCTTTCAGCACATAATAATAGCAAATATTACATGTATGACACAAAGTTAAGTTTTAGAAGACAACTCTCTGCAGAGTATCACTGAAGAATAAAATCAATACATTAAAAGTCAGCAATAAATAAGTAATACTGATACTGCAGACAGAAATATTTTCCTACATCTACCTGGAACTAATTAAAAATTTACTGGCCCCATCACCTCCAGATGCTACTGCCCCACAGATCTGTTGGTGGAACAGTTTACAGAGGAATCTTTGGTCTGCTTCAGACAACGAACAAGCCAGCTGGGTCAGCTCATACCTTTTGTTCAGATATTTTAAGTCAACACATGTAATTTTGATGAATCAAAAAACAATTATTATAAACACTATCACATTATGAACAGCTGAGTTAACATTGACAGTGAACTTATGATTTTTACCTCTTCCGGGACACCACTCTGTTTCCTTAGTTCAGAATCCACTTCTTTAATATCTTTTTCCCAGCTCTCCAATTCTCTCATAAAATCCTGCAGCTCTTCAGCATTTTGCTTCATTTGCAGCTGTAGTTCTAGTGCTTTATTTGGTGCACTCATTGTAATCTGCCAAATTTCAAGCAAAAATCTTTCTAAAGCGAATTTGAAGGTACGTACTGAAGGAAGCCAGCTACTTCAAAATGAAGAAGTCTGACTTACATGCAAGACAGGCTTCCCAATAGCACAGTAGAAACATTAGATACTAACAGACTAAGAAGAAACACAATTTAAATGTCTTTGAAAAAATGGAGGGAAGCCGTGTTATTCAGATAAAACAAAGTATATCATAACAAACAACAAGCCATGCTTTCCTAACTAAGTGTAAGGTGAAAGGCCCAGCAAGTCAATGAAAATCCTGAAAGTGATAACAAGGTGATCTTAGTTTAAAGCAATTTCTGCAGTTTCCCAGATGACAGAATGTAGAAAACTTTAACATGTTAACATTTAAGTTTTAACTAAAAAAACCAATTGAGACATCCATGCTGCCTTGTATCTGAACTCAAACAAGACACCTGACAAATCAACCTCCAAAAGCACTTTCGGCCCCTACAGGCAAGTACGCTTAAATATGCACACATTTTTAGCACAGGAACAAGTAAACACATGAGGTGTTTTATTATGAAGCCTAGCGAATTCCAAGTCCAGAATAGTCTTTGAAAGTGCTCTTTGTACACATCTGTAGCCCTCCAAGTCCCTAACATACTGTTTAATAATTATTAATACTTAATAGTCTTCATGAATTTTGTTGTCTTAATTTTAGTGTCTTAAGTGAAAGACATTTTATTATCACAGAAATATCAAGTCACGAGTAAAAAGTCACCTTAAAAAAATTCTTGGTTACAATTCAGAAAAAAACCCCCACAGTTGTACAGTCTATAGCACAAAAAGCTGAAAGGATGAAGCAAACCTATTTTGAAAACAAATCATGATTAAGTAATTCATGATGAACTACATACAAACTTAGACAATGGTTGATAACTATAACCTCTTGACTGAGAGCTTCAGGATCAGTTACAATTCTCACATAAAGATAAATAAGCTATTTATAGAAACAGTACACAAAAAATTTTTAAGGGAGAAAAAGGACTAGAATTTTTTATTTATTTTTAACATCCACTAAGACAATAACCTAATAGCATAGAAATATAAAAATTTATGGGCCAAACGAAGCTAAGGACTTCTGCAATAAAACATGCTGTCCATAATTATGGACAAGAGTCTCATAGAAGATGGAAAAACACACTGCATGATTACTAGTGAACTCACGCTACCAAAGCAGAAGTGTTTTTTCATCTGCAGGACTAAGCAGCTGTGTAGATGCCCTGATGCACCAGTTGTGCTTCTCCCTAGTTACCTCCTACATATAGGTGGTAACATGCTTACCCTTAGCAATATAGTTTTCCTAAAATCTTTTAAATATTTGATCTATTTGAAACTAATTGGAAAGAAACCTTACATGAAACCAAAAAATGGGTATTTTTCATCATATTTCCAGTTCAGGTGGTTTTTATATTTTTTTTCCACCTGTAACTGTTGCCCCATTCTGAACCGTCTCTGCAATATTCAGCCAGTTAATTTCATGAAACCTGGGCACGGCCACATCAAATATTCCATACAGCCTACTACGCCCTGGCCAATGGTAGCTAGAAGAAGGTGCTTCAAAAGACGCGAGAAACTACATCGTGATCTGTTCTACTTTTCTTCTTGTTATCGTTGACTAAAATAATGTTCTTATACATGTGAAAAATCTAATATTAAACCTAGCTGTTTGTTTTCTGGCATTCTAAAGCACCTTGCACGAGCGTGTAACGTAAGCCTGCTCCTGTTACCCACTCGCCTGACACTGCTTGCTGCATACAGCTTAGCAATAACCTTAAACCACGCATTGACCGCAGACTCCTTTGCAGTACCGCCCTTACACCCTTTAAGGCAGTTTTATTTGAGTCTCAACGCTAGGGCCCTGCTTTGTTTTACCCAACACCCGAGGACTGACTTGGCCCAGCGACTCCACGGGAGAGCAGGCGCCTTACCCCAGAGGCCTGGCCGACAGCCAGCGGCACCGCAGGCCCGCCCCGGGAGCGAACCCCACG
>WAAD01040463.1:0-14549 GCA_013389945.1 Fregata magnificens | reverse complement strand
GCCGCTGGCCCCCCGCGGGGCGGCTGGACGGGGCCCGGGCAGCCGGCGGGACGGGGCCGCTGCTCGGTGAAGGCCCTGGTTTTGGTTAAGACCAAGAAAATACAATTTCAAAAGTGGCTGTGTGTTTGTCTCCTATCAGAAGGTCCTTCTCGACTTCTTTGTCTTGAAAAATTGAGAGGATTTGTCGATTTTCTGGTTCGTTTGTGCCCTTGTCACTATGTAGTCTTGGCTGTTACTGAAAACAGTGGTCTCTATAGGCCACTCTATCTCTGCTACTAACAAAATAACGTCAGAAGTGACTTGATTTCTGAATAGCTTTGTATATATCATGATTCTATATCACTTTACATAGCCTGAGCTGTAACAGGTGCCAGTTGCATTGCATTAGCGTTAAATACTGCAAAGTATGAATTTGCATGTGTAGTGCTTTTCCTTTTTCTTTTTTTTTTCTTGATTGTCTTTATATTTTGATTATAGATCACTTTCAAAACTTTTGTCTAGAGAAATTGATTGCAGCAATGTTTTTCTAGATCCATATGCTCAACTTCTTCTTGAGGCTATGAAGCAGTCTGGTTGGTATGTAAACTAATTCATCTTGTTCTGTGTAGTAACATCGCTATTATGTGAAGTTACTGGTCTTTTCAAATTCTTCCCTAAACTTTGTTTGTTTGGGCCTTTCAGCACTGTCTTCAATGACCGACACTTTTCTTGTGAAAACTGTGATGGCTGTGTCAGTGGAGGTTTTGATTCTGCCACATCTCAGGTGGGCACTGGACATTGTCCCCTTTCAAAGGACTACAATTTTTCTTTAGTGATTTTTACTAGGATTAAATCTACTAATGCTGATATCTGAGTTAAAGTCATGAAAACAAAACAAATGAAAGATGTTCCATGGTATTGGAACTAGTACACTGCAGAATGATGAGGCTATTAATGTTGAAAAACACTGATCTAAAGAGTCTAAGTGCTGTAGGTGGTGTGTGCTAGGTCTCTGAGAAGTAAGGGAGATGTTCAAACTTGGTGAAAAGACTAACTATATTTTTTTGTTCTACAGATTGTTCTGTGTCAGAACAACATTCGCCACCAATCCCATATGAACCGGGTGGTCACACATGAATTGATTCATGCTTTTGATCACTGCCGTGCACATGTTGACTGGTTTAAAAATGTCAAACACTTAGCATGTTCAGAGGTAAGTTCAAATGCTTCTAACGTTGTCATTATATTAATTACTGCTGGTTATTAGGGATGTTTAATGTTTAAATAGGCATGCTGTTACACAGTCTTCATTTGGTTTAGTCCTGTTAATACATTTTGTCCTTTCTGTCAATTCAACCTAAAGAGTTTCATTCAGAAAACAAATATTTAGGTTTCACAAATATTAATAAGTCAGTATCATACTAAGTAGAATGTGATCACTGTGAGCGTAACCATATCAAGAAGTGGTTATTAACAAGTGAGAGTAGTTAGAGATGAAAACACATTCACACATTAATCAAATGTTTGTAGAGGTTTTTCTTCTCCCCTGCAAATCCTGGGGAAGACCTGGGCAGGCTGGAGAGCTGGGCCGAGGGGAACCGAATGAAATTCAACAAAAGCATGTGTAAGGTCCTGCACCTGGGGAGGAACAACCCCACACACCAGTACAGGTTGGGGGTTGACCTGCTGGAAAGTAACTCTGCTGAAAAGGACCTGGGAGTGCTGGTGGACAGCAGGCTGGTCATGAGCCAGCACTGTGCCCTTGCGGCCAAGAAGGCCAATGGTATCCTGGGGTGCATCAAAAGGAGTGTGGCCAGCAGGTCGAGGGAGGTTACCCTCCCCCTCTACTGTGCCCTAGTGAGGCCACATCTGGAGAACTGTGTCCAGTTCTGGGCTCCCCAGTTCAAGAAAGACAGGGAACTGCTGGAGCAAGTCCAGCGGAGAGCTACAAAGATGATCAGGGGACTGGAGCATGTGTCTTATGAGGAAAGGCTGAGAGACCTGGATTTGTTTAGGCTGGAGAAGAGAAGACTGCGGGGGGATCTTATCAATGATTACAGGTATCTAAAGGGCAGGTGTCAAGAGGATGGGGCCAGACTCTTCAGTGGTGCCCAACGACAGGACAAGGGGTAATGGGCACAAATTGGAACACAGGAAGTTCCACCTGAACATGAGAAAAAATTTCTTTCCTGTGAGGGTGACAGAGCACTGGAACAGGCTGCCCAGAGAGGCTGTGGAGTCTCCTTCTCTGGAAATATTCAAAACCCGCCTGGACGCACTCCTGTGCACCCTGCTCTAGGTGTACCTGCTCAAGCAGGGGGACTGGACGAGATGATCTCCAGAGGTCCCTTCCAACCCCTACCATTCTGTGATTCTGTATGTTGGGTAGTTATCACAGTAGTATGGTAACCTTATTTTTGTTTAGATTTTTTTGGTTAACAACAAACTTGTCTTTTCCTATAACATACTTTTTTTGATTAATTTTGATGTTGCTAATAGTACACTTTAGTTATGCCTCCATGTCCATTTCAGAGGACATAGGAATTTTCTGCTTGAAAGGCCTTCAAAATTGATGCATTAGGAGGTGAAATTAAACCAAGCACAGGCTAGTAAAGATTCCTCTTGTGTACATGACTCATCTGTATTCACATGCTTTTAGTTGATTTCTGATGTAATCCATATCATTTGATCACAGAAAAACTTAGCCTTATGATTAATATTATGAAAGTACATTCTTGTGGCTGTGTGAATTAGGTGGCTTTTTAACTTTTTTTAAAAATATATACAATTATATAAAAATGTTATAGTGGCTTTGTTTTAGGTTTTTTTTTTTTGTTGTTGTAGGTTTTTTGTTTGTTTGTTTTTAATGAGAACATATTTGATTCCAGACTTAATATGTGCACAGGTTTCACCTATAAACAGTATGTGAGAGAAACAAAATGATGAGTTTAGTACAGAACAAATCAGATTTTGTAAAAATGAATTTTAATTCATTAATTGAATTCATATTTGCTGTGGAAAAGACTCTCAGTCACATATTACCTTTATCTTTTCATAGATAAAACTTAATGAAGTAACCTTATGTGACATCAGTAAAGCCATTCTGTATAACTGGGGGGGGTTGACCTTGGCGGGCTGCAAGGCACCCACCAAGCCATTCTCCAACTCCCCCGCCCCCCAGTATGACAGGGGAGAAAAATAAGATTAAAAAGCTCATGGATCAAGATAAGGACATGGATGTCACTCACCAGTTACCGTCGTAGGCAAAATACACTTGACTTGGGGAAGATTAATTTATTGCCAATTAATGACAGATTAGGCTAGTGAGAGATAAAACTAAAAATAGCTTTCCCCCACCTCCCCTTCTTCCTAGGCTCAACTTCACTCCTTTATTTCTGACTCTTCTATCTCCTTCCCCCCAAAGCGGCACAGGGGGATGGGGAAGGGGGGCTGCGGTCAGTTCATAACACTGTCACTGCTCCAATGTGAGGTCCCTCCCATGGGATACAGTCCTTCATGAACTGCTCCAGTGTGGATCTTTTCCATGGGCTGCTGTTCTTCAAGACCTGCTCCAGTGTGGGTCTTTTCCATGGGCTGCTGTTCTTCAAGACCTGCTCCAGCTTGGGGTCCTTTCCACAGCATACAGTCTTTCAGGAATGGACTGCTCCAGCCTTGGTCCCCCATGGGCCACAGTTCCTACCAGAAAACCTGCTCCTGCGTGGGCTCTCCATGGGCCACAACTTCTTTCAGGGCACGTCCATCTGTTGTAGTGTGGGGTCTTCCTCGGACTGCAGTGTGGATGTCTGCTCCACTGTGTTCCTTCACAGGCTGCAGGGAGACAACCTGTCCCACCACGGCCTTCTCCACAGGTGGCAGGGGATTCTCTGCCCTGGTGCCTGGAGTGCCTTCTGCCCCTCCTTCTTCACTTATCTTGGTGTCTGTGGGGCTGTTTTTCTCACATTTTTCTTAGTCCTCTCTCTCTCACAGATGCCATGTAGTGTTTTTCATCCTTTCTTAAATATGTTATCACAGAGGTACCACTGGCACCGCTGATGGGCTCAGCTTTGACCAGTGGCAGGTCTGTTTTAGAGCCAGCTGAAACTGGTTCTGTCTGACATGGGGGAGCCCCTTGTCTCATCTCACAGAAGCCACCCTGGCAGGCCTCTTGCTGCAGTAACTCAGAATTATTAACTGTCATCTACTTTTTTTTGTGTGTGTGTGTCTAAGCATTTACACAGTGCAGAATAAAGCATGTAAGCCTCAAACATAAAATTAGAGAAAATATATAAAACAAGATTGTGCTTGTTCTTGCTCTTGTTGAGATTATTTGTTTGCTTCAGGTCTTTTGACACTTATTTTATTATATAGTGCTTACAATTTTTATTGCCAGCTTTTTAATTCTTACATTTCATATTTTCCATGCATTTATTCTCACCCTGGTATTATAGGAAATCTAGTTTTAGTTATATTTCCTAATTGAGGTGGAACAGTTTGCAGACAAAAGAAATTACAATGCACAGGACAAGTTAAGCTAAAACATACACACTCATTTAAATGTGGTTTTTCCTAAAGCAGAGTGGTTACTGCTCTTCTGGGTGTTGCAGGTGCAGTCATTGAAAGGGATCTGCCTTTCTTCCTGACTCTTGTTGTCAGCTTCTGATATAGATTGGGGAGAATATTACTTTTCATATTATTTTAGCAGTTTATATATATGTATGTACACACATATACATATCATCTCTTCTGCTTATTCATTTAAGCTTTGGGAATACGTGGGACTTGGTCCTGGAGAAACTTACAGGTTCTATGGTAATACTTTGCAGTTCATTGAGGCTGAGAGGGTGGATATGAAGGGTAATAAGTAGAAGTGGCCTTGGGAATATTTTCAGCAGTCACCAGAAAGATATTGAAGAAAAAAATTTGTTACAGCTTTTTTGACTTTGTATTTCCATCTGTTTCTCTGATCGTGTGGCTTTTTTTTTCCTCAATAGATTCGAGCTGCTAATCTCAGTGGAGACTGTACACTGATGAATGAAATAGCCAGGTTTAAATTTGGATTAAAAGGACACCATCAGGTAAACACTGTAGTTGTTAATGTCTACTGATTTGTTATGAGCCATCTTTACCTACTTGATCTCGGCCTTCATACCTGAAAATATCAGAGAAAGAAGTAGATGCCATGGACTTGCTGCTTTCTCTTAATTAACGTTTAATAACCTTTAATGATTTGTGATAATTTTTTTTCCACCTTGTTATTTTTGTTGGAGTGAAATTCCTGAGTACTTAGTCATATCGTAGAGCATTACCACTGACAATGGATGGTTAATAAAAACCAAACAAAAAACAGGGTTTACGGGAAATGTAGTGGGAATACCTTACCCACTATAAGTGGATAAAACTTTTTAAAGTCTTTGAAAACTTGAGGAAGGAGAATGACAAGTGTTCTAAATAACTCTTAAGTCTTACAGGAATTAATTTTTTTTTTAATAGTAATGAAGGCTACGAGTTGAGTCCCAAGTAGTTGCTCATGTTAGAGTGGCAGTTAGCTTGTAGCTGGGGATGTTTACATCTTTTTTTATCTTCTAGTAGACAAACTGTGTAAGCAAAAGTTGCCATAAAGAGAGGTATTAAAATGAAGGCCAATAGAGGAGTCGTTCCTTTATGTTTCATAGCATTTCAATTGGAAAGGTACTAACTGGTATTTATTTCTGTTTCTTTCTGACATATTTTCTCTTGTGTCCAAATCAAGTTGTAAAATACTTGATACCTACAACAATGCCAAATTGTATTTTAATTCCAGTTCTAAGGAATGTCTTTTGCTTATCTGATGGTTTATTTGCACATGGAAAACTAAAACACATAGTTAACACAGGATCGAACAAAAATGTACTTTAATGCTTATTACAGGCATTGTTTGACTATTCTGTGATACAAAATTATTGCATATGTAGTAGGAGTTAATACTTGACTATCTGGGAAAAAAGTTATACTAATAATGACAGGTTTTTCTTTATCTAATTCCCACTTTAGACTTGTGTACGAGACAGAGCAATTCGTTCTATTCTGGCTGTTAGAAAAGTTAGCAAAGAAACGGCAGAAAAAGCTGTGGATGAAGTTTTTGATGCCTGCTTCAACGATCTGGAACCTTTTGGAAGAATCCCGCACAGTAAAACAGATGCAAAACGTGCTTATAGAGACTTTCAGAACAGAGATCGCTATAATGCTAACTTGTAAAGGAAAAAAACCTGAAAAATTATGTTAATATCTGATGGTTCTGTACCATCTGGAGTTACAGTCTATGCACACAGTGCTGATGGAAAGGGCAATTCTATCAAATGTATCAATTAATTTTGTAAACTTTTTCCAGGAGCCAACTTCCATGGAAGTAAACAAAGTAAATGAACAAGACTAAAAACCATGTTTCCTTACCTGTTATTCCAAAAAGATAATTTAGTACACCAAATGAGTTGTCAAATAATGATCCGCATATTTCAATGCACATTTAATTCTTCTCAGTCCAACTAGGATTTGGTTTCTAAAAGTTTTGTTGCTACTGAATAAATCTTCATAAAATCCTTACATTTCCACCATCTTTGATACACAGCCATAAATTTCATGATCTTCATCACTCCATTTTAAAAGATGGTCACCTAAACTACAGCTCTTGGGTCTAGATTTAATAATTATGGCTAAACCCAAAATTTAATAAACTGCCACATTTGTTTTTGAGCACCTCCTGAAATTCTTGGATTTCCAGCTCATCTACTATTCTACAGGTACATTAAACCCTTTGGCTTTTTAGGAATTTGACTGACAATTCTGCTTACCAGATCAAACTTACAAGCTGGATAAGCATTGGTGAGAGTCTGCCCACCAGGTTGAGCTTTGCTTAAAATGTTGGTGTAGTCTATGGTCGTCTTCCTGTACTTGCTAGGTGGGTAAATCCATCTGAGGAAAGCAGGAAGCTGCTAGATTCATCCTAAGCCTGAGAGAAGCTGCCTCGTTCCTCTGTTATTTCCAAATATAAGGTATTATAATCATTGTCATGGATGCAAGAGAACCACGTTTTCTTCTCTTTCTTGAAATTAAAGGTGCAATTCAACCACAGGTACGGTTCACTGATGTCAAGGTCTCTCTGAATGGCAGCACAAACCTCTGGTGTATCAACCACTCCCCGCAGTGTTGTATTGTCTGTAAACTTTCAGAAGTTGCACTACTCCTGTCTTCCAAGTTGTTAATGAAGACATTAAACAGCATTGGCCCTGATACCAGTACCTGGGGCACGTCACTAATGTGCCTTATTGTGCGTAAGCCCCAGACACGGTTAAAGAATCAACACGAACTTGGGAACATCTCAGCTAGATAGTTTGCATACATGCACTCTGGAAATACAAAAAGGTTGAAAATATCAATGATGTGAGTTGTTCTGTTCACTTACCTTAAGTGTCAGAAAACCATTCCAGGCATGTTTAATTTATTGCTGTAGGTGTAATGATAGGTCAGGTACCTGGAACTCGGGTCCTAAGCACAAGAATCTGCTAATCATGTTTTCTTCACGTTGAATGCAGTCAGCCAAAAACCTGCTCTGTTCTGCTACTTCTTGAGTTAAAACTATCTGGAAATAGCAGGAGAATGCCACCTGGACAAGCTCAGACAGCGTGTAAGGTCACCATGCAAACTTGTAGTTTGAATCCAGAGCTTAGGCTTATCACTTGGAAGAATAGCTACATACGTACAGGCATTTTAGTTGTTCTCTGTTTATTGTAAAATGCAAAAGCAGTCCTGGGAGACGTGGACACCCAGGTCCTGCATCCCAGGTTCTCACTCACCTGCTCCCAAGAGAATGTTCCTATCACAGGGCCACAATTTTGCAGTTCTGCTCTTGCTTTCCTTGGCGCTGGGTGTTTTGCTTTCTTCGGTTCTCTTTCTCAACAAGGTTTAGAAAGAAAGCAAGAAAAACTGGATGAGAGTGTAAGTGATGACTCCATAAATCTATAGGGAGAGGGAATTTAAGTCATGGTACAAGGTTGAAGAGTTATAAAATGGTCATGGTTAATTTAAATAGGAAATTAGAAGATGGTATGTAAGCATCTGAAAAGTAAAGGTGTTCTAAGTAAGACAGAGAACAAGGAATATGCATTGTTTATACTGAAGATGAAAAGTTTAGGGAAAAGGTTGATCCCAGAATGAGAAATGTTAAGTCCTTTAGTATTCCAAAAAGAATGAACTGAGACTAGATTGTTGTGTGTTCACATTTATTTGCTTTTTATTTCTGTTGTAGTAATCCTGTATTTCAGAATTTCTCCTGGTCATTGGCAAAGTTTGTAAAAGAAAGGGCTATTCTACCTCTTTCATCCTTTCCACCCCCAAAGATGTTTAACTTTGGTTTCTAGTTTTTCACTGCCCTCACCTGCAGCAGTGGGGAGGCCTCAGTGGTAGGCTGAGTAAGGTTGAGTTAGGATGAGCTGACGGATCTGAGACCTTAAACCCTTTTAGGGCCACCTTGGTGTATTTTACTCACATGCTCAAGGTTAGACTAATCACCAAACCTGAGATGAGAAAGGAAATTTTCCTTCGTTAATTTGATAGGGGTGACTGGTATTTCTGTTGAGCAGCTGGATGCTACATCCTGCTGTTGAGCCACCGGCGCCTAGCTTTACATTTGCAGCCTGCTATTACTGCTCTGAACGAAGATTCCTGCGTGACAAGTCCAGTGCTGAGCTGAGTTGTAACAGTGGCAAGGCTGGGTGAGTCTGGTCCTTGCAAATGAGATCTGAAGCAGGCAATTATGCCTGTGCAGTACGAGCTGCCCTGCACACTGGGGTGTTAGTAGGGAGTTAGGCTTCCTGAGCCCATAGTGACCACTGGGACAGAGTGGCCAGTGAGAAAGGCAGACCTGGAAGGAGCAGCCATCTGAATCGCCCGAGAAATTAATGTTAAGTGATGGTCCTTGTTGCAGGGATGAAGCTCATTGGCATGACCTTGAATGCTTTCTCTTCCCCACCTATGGCACATTTGTCAGCAATGGGAAAGCTTTTATGAACTGAGTCCTTTACGCCCTGAATTGCTGCTCGTGTTCTGGTTGTCTCTGGTGGTGGACTGGGCACGATGGTCAGTGTTGCCTTCTTCTGTTCTGTGTGCCTATATATTTTGTGACCATGAGATTGTCAGTGTATGAAGCTTTTTCAGGCAATACATAACTCCGAGATTTGGCTGCTGTGGGGCAGCAGACTCCCTGGTGAGACTTGAGCAGGAGTGAGGCAGTGAACTGCTCAGGTACGGGAAGCTCAGGACATGCACAAATTTCAAGTGTGTGCCAGACTCTAAGGCTGAAAGGAGAAGGCCCTCCGAAGTACCTCCAGAATTAGGCAGCCTCTGAGGGACTCTTGTTTGACTGCAGCTTTGGGGTCCTGCAATCCACCTATTTATTTCACATACCTACATCCTTTGGACCTGACAGTCATTCTGTAATGTCTGCCTGGAAAGTATTCAGTCATGTAATTAGTCTCCAGTCCAATGGGCCTGCTCCTAAGGTCTCACTCAAGAACAAGCTGTATGAAGAAGGTGATAGCAAAGAAAGACAGCCGCTTCCCCTGTCCCCTGAGCAGAGACAGCAGTGTGTCGCCATTTCCTGAACAGCGGCAAACTCTGAAAAGATTCAAATTTAAGCACTGTCCTCACAAAGGACAAAGCAATGCACCCAGACAATGCCTGAGAGATCTGATCAAGCCTGAGTTGTCTGAGTTGTTCCGTTCATGTTGGACTACGGGTGGATTGCATTTATTCACAGGTGTGGCATAGTACATACCCACAGGTACCAATTCTTCTGGGGCCAAGCATTAATGCAGATCCCTCAGAAAGTCATCCTAGTTGTCTTGGAGGAAGAAATGTCTTGGCCAAGATTCCCCAAACCTCACTTTCAATAGTTTTGCAGAATTTCAAATGGAGATTTCATAATCTTATTTTCTTGGGGTAATTCCATCAGTGACTGACATAATCACATGGCTGAATATCCAAACAGAAAAAAATGGATATAATACCCTACATACCTATGGAGGAAATTAGACACTGAATTCTAAGCTTCTCATCTTTGATGTAATCTAGATAGACCATCTGGGTTTTCTAAAATCCCCTGAGGATCAGAGATGCCTTGGAACACCATAATCTTGTGTGTCAGTATTCCCTTAACCATTACGGCTTTTCAAATCCCCGTTTTAGTCAGTATGATGTATGATGCTGTGTTTTCTGTAATACTTCTCACACATATTCTGGTAGATAATTCCTTCCCTTCATTATACCTTATTGGTTACCTTAGTTCTTGCCAAGCCACTCTTGATCATCTTTGAAAGGTCATGGAGGACAGGAGAGGTGACCGAGAACTGGAGGAAAGCCAATGTCTCTCCAATCTTCAAAAAGGGTAAGAAGGAGGACCTGAGAAACTATAGGCCAGTCAGCCTCACCTCCATCCCCAGAAAGGTGATGGAATAGTTCATTCTGGAAGTCATCTCCAGGCATGTAGAGGAAAAGAAAGTTATCAGAAGTAGTCAACATGGATTCACCAAGGGGAGATCATGCTAGACCAACCTGATAGCCTTCTATGATGGCATGACTGGCTGGGTAGATGAAGGGAGAGCAGTGGATGTTGTTTACCTCAACTTCAGCAAGGCTTTTGACACTGTCTCCCGTAACATCCTCATAGACAAGCTTAGGAAGTGTGGGTTAGTTGAGGGGACAGTGAGGTGGATTGAGAACTGGCTGAACGGCAGAGCTCAGAGGGTTGTGATCAATGGCACAGAGTCTGGTTGGAGGCCCATAACTAGTGGTGTTCCCCAGGGGTCTGTACTGGGTCCGGTCCTGTTCAACATATTCATCAACGACCTAGATGAAGGGATAGAGTGTACCCTCAGCAAGTTTGCTGATGATACAAAACTGGGAGGAGTGGCTGATATGCCAGAAGGCTGTGCTGCCATTCAGCGAGACCTGGGCAGGCTGGAGAGCTGGGCCGAGGGCANGGGGTGCATCAAAAGGAGTGTGGCCAGCAGGTCGAGGGAGGTTACCCTCCCCCTCTACTGTGCCCTAGTGAGGCCACATCTGGAGAACTGTGTCCAGTTCTGGGCTCCCCAGTTCAAGAAAGACAGGGAACTGCTGGAGCAAGTCCAGCGGAGAGCTACAAAGATGATCAGGGGACTGGAGCATGTGTCTTATGAGGAAAGGCTGAGAGACCTGGATTTGTTTAGGCTGGAGAAGAGAAGACTGCGGGGGGATCTTATCAATGATTACAGGTATCTAAAGGGCAGGTGTCAAGAGGATGGGGCCAGACTCTTTTCAGTGGTGCCCAACGACAGGACAAGGGGCAATGGGCACAAATTGGAACACAGGAAGTTCCACCTGAACATGAGAAAAAATTTCTTTCCTGTGAGGGTGACAGAGCATTGGAACAGGCTGCCCAGAGAGGCTGTGGAGTCTCCTTCTCTGGAAATATTCAAAACCCGCCTGGACGCACTCCTGTGCACCCTGCTCTAGGTGTACCTGCTCAAGCAGGGGGACTGGACGAGGTGATCTCCAGAGGTCCCTTCCAACCCCTACCATTCTGTGATTCTGTGATTAACCAAAGTTCTGCTTTAATGAGTGTGTGTGCGTGTTTGTGTGGTTTGCATTTATATTGCACTTTGACCAATACATAGTTTGAATATATACAGTTGTCTGCTATGTGGGATAAGCTTTGTCAAGTCTACTTAGAAATGGAAAATATGGCAATAAAGACCAGAATAGACAAGCATACAAGCTGCTGGTTCTTTTCTTTAACATTGTTTATAGATGAACACCATCAAAATCTGGGAAAGAAAGTATTCCAGAGATGTCTGAAAGAGACATTTGTAATAAAGAGTACACTGATCTGTATAAAGACATAATTATTTAAAAAAATGATCAGTATGAAAAAAGATTGCTTAACCAGGAAATGTCAGCTTAAGCAACAACAGATACATTCCAGTTACACCAAAATTGTAATGGCAGAATGTATGTACTACAAGTCACCAGAAAGCAATCAGAAGAGTCCCATGGGTTTTTTGTTGTTCCCTGAGAAAAGGAGGGACAATAATTACATGAAACTTTGCACACACTGTTTATCAATTCAAGCAATCATTTCATTGCTTTAGGTGCAATTTTAATCTGCATCATTTTTTCTCATCAAAACAGAGGTTAAAAAAAATGAGTAAAAGCTCATTGCAAATATGAAAAATATGGGAATCGATTAAGCAGCAGAGGGAGCTGAAGGACCGTGGAAGAGCGTGCTGCTGTGGAAAGCCACCTGCAGACCGTACACATCTGTTGCTCAGTATGCAGTTCAGTTTTGGTTTAAGTCTCTGTTTTAATCAAATTTGCATAACTCTAATGTTAAAATAGGTTAAAAATTAAACGTATTTCAATCACATGATTCTGTTTCTGCAGAATATTTGCTTCCTTTAGAAGACCATCTCAAAACATCTATGGAAATACTTTTGCCATCTGTACTGGTTTTGGAGTGTGACTGTGTTTGCAGGGGCAGTTAGATAAATGCCGGGGTGCATAGAACCATAGAACCATTAAGGTTGGAAAAGACCTCTAAGATCATCAAGTCCAACCATCAACTAACACCACCATGACTCCTAAACTAGGCCCTGGAGTGCCACGCCTACACCTTTTTTGAACGCCTCCAGGGTTGACGACTCCACCACCTCTCTGGGCAGCCTGTTCCAATGCCTAGCCACTCTTTTGGTAAAGAAATTCTTCCTGATGTCCAATCTAAACCTCCCCTGTCGCAACTTGAGGCCATTTCCTCCGACCACCGCATCTCCCACCGTCCCTCTCTGCATGTGGCAGACCGAAACGTCAAGCTGTAAAAACCCATCATCAGTAATCAGAATCATGTAGATTACATTAGCTCAATTCCTTATTCTTCATGCCTGAATTTTCTCTTATATCTGAAAGATTTTGAAGTTTTGACAAAACCAAAAAGAAGTAAAAAAAGAGCATCATTGTCCAAATAGTAAAGAGATATAATTTTACAAAGGAGTGTAATTTAATAGAGAGTCTTTAGGTGTTTTCTTTTTCCCAGGGAAGAAGTGCTAGCCATGGCATACCTCACTGAATAGTTCCTTGGCAGAAGTATTTTTAAAGTTTGTAGTACCTAGCTCTCAGTTGCATGGATGTGTGCCAGTTACCGCAGGAGCCTTCATGTGTTGATTTTAAATTTTCAAAACTGTTTTAGAGAACAGTAGTGATTATAAGTGAAAACAACAAAAATCATCAGTAAGCAGAAAAATCCAACTCTGATATAATGAAAAGTTCAGAAGTTTTCAGGGCATGTGCAGGGAACCTTACCTCTTGCTGGAACTGAACAGTTCAGCACCAAGAGGTTATTACCCACCAGAACTCCACCCAAATTCACTAACAAGCATTCCTCCTCTAGCTTGCCTGTAAACCTGATCAAAAAGAAAACTAGAAAACTAAGATTTACATCATCTTTTTATTCAATAGGGTTTTTTTGCTGTAGCTCTTTAATGGGACATAAGGAATTCATTCAGAGCTTGGGAGAGAGTGAAACCATTACTCTCACTTTCCTTGAAAAGCAGATGGAAAGAAGAAAAAGGAGAAGAAGAGCATGCACAAAGGACTCTATGTGCTGGTGGGTAAGGAACCAATATATGAAGACAGATCTTTTTTTCAGCTCCTGCTTTACTGAATGCTAAGCAAAAAGTATTGAAGCGCTTGCTGGATTTACACCCATGCTCCCCACTCACAGGCACCAGCTGGGAAAAACGCTGTAAACAAAGCAGGGCTGGGTGACAAACTGGGCAGAGTGATGGCTGCAGAGGGAGCAGGAAGGTTTTGGTACCCATAACTTTGGTTAGTTCCTTTCCCTCCCTCCCAGTGCAAATCGGAGCAGCCTCAGGGACACCTTTCCTTCTCCCAAAAATGCTTCACTGTTGAATGGTTTTCCTTCATCTCCATTTTTGTCCTGCTATTTTTTCCTTGTTTGAGGGAGTTTCTTCTCAATGAACACATTGCACTTGTCCCTCTTTCCTCCTCAGCTTCCTCCCATGCATGTGTGTGTGCAAGTAAAGGATGCGCTTTCTTCTTTTCCTTTCATTACTAGCTACCTCCTTCGCCTCCCACTGTGCATCTCCAACGCACACAAGGGAGAAGGGAGATCAAACTACATCTGGGGAACAGAGCTGCTATGTTACATGTGTGAGAATGAGGGGTATTTCATCCCAGTGTCCTCTTTCAATTTCCACCTCCTAATCCCACAGCAGTGGATTTTACTCTGATTGCTTCAATCTGATCTGGTGGGAGCAAGCTGGGAGTTCCCAGCAGCAGACTGTGAATGAGGAGGTGAATCCCCTTTCCCCCAGTGCTATTTTTACAGAGCTTCTTTCTCACCTCTGGTCATATGCCCATGAATAAACCTAGGCATGTGTATGTGTCTTGACTGTGTCTCCCTCACTCCTCCCACACCCCAGCTCCTGCAACGGTCTTCCTCCATTCCTCGGCTGCCCTCAGAATCATAGAATCATAGAATCATTAAG
>WAAD01040462.1:126768-143921 GCA_013389945.1 Fregata magnificens | reverse complement strand
ATACACAGAACCTCTGGAACAGAAAGTCCTGCAGAAATTTATTCCAACTCCAGCGGGTAAGGTAGAGAGTTACCTACACTCAAAGGTGATCTGACACACAGTTTTTCAATGCCTGTTTTCAAATTCTCAGCTACACTGATATGAAGCCTGTTTTAGCAATCAGTTCAAGTTTGTATAAATCATCACATTTCTTCTTATGCAACTTCCAGCTGCACAAAGTTATGCGTCAGTATCACTGCGTACATAAAGTCCATTTGTTCAAAGCCTTTAGAAAATATCCATGTGGCTAGGAAAAAAAAAGGGGTTAACATTAACCATACTCTGGATAAACCAAGGTTCTGCTACAGATACAGTATTTGGAAAGATTGATTCTGCAGAAATAGGGGGAGTGCTATGCAAATGCAAGGAACCTATTCAGAAGCCTAGAAGAGTTGGTGTAAAATGAGAATCACAATCACAGAATCACTCTCCTGAGCTGGAAGGGACCTATGAGGATCCAGTCCAACTTTCGACTCCACACAGGGCAACCTAGAAGTTAAACCATATATCCAAGAGCATTGTCCAAACGCTTCTTGAACACAGAGTATGCACACTCCATCCAGTTCCAAGAATTAATTATACAAGAGGCACTCTTTTCTGGAGGCAAGAATTTACACAAACAGGGGCCATGATGTCCCCTGAAACAAGACACGGGTTACATCTGGAGGAGGCCAGGCTCAAGGTTAAAACCAAGAACAAGTACATCTAAATGTACCAGCCCCTAAGTAAGGGCACATGCGATTCATCAGTTTGAACTTCTCACATTGGAGTTAGGATCCTGCAGAAGTATTCTGATTACAGCACTTGGTTTTCTGTAATGACTTCACAAAGCTAGCATGTGAAACACGTGATGACAGCTTTGTTTTTTTAAACTGATGCTACTAAGACATTGCTATGCACAAAATTAAGCTTAAACATCTGACTGAGTTTTAGCTATAGGAGACAAAAAGGCAAGAGAAAGAGGCAGATGTTGCAAAGAGCACTTTTTAGCGGCTGAAAAAGTGAAGTATATTTAGAAGTTCAGAAAAAGCAATCCGCTCTAGGACAGAGACAACAAAACACAGTGGATTCAGACAGTGCACTAACTTGTCCTCTACAGCAAGATGTAAAAACACACACACCTAGATTTTCAGTCACTGAGTGCAGCCTATAATCAATCCAAACAGGAATTCTGAAGACTTGGAACTTGCTTCAAGATCCAGATTTTGGCAGATGCTGGGCATCACCCAGAACTATGAAGTAGTTTCTCTTTCCTACAGGTTTTAAGCGAGGCACTACTTCATTTGAGTTGAAGATGTTACCACAGATAGTAAAAACCTTCTACGTAGGTGCTCTTTTGGAAAGGTCATCAAAACATAAAGGGCATTGATAAGCATGAGAGCAAGTGACAAATGGATACATTTCGACAGTCAATCCTACCAATTTTACCAATGAAGCAACAAAAAGCCCTCTTTCCTGAGAAGTCAGACCAAGTTTGTATCTAACTTATTTCATTCTGCTTATACTCAACAAAACACCCACTGAGTGTTTAAAATACCAGAGGATTAACTGCTTGCTTACACATTAACTGAGATATCATAAGACAACTTCAGGAACGCCACTTTCCTAAATGAGTAGAACTTTCTTTTATTCCAGGTTTCTATTTAGCACCCAGAATATCAAAGAACCATATATTCATACACCAAATATTGATCATATTTGTTGATTTTTATTGATGTTTAAGTTCCTAACCAGTGGAGCCTCTAAGATGCCCAACTGTTGTACACTGAAGCTTCTTCTGCAGCACTCTACACGCTGTCTCAGTCTCTGTAGGGAGATGAATATCCATCCCAAGCTCCCCCTTGCAACAAATAAGAGTATACTTATAGTATTAAATTGAAGAACAAGCCTTCAGAAGGGAGCTACAAAAGGGAAAGCAACTGTTACCTCACGTGTCTTAATACTGACAGAAAAGTCATCTTCCTTGCCCTTAAGTACTGAAGCCCATGATAAATCATGCAAGTGGACAGATTGCTGGTGACTACTTAACACTTAAAAAGGTATTACTTGTTATTGCAGGAGGGGTCCATCATTTCCCTTTCAAATTAAGAGGTAAATTTTATTAACACCACCACTGGGCACGATGCAATGCAACACTACTCAGCAAGGATCCCTAAAAGCAGTTTCAGGTCAGCAAGCAGGTTCACACAGCACAACCCTGAACAGTGCAAGGGTGTTAGCTTGCATTCAAAAGGCAGCGTAGTCTGTGGTAGCAGAGTGACCCATGCTGCATTCCACTGCACAGCACGGGCATACCCAAACTCTTCCAGCAAGGTGAGGAAAACACAGTATTCCTGTTTATTACATAAAGGAGGAAAGTTTCAGGGAGCAAAAGACAGGTAAGACAACAGCTATTTTCAAGGTTATAGTTCTATTTAAAAGTAAGTTTAAAGTGGTGTTTCTAGATGTACCAAACATCAGTTTCTTCACTCTAAGACCAGTCATTTGCTATTAAAACATTCTTCATTTATGCTTTTACTTATGAATGATATTTATTAATCTCAAGTCTCAACACGATAGCTCAACAGCAGTAAAAGTAAGCTGCGACTACCAGCTGAGCAGTCTCAACAGCAGTGTATCATACAGATTTGCAGCTAAGCAAACCATCCAAAGAAGAACTCCCTTAAAACAGCTGGAATATTTAGCACTGACAAATAACAATTCCCCTGGGGAAGAAAGATCAAATAACATGATGTGGACTACCTCAGGTGGTGTTCCTTCCCACACTGCATATACCCACACGACCATTCCTGCGCCAGTGAAGTGCTCCACAGCAGGTAGAGCTGTATTGCAAATCTGTACTTCAAGGCACTAAACCAAACCTAGGCACGGTCATGCAACCCCAGAATGAGAGAAAAACAATATGTTTAACCAGACTACCTGCCTCAACCCTTACCTCTTGCAGCAGTTCCAGGCTGTGGATCCACAAGCAGCCAGACCAATCTAATCGCCTGACCCCTCCTTTTGATACAGACTTTCTCCTCCTCCCTTTCCGACTCCAAGAACTCAGGCCCAATCTCTCCCGTGCACTGGCTCTGGTGCTCTGCCAGGCCTCTCCGTAAATCAGTTCGCATCACTAAGCCAGCAGAAAACTAACAATGACCAGAGATGCACACCAGATAAGCACCAGAGCAGCTACAGTGAAAGCACACAGCAGAGAGAAGGGGAGCAGACAGATCTCCTCTCTTCGGCAGGGATGAGAACACACCAGGAACTGAGCCTTGGTTCTGGATCCGCAATCCCTTCCACCCTCTAACAAGAGGCCATCTAGCATCATAACAACGACAACATTATACTTATACCCTGGTGCAAACAGTCATATAATGCCAGTCCCTGAACAGATGGTGCAGACACAAGGTAAAACATCTAAGTTTTTCTCCTCCTTGAAGTCTGACAGAAGCCATGACCTTTAACTGCAAATACTTTTATGTTCTACCGAGGACAGGAGTTATGCTGTGATTTTCTAAGTGGCCCGAGTAACCTGTCTACATTATTTTACTGCCAAAGCCAAGCATTAAAAGTCCATTTACTTACTGGTGCTGACAAAAGATAAGATAATCCTTACTACCTGCAGGTATTACACCTACCACTCTACTGGTTCAGGACTAAACTATCAGGAATTTGGCAAAACAAACCTGTAATTCAGGTATCTAACAGATACCACCACCTTTCTCTCTTTACAGAGACTAGCTATAACTGGGGCTATGGCAGACTTGGATCTCACCACGTAACTTCATTTTGATGCCTGATATCCCTTATAGCAGTTGTACGTGTAGCACAACTTCTGGTAGTTATAGCAATAGTGCATGCAATAGTGACACTACCGTTCTGAAGAGAATTTTTAAACTTATTATTAAACACATCACAAGCCATATGCAGTTCCTCTAACCTCCTGTGAGATGCCTCAGTTGTTCTAATACCTCAGATCTGTTCAGTGAGTCAAAAGAGATTCCTGGGTTGAGCAACAACACAGGTTTAGAACGTGAACATGTTGTTAAGAGCCCCAGGCTGTTATAGAAAGTCACTGTGCAACTTCCAACTTTAAAGAACTTCAACACTCTATTTTTCTAACTACACACAATCATATCTTTTTCCCCTTAGAACTTCACACAAGTCCACTTTTACACAACTGTAATTAAGAACATCTAAGAACTGGCAAATATTCAACAGATATCAGTATACTGCTTCTGCAGAAGCACATCACAGTGGTTACCACCAAATAAGTCAGTGTTTTCTGTGTTCTTCAAACACCACAGTCTGAAACAATGTTCCAGTTGGAGGAAAGTCACCAAGATAACAACACACTACACAAAGCATCAAAAAGTGCAATGAAATTCAGAGCAGTTAATGTTTATTTTAACATTAGTTTTAATTAATTGCATATACCTGCTTTGAGCCATCTTTCAGCATATTATTTAGTTTGGGGAGAAATTCTACTCTGCCAATATTTTAATACCAAAAGACACCAGTGCAACTGGGGCATGGAATTTCAAGATCCAAGTAAATAGCAAGACTGGGGAAGGATGTGCTTGTATTTTCCTAAAACACAGCCCAAGGCATAAAGAACTATAAAGAGTTTGAATAAAAGGCAATCTAACTTCACTTTCTGTTTCCCACTAGTTATCTTCAGNACACCCAGCCAACCCAAAAAAACCCCAAACAAACAAACAAAACAATCCCCCCAAGAAAACCCCACGCCCCAAAAAACCCAACAGTACATTGAAGCATTTCTCTAGTAATACACCCCTGGTTTTCTGCAGTAAGGTATTAGAGGGCCAGGAACTGCATTTGAACCATGTTTAATTACTGTTATTGAACCTAATCTCACTTTGTCCAATCCCTCTTTGAACCCATTTATATTTTCAACTTCTATGAATTCTACTGGTGATTAATTCCTCAATTTTTCACACAGCGAGAACTTGGAATGACTGACTTTCCTACTACCACACAAGAGGCGAACCCTCAGAAAATACAACATACCAAAACAACCTGCAGTTATTTTCTCTATGTGCATTTGCCATATCAGCTATATAACAAACCTTTATCTGTCCTCTGTTCCTTCTCTGCCATGGTAAGAAGTCCTAGTCATTTTATTTCTGGAACTATTTTGCACTTCTAACTAACCTTGTCTTCCCCCCATCCCCCCCTACCCCCTTCTACTGGGCCATTTTTGATATGGCAACAACAACAAAAAAAGCATTTAGTACTTAAAGCTCACAAATAAAAATTTGTAGAGACTTTTTTAGAGCTATATGCCAATGGGGTTTGGTATAAGGCACAAGCCAGATAGTATACTCAGTCTTACTAAACATAAGGAGAGAGAATTAATTCTATAATAACCACAAAATTTGAGAAAGAACTCTTTCCCACGCACATCTCGGCATATTCCCATTAGCTTAAAAAGCCTTCTCATTTAAAACATCCACACATGTAACTGGTTGTCCAAGACCCTCATGGCAGGTGGATGACGCTGAGCTTCTGTCTTTTAATTTTTAAGGAAAGTCATCATTGTCTTGTGATCCATATGAAGTTGGATCTTCTCAATTCAGTTTCCAGAACCCAAATTTTACCAGTAAAATTATCACTAATCAACACTTATTTTGGCTGTCTGGTAAAAAGATTAACTGGACCTGAAGCCTCAGTGTTCCCAATATTACACTTAACCAGTTACTCCCAGACCATGCCCTACAATTTAAGGGAACGAAGCATACACTGCACAGAATTACAGATGGTTTTAATCAGTTTTGTGCTACACTTTAAAAGTTACTTTGTTTATCTTACCCACGCCATAACTCCTTTCCCAGATGGATTCTGCCTCTCTCTTCTGAGATGGGCTGATGAAAAGCAGTAAAATCCTCATAAATATTAATTTTAATCTGAAACTGCCAGTGTGAAAGAAGATTGTTACACAGTTGCCAGTCTTCCAATGAAACAAGCATTTTTGTGGTCATCTGCTCAATTCACCCTTTGCCTTAAAAGTACTGCTTCCTTGTTACTCATCATTTTCCACTCCCCCTAACCCTCATCCATGCACTGAGCTGCTTCACGAAGTAGCTTCACAGTAGCTACAATAATAAACTTGGGCCCTGGTCAGCTCTACCACTGGTTTATCTTATAGGTTACAAACTCAACACTCTCTTTTCAAGTCTGAAACTGGTGCGAAAGGATTGAAGCCTGTTACATGAAAGAAAACAATCCCCAAACCTCGATCAAGCATTGGAGCTACTCTAGGCATAGTGACAAAGCTCTCTACTGTCCCTCCTCTTCTAATAGCCCATTTGTAGCCCTGTTCCTACACAAGAGTTTTCAAATATACTATTGTTCTTGCTTTGAAATAATGCCTCTCAGCTTCACTGGTTGTTTTCAGAGAGTTCTACATTGCCCCCCACCCTTACAACAAAAACTTCTGCAGCAGCAGCAGTAGTACTGGAGCTACCTACAGACTTCAGGAAGTAACTGCACCATTCATTCTCAATTCATTTGGCACATCACATTTGCAGTCACAGGGATAAAAGCTTAGACCCAGCTCCTAAAAATATGCTGAATAAACATATGCCTGCACACAGATGGGTGAAAAACCCTAGTTTCTAACTGAAATGGCGTTAAAAAAAAAAAGGAAGACAAACTGTTGCAACTTCCCCACACAAAAAATATCTCACTCCATGTGGCATTTAATCCGGTATCCTAGAGAAACACTTTTTTTTTTCTTTAGTGGCTAATATACTTAAGTAAGACAAGCTGGTCTAATGAACATGTACCATTCAATCCAATGGTAATTAACTGGCTTGAATAAAAACCTGTAAAAATGTTGTAATGTAGTACTCACAGGCCCATTGTTTTAATCATCAAAATGAGGCCCGCAAACTATTTTCAACAACCCGAACTTTTGCCATCAGCCAAGGAAAATTCCAAGAAAAGGAAAAAAAAAAAAACCAGTGAAAATGAAAGAATAGATTTCTAAACTTTGACTGACTTTATCAAGCACTAAAGCAACAGTCCATACGTGAACAGCTCCCTTCTCATTCATTCTTATAGGAGTTACCGCATTATGACGGTGACATTCCAAGAAGCCTATTTGGATTATGTTCCCTATGGTGGATTGAATGCAGCAATTAAGGAATAGCCTCAAACAGCATGTAAGGTTGAAATTAACATCACTGTTGCATTTACTACTTCATAAATAAAAAAGATTTTATAAAAACATCTCATGAAAGTTATTACAGAACATACGAATTTTAGTAATGCAACAGAACATAACTTTATGCTTTATAGAATTTTAAGTGCAGCGGTACATAAATTACATGGCATTTTCTCTAAATACAACCTAGAACTGTAACTCACAGCCCAGTTTTGTGAACCACTGCTGGCTTACAGAATAGAAGTTACTATTTTAACTACAGAACAGGTAAATATTTTTCTCCACACAGGCTGATAGTGACTGTCATCTGACACCATGTAAATACACACAAAATGGCTTTATTGTGTTAGTTATACCATCTCATTTGTTTCCTATGATTCATAGGACAACTTACAAATATTCTAGGCAGCTGCTTCAAAAAAACCTGTGTAATTACTATAGAAGGAAGGCACAAAGATGATAAAGTCATTGTGCACCCCACATGAGCTACAGTTCTGAAGTGAAAGAACAATGCAAGACTCCACTTGCAGCCTCTCAAACCTCATCCAAGTCACAGCCACAACCAAGTAGAGAGAACATGTTCCAACAAGGTTCTTCTACAGCATAAGCCAGGTTTGACCACACTCCATCATTGGGTCTCACCAAGACTCCAAATCACATGGATTAAGAGTCAGTCTTCATTAGGTAAGAACATGCAACAAGCGTGTCAGTAGACAGATTATCACTGAAGCCAACTCCTCTAGGTGCAATGCAGACAGACCCTGCAGCTATCTGAAGGGATCTGTAAGCACTACAAACATTTGAATTTCTCAGACTACGACTACCTATTGTCAGCAGATTTATTCTCTGCAGAGTCTTGCTTCTCAAAGCAATCAGATAACGCTCAACGTTTAAAAGGCATTGCCCAAGGCAGTTATGTTAAGATGAAACTCAAGAAGTTAACTTGTCAGAAGCTGCTACAAAAAGGTGGGGAAATCCCTGCTACATTGAAGTTTGTAAAAGCATAAGGAGAATCCAAAACTCCCTATCCCTAATAGCCTACTTGACTGCTGTCCTGAGACTACTGACGTCAGCTTCCGACTGTGGTATTAAGACTGAATAGTCCTTTCATTTACTGCTGAATGGTAAGTTCTGAATATCAGAATCACAAAAATCTTCAGAGTAAGTTATACTACTGCTATGTTTCCTGTCACCATTTTGACTAATTCCTCCCTCTAGCTCCTCAAACAGGAAAGAGAAGTTACCAGAAAGTCACCTTTTAAGGTACGCTATTTGAAATAACATCCGTGAAACAAAAGTTTTGTTGACTTTATATTGCTGCTTAGAAATATTGCAGCAACACCCACAAAGTTTGCATCAAGTTATCTTTACAAAGTAATTCAGGACAATAAAAACTTATTTTTTTACTTCATTAAAAGCAATTTAAGTGAAATTCATGCCTATCAGAATACTTACAAATGGAAGAGATACCACGAGATCTCCACTATCTCAAACTGAACACTTCCAACCCTGAATCAAACTGATAGTCACAAAACCTTCGACTGGAGAATGATCTATTTTTTCATCCATTTTCAATTAGAAAGTCAGCTACCAGTAAATCACTCAGATCACCCCAACCCTGTCTATATTTTAAGTTATTATAGGTGTCTCTCACAAGAGGTCTGGGTTTAATTAAGATATTTAAATATTGTGTAACTACAGAATTCAATGCAAGTTATGCCTAAATATATTTTTTGTCTGTCAAAATAAAATCCTTGGATTGGTTAAAAGAATGTTCAGTTCATATTTGAATTGTTTCAAGTGTTCCTATAGAAGATCAAGGTATATGCAAGAAAAGCCCTCTGGTCATTATGAAAAGTTTTCTGTAAACTCAATCCCAGGTTTAATGTATATTCCAATTTTTCTACTGGTATAAACTACTTGAATTTGGTCATGATTTTCTACAGGGATAAAAAAAGCAACAGAGCTCCACATGTACACCACACTAACGTAAGGCAATTTACACCATGTCAGTGTCCCTATAAATTAGTACACTGTGCTAATATTACCATTCTATACTGGCATGCCTGCAGCCACGCTAAACACCTACGAAGGCGTTCCTAACCACACATGCAAAATAACTTGTGATAAAAAAAACTTTAGTTTCTTTGTTTAAGAGTAAAAAGGATTTGGGCTGTTGGTTTTGGGGTGGGTTTTTTTTTTTTGTAATTAAGATTTCACACTGACAACCGAGGGTAAGATCTCAACCTGGTATAAAAGCTAATATTAAAGTTTAATACCTCAGTATTTGAGGGCCCGCAGTAGTGAAAGTGACCCGTTGTTCCCAATCCAGTATACAAAAAAAAAAAAAAAAGAAGAACCACATGTCATTCTAAGGTCAGTTCAAGCTTTAGAATTATGACATTGTGCAATTTGTTAGGAATAACCCAGAGCTGCCAGCTTCTGATTTACGAACTTCAGTTTTTACGTACCTTTGAGAAGGCTTCAGCTTGAATGAATAGTAAATTATAAAGAACCAAGAGAAGAGGTTTAACTGAGTGGCAGCAGAGAAATATTTCTTGGAAGAAAATTAATTGTCATTCATCACATCAATTACAAGTCAGGGGGTACAGCTCCATTGCAGTTTAAAACAGTTTCAGTCATGGCTGACACATTCTTGTAATTTATTCCTTCCCCTATAAACTGCACAGTCCCATCCCACCTTCGCGCTGATTTGGCTGTGGTGAGTCAATTCAGGGAACTGAAGAGAACGATGAAGAACCTAGCAATAAAGCAGCAATTAGTTTTCAGCTGGCTCACGTCACTAGATTTGCTTGCCCCTGTGCTGCACAAACACCAGTAACAATGCACCTGAGGGAAGACTCACAAAGCCAAGACCACAGCAGATCCCATTTTCAATCAGCTTAAGCTTTCATGTACCAGCACATTGCTGCTGCAGCCTGACACTACTGATGATCTTCCGACCTTCATCCACAGAGGTCCCACAGGCAGGGCCAGACAAGCACCAGCACTGGTCCACCAGAAGCAGCTAGCCTTCAGGCAATGTCAACCATAACACGACATGCCCTGGGGTTTCAATTTCTCTAACAGTTTTTTTTTTAATCAGGTCTGTTGGTTAGCTATGGAACTAGCATGACCCACCCATTTCCGCTACTCCTAGCGTGGTCTGCTCAAGTGTTATCTTCCTGCAATTACCTGAAAGCTAAGGAAGTGGATAATGAACTGTCTTCCTCGCAGATATTCAGCACGTGGATCAATGCTAGTTCTGGTAATAAAGAATGAAGAATGGGTAACACGTTGAAAGCATCAGTGGGGCTTGCAATGGACATTTAAAAAGATAAAGTCTGCTGGAGAGGCACTGTCTTAATTCTTGCTTTTATGCTGTGTATTTATTTGAAATAAAAAAGGTGATTTGGTATACCTACTCAAGATGCAGATAACCATCATTTCCACAAACAAAACAACTCATCTCCTTCTGGCATCTCTTCCAGCTTTATCTTAAAACCAGTAATTACTACTGCCTTAACCATATTCCAACCACCTTTGTGCATTCACTATTTAGTGAACTAACAAAACCGTCCTTTAAGCGCCATACTTCAAGTCATCAAAATTTTACCTCTGCTTTGTCTTCTTGCCCATGTTAGACTGTCAGACACAAGCCACACTATTAAAAACTATGTTTCAAAAGCAAGGATGCTATAACTTGGTATGTCTGATGAGGTTACTGCTCCTGATGACCATTCTGCTTTTGGGTTAAAAGTAAACAGTCACTGGTTCTCATTTTGACTTCCACGAGATGCTGCCTTTGCAGCCAGTGGCTGGGTGATGGGATACACAGCTGGGACGATAACCTTCCCAGCCATCTCAAGACATGCTTCCCTGCAAGCGCTATGTGGTTAGTCAAAAGTCAATTCAAACCAAATTCATACTGTGAATATTTAGGTCAGAATTCCGAGATCTGCCTCTGAATTTACGGTACTGAACTAAATAAATGTTTAAGAATGCAAAACCTATATTTTAAAATGCAAATACATGAAAAGACTTTCACCTTTAATTGGTTTTGGTTTCAAGTGTAATTAACAAGTACAAGGAAAAAAAGTTTTTCATCTTTCTGAAGAATTCATTTACAGTTCAGAAAATCAGTGGAGCTGTAAGTAGGGAAGTTCATTTTCCTCCTTCAAACTTGTAAAACATAAGATACAAATCTCATTCCAGCCTATCAAGTTTAAGGAAAAGGGAACAATTTCTCCAGCAGTTTTAGGCAGCTAAAGATGCGTATAAGTACCAGGAGGATTTGTAAAAGATCTTTAAGCAGGTTAGACAGCTAACTCCCATTTTTGTTAATGGCAGATAAGCACCTAACCCGATTAGAGACTACTAAATCCAAGCAGGAACTTCTGTACCTGTTACCTGCACACCAATGCGAAGCATCCACTACATCTGAGAGTGGTTTGAGTAATCAACTTTAAGCTGTTTCGCACATCTTTTAATTGTTTTTATTCAAAAGCAAATCAACAGTAAGTTTGCAATAACATTATCCATCCCAAAGACAGCCTTCCATTACCATTTTCTAACATTCAAATATCAGATTAAAAAATATCATTGCTCAAGTATGATGAAACAGCACTAAATTCAGGGTACAGTCTGACATTCAGCTGCACAGCTCCTTAAACTGAATTAAAAAATCCCACCCTTCCCCAGTCCATTATTTCCCATATTTGCATAGCTCGCTGTATGACATTACATATAGCCCCAAAGACAAGCAAACAGAAAGGTTATTTCTCAACCTCTCCCTTGGTTCCTCAATTCAGTTCACAACACAGCTGCATAAACAGCTATGCCAGCACAACAGACTGGGGGGCGCAGAGAGGAGCACTGCTTTAGCCGCTATGCCTCAAAACTGCACCAGCCTACAGGAGGATGCTATCAGCAGGAAACCCGGTGCAGGCTGAATGGCAGCTGTCTGTGGCAGGAAGCTGAGCATCCCCCCCCCACACACACCTTGGCAGGGCACATAAACTTTCAATACCACACTGCTGCTGTAAATTTCATACAAATATGCATATCCTCTGGTGGTTCATAAACCACTGAGAATTAATCTTTTGTAGAAAAAAGAATAAAATTAGTCATCCACAAAAAAAAAAATCTTCTTGCTCATTTGATTTCAAGAGCTGACTTACAGATCGAGTTAGTCAATCCACTCTCAGAGTAACTCTTCTGTGAGCTTAAGATGAAGCAGCTGCTAAATTTCAGAAGTTATTTACAAAGATGAACAAAACTAGTTCCAAGTTAAATGCTTTTCAGCTCTTACTATTGTATTTCTCTCAAACAACAAAGCTTTCTTAACCAACTGCTGATGAAATTGTTTCATCAATTCTCCCTTTAAAAACCTCAGCACCACACCCATCACACACAGGGATTCTTTTCCTTATTTAAATGCTAATTTCTTCTCAAGAGACACCAATTCAATCATTCTTTTGCACAGTTCATTACAAGACATTTTAACCGTTCAGTCTTTTCACTGGGTTTTACACGATCTGGAGGCTTGGGGAGGTTTACTTACTCATCTTTTAAATCCTAACAGGCCCAATGAAATCGGTGAAAAAGATACAAGAGAAGTGCAGGATCAAACCCAAGATACCTGTCAGTTCTTCCTATGTAAAAAGCAAAATGTGCCTGAACAGATCCGAGATATTTATTCCCTAACTTTCAGCTAGTGACTTGTTCATTCTGTATTAAAATGATGGGAATAGCCTGTATTTCATTATCTCATCATCATCTTTTCTTGGTTATTTTTTTGCTGGTTTTTAAGCACATAAGGATTGTGCAATGCAACAGTGAAGTAGTAGCAGACTGATAAAACCATCTAAATATATGTATTTGTGAGGTCAGAACATAGCATAACAGGGAGATTACATTAGTAATTTTTGTTAACTGCGCTCACAGGCACGAATTCTTCTCTAAACCATGTGAAGCACTTGTCTGAATATAGCCTAGGATGCTCTAGAAACATCAGAATACTAATCCAGTGATTTCTCATGCACACAACCATAACAACCGCACCTTCTTCCTAAACTAATCGTTAACACTTTGGTTAAAAATGTTATTCTACAAACAACCATTAGGGATTAAAATCAGGTATACCTGAAAAAGATTTTAAAAGTTTAAATTTGAAAAACAAATGGATGTCTACTTGCTTCAAAATTCCTTATGTGCTTCCACTGTATAGGAACAGAAAATATGATAGACATACTAGGAAAAAAATCTCAAACCAACAACCTGTGAAAGGGACAAAGACAGTTTCAAGCTTTTGGAAGGTGATAAATCCTACTGGTCTTCCAGAAACATTAACATGAAAACCAGACACGTTAGAAGGCTCATTATTTTAATGAAATACATCTTTTTTCTGTACTTTGTGCTTTCTATAAAAACCCACCAATCAAACTAAATAAAACAGGTTATTAAAACCTTGTTGCCACAATAAGTATACTCTTGCCAATAGCTTCCCTCCACCCACCCCCCTCTGGCCTATTCTTGGCAAATTTTGGAATTATACAGTTTAAGAAGCTTTAAGTGTGTGACAAACCTACAAGAAACCTACCAGGCTCTACTATTTAGAGTGCAAATGCTTCAACTGAGAGAGAAGTTGTTACTGGGATTTTTACAGCAGGAAACATAACCAAATCCAGTAAAATAGAGATATCTGGAACGTCAACCCTTGATGCATTTCTGACAGAGCTGCTCAGTCACTTTCCATCAAAACCCACAAGTCTGACAGCACACAGAAAAAGCCCATCAAGTAACTAACTTCGTGAAGTTTCACAAGTTGTCTGAAGTAAAGATTTTACAAGATAATTTGACACGTATTTGTCAAAAATGAAGTCATCTGCTGAAAAAGAACAAGTTACCAAAGAAGTTGGCTGCGGATTTTAATTGATACTGTTCAATCTTTTTCCTCTCCTTTAGTTAATTTGGAGAAATACGGCTATACAGATTTCGGTCAAGTACATGTATCAATGACAAGCCATCCCTGCTTCTTGACAGTCGTGATAACGACAATATTGGCTGTGGTAGGAGACATATGACTACGTCCAATGTTTCAACACAATCAGCACTGACATAGACTGTCTTTTATCACCACCATTTGTTCTCCTTCAAGTGATTTCATACAGCCAACGGGAAAAATCACTATCAGAGCTAGTCCCACTACAAAAACAGCTGCACCAGGTGGCAGTAAAATGACAATGGCTAAGGGTCTTGGCATTGACAAGTCACCATGGAGGAGTACTCCTCTGAAAGACTTCATTCTCCAAGGAATCTGATGGGTAGCCAGGAACATGAGAACTCAAATCCCGCATTTTTTTCCTCCATATACAGTGTAACTTATTCATGCAGACAATTGCACATCTTTGTCAGCATAGAATACAAAACCACTTTACTTGTCATTTTTCATCAAAGCCTTTCTGAGCAAGCACTACTTTTATACTGGTCTCCTCAGTAGCATCTTCATTACCCAGAAGTATTTAAAAAATTTAGGAGGAGCTTACAGGCAATAATAATAAAATTTTTGACCACCAGTGACATTGTGTTCATTAGGAACAATCTCTAGGGAGAGTAGTGAGCTGTATCTATTATGAGACAGGGCATTGGATGGCTAGCTAGCACTCCCAGTCATCTAATGCATGACCTTCAAAACAAGTCCCTTCAGCAGTGTTACCTTGCTGCTGTACCTCGTTTTCCTCCATTTTCCTTGTCTATTTGTAGTACACAGGGAAAAGAAACAAGCAAAAATCCAAGCAAAACCAGTTTACAGACGACAAAATTACTTAAAATGAATTCTAATTTTGATCACTTTATGCAGTGTCTGTAGCTTGCTTATAGCCGTACAACAGCACTGCACAACACCTCAGGTAGAAAGTCACATGTTGAAAGCAAGCAGCAAAATCAGGGTTTCCTTTAAGCCAAAAGATTTTGATTCTAACAGATAGCATTATATTTTAAGTATACAACAAACATTCTGTATTTTAATTCACCTCCACTGCAATATTGTTTTTTAAAGAGTCTATCCTCTTCTTAAGTTGTTCACAGCCCCAGGAAAAAAACATTAGAAATCACATCTGCTGAACGAGAAAAGCTGATTCTCTGTTTTGCTTCCTCCACGCTTTTGGTAATAATTCGGAGCTAATTCAACTCCTCCGGTGGTTTCAACAGGCATTAGGCTGGGTCACTAAGGTGACAAGGTAGGAGCAGCCAGTTCCTCGGCTCATCATCTGAACAAAGCACCAACTGTACCACTCACCGGAGTGTCATCTGCTCCCCCCACCCCACCCGCACACACACCCCTCCGTGAAAGCAAGAAAGTCTGACGCAAAAGCGGAACTGCAATGAGAACATGAAACCGTTTTAAGCAACTTTAAAAGGGAACTAAATTCGAGGCTGTCTTTCTTTAAGACAGGGGAGGAATAATTAACCAGAAATTTCCTCAAAGGAGAACGCTATAATCATGTTTCCTCAACAACTTTCAGATTATATATTTAGCATGTGATTTTCTGCACGCATCCTTCCACATCCAGATTAAACTCTTCTGTGCCCAAACCCACTTTCTGTGTCCAAAATAATTTAACACACACACACACCCCCCCCCCAACCAGGGAAAAAAACCCAACTGACACAAGTAAACTCTTAATCTGCATAGTTAAAACTAAATATTAGTGTTTAATAATCAACTCCAACAGCACTGAGCATTTTGGGAAGTCGGACTAAAGGATTACTCAAGTAACTTTCACCATAAATTTTTGCAGGATGACTAATGAATTGTGAGCTGCAGTTTGGCCACAATCACAGCGAGTAACCTGAAGTCCCCTCCTGGCGGGGTACAGTACGTCTCACGAAGTTTAAAGGACTAAAAAGCATCATCTCATGACGAAGCATATATATTCAGGCCAACTCTGGCAAAAATATCATTTTCCCCCTTTCAGGTTCACCGAAGTCCATACTTCAGAGCCACCACCTCAGCAGTATACTGTAACAGCAAAATCCTAACGCTGCGCAGATGTTAATAATTAACCTACTCGGTTACAGCCTTCTAATTAGCTGACCCCACGAGCTGTGCGAGTCCTCCAGCTCCGCCACCACCCCCGAAGAAAACCCGACGGGCGCTACCGTGCCCGCGTCCTCCCCTCTGCCTCTCTCCTCCAGCCAAGGAGAGGATTGCAGCAGCACCCAGCACTGCAGCAACCCTACGTCTCAGGTTTTCTCTAGAAAAAGCTCACGGTTTCAGCATCAACAACTCCTCCTCCCCCACGTTAAAAAAAAAAAAAAAGCGACAACAAACATACGGTCATTTAATTCGGCTGAGCTGGCCTAAGTTTCATCCATGCCAACAGATTGCGCCTGTGCCTTCCTCTCACCGAGTTTGTTGCAACATGTGCCGGCTGCCGATGCTTCTGTGCGCTAGGGTAGAGATTTCGCGTCCGCGTGGTTTAACCCCACCCTTTCCACCGCCTGCCACCTCCCCAATCGGGGGAAAAAAAAAAATACAAAAAAAAAAGCCCCAAAAATCCCAAATAAATATATACGGCTCCGACCGTTCGCCCCCCCACCGTCAGCTTGTAGCTGTCAGTACACACATAAGCTAGAGGCTACGAGGAAGAAAAAACCTCACGGTATGGACAACAAGGGGAGGTAAAAATTAAGTTAAAAAATGATTTTTTTTTTCCCCGCCCCTCCTCGGCCCTTTTCGCAGCGCCGATCCCCGCCGCCCCGAGGAGGCAGCGCTGGCAGGGGCGGCAGCCGAGCCCCCTCACGCACGTACCTTGCCAGGCTGCCGCGGGTCTCCGCCGGGGTTCTTCCTGCCGCCGCCTCCACATCCACCATGCTTTTCTACGGCCGCGGGCCGCCTGTACGCGGTGGGGGTCCCTCCCTCCGCCCCCGGCGC
>WAAD01040462.1:36408-126097 GCA_013389945.1 Fregata magnificens | reverse complement strand
CCCTGAGCCCAGCGCCCCGTCCCGACCCCGCCGCCGTGGCGCCCGCCCACACTCCCGCCTCCCGTCCGCCATGTTCTCCCTCGACGCCTCACCCGCTTCCTGAGGTAAAACATCCCGAGAAGGGGGAATCGGTGTCTCCCGGGTGTCCACAGACACCCATAGCTCACGGCAAAACACACCAGCGCTGTTGGCACAGGAGGGAGGTGTCACCCGGGCCTCCCCTCCAAAAGGAGGTTTGGGGGCCATTTCCACAGGGAGGGAGCCGCACTTGACCCAGCAGAAAGGCAAACACCAACACATATATGTCTGCCACCTTCGTTTGCAAGAGAAGGTGAGGTTGCACCTCCTTCCCTCCCTCCTGCAATAATTAAAACATGTTTTCTGAGGTAAACACCTACTAGTTTTACAGACTGGCAGCCTCTACAGCCACAGGGGCTGCCTGTTGCGGCTACAAAACGTATTTGTGACAACGTTCCTTCCTTCGTTTCTTTTCCACACAGCATCAAGCAAAATACGAAGACCCCCAGCTATGCTAAAAAATGCTGTTCCACATCACTTTTTTTTTCCCTCCTTTTTAAGCAAGGTAATTGCAGCTGGCTCAGTTTTATGTGGTGGTCCACAAAGCTTTTGTTACTTAGTCCAGGGGGGAGAAGAAAAGGACTGGTTTAGGCTGTCAGTACTTCCCTTAGTAAATAAGTTTCTGAGAGTTTCAGATTTTGGAAATTTGCCCTCCAGAGCTGATACAAATCGTGCATGACTCACTCATTAGTAATCCTCTCTTTTTTTTTTTTTTTGTTGTTTGCTTACTTGCTAAGTTGATGAGACTACAAATCCTGGCCAAACATCCCTATTAAAACAAACTAGATAAATCTCTGAGACCCAGGATGCTTACTGAAATAAAACATGTGCGCTGTTACAGCAATGAGTACAGTCTTCAGTCTCATCGTGGCCAGATCAATAGCAACCAACAGATGGATTTACAGTTCCCATGGACTGTGAACCTCACAGCTTTTTGTCCTATACAGGAAGAAAATGAACACATGCCATTTGTTTCTATTTTTAGCATCTGCATTCTCAATCCAATACAAGGAGAGGCCCAACCAAAGCAATTATCTCAATGGCACCTGGCACAGTCATTTAAAAACTGTTTTCACTGCAGAAGGAGAGGAAAGTGTGTCCCCACTGTCCACAAAAATACACGTTTATGCACTTCCATTTTACAGCGCTCATTTTCACCAAGACTCAGTGGCTGATGTGCACAGCCATAAACATTACTGGTTTGGTAAACAGCATGAGTATCCACAGCACGTACTGAGCTCCCATACGCAGTGTCATTAAATATTGGAGGCCCATAGAAAACACGCGGCGAGTCTCCTGGAGCTGCTGCAAAATCTCGTTCAGGAGTCTGGAAGGAACGTCCCCATCCACGATGCACTGGGAGGGACATTGCATATTTCGTTCCCCTTCAAATATTTATATATATAGTTCAGGTTTGAGTAAAGCTGTCCTTTTCATCAAAGCAGAAAGATTACAGCAAAGGGAGGAATTACCCTAAATCGGCAAGCATCTTTGTCCATTAAGTAACACAAGGCTCGAAAGGAGAATTAAGTGTCTGGCAGCCAGGAGCTTGGCTCCACTGCACGGGAGATTTCATAACAATATGTTTTGAGATCAATTAAAAAAAAAAAGGAAAACAAAAAGCAGCTAGAACAGTGTGTCACGTAACACTGGGTGCTAAGGAGCCTGGAAAAACACATTAAAGCTGAAAAGTTTGGACGATGGTGAAATGGTGTGTTGTCTTTGGGGGAAAGACGTTTCTCCCTCCTCCCAGTCCCACACCCACGGCCATGCCTGCTCCTCTGTAATCGCACCAACCCAACTGGTCACAGGGCTGCATTGTGAAACCTTGAGGGGGGGGAGGTGATTTAATCCAAATATATTCCCTGATCCAGTTGGCAGCTGAGCCTCAAAAATTAGCTGAAAGGGGGAAAAATACCTAGAACCGACATTGCCCCCTAGCACAGCGTATTTTCAAACCATTACCTAACTGCGATGCCTCCACTGTGCTCGGTGGAGCTACACGTTAAAAACCTCAGCAGGGGGTAAGGCAGGACCTCGCTTTCCAGCCCCGCTCCCCTGAGTGCAGGCGACTCGACCTTCCCCAAATCCGTGCATCCTGCCAGGCAAAGTGTTAATCCTGGGGAGGTTTCTTACCTGATGCTGCCAATTAACAGGTCCTGGTATGAGTAACAGTGAGCATAGCACCATTGTAGGGCAGGGGCTGCAGGGCTTCAGTGTGCCTCAGCCTGCTACAACAGCACGAAAACTGCTCCAGCTCTGAACTCAGATCTCCTCTGTCAGTCATCAGGTTTAATAAAGTCTCATTAGCACAAAACAATCCCACGAAGCAACTCTCCCCCCATCCCACTGTGACATCCTCCCTTCAGGTGTCACTCCAAAGCAGCCTCCTTCCCCACACACTCTTGCTGGGGGCCAGGACACCTCCCTGTACATCCCTGTCCCCGCCAGGGTTTAAGGGAGGGATCTTCTTTAAAAGCACCTTGGTCACTCCCAGATTTATATGTATTTTATTTTATTTATATCTCTTTCTCCCTTTTCAGCAGGCCCTATTGCTTACAGCCACCAAGATGGGCGAAAACAACGCTGTCAAACGAGGACGCGAATCCACCTGATGCCCCGCCATCCCATGTCATGACCTGATACAACCTCATACATTAATTAATGGGAACTGGTTCCTAACAGCACCCAGACATGCTGTTCCCAGGCTTTTGCTGTTGTTGATGCTGTTGCTTTGACAGGGCCTGCTGGAAAAAAGGATTTTGTATCCAGCTGTTGAGACAGGTAGTGGGGTGCCAGAGTAAGGAGTAACCTCATAAAAATACACTTTCTAAAGCACTGACGATGGAGGAGACACTAATTACACCTGCCAGTGTGACTGGCAGGGAGTATGGTCCCTAGGCCACCTCCAGCATGCACGGTAGAATGAAGCAGGACATGAGAGACCACATCTAAACACAGATGTATAACCTCTCCTGGATGGCTGGTTGTGCTTGGGTGAAACTAAGGAAGCCCTGAAAAATTTGATGTTAAAATTATTCTGCAGTTTGCTTGATTAGAAAGGAAGCAGGATTTTCATGTTTCAGGTCTGTAAAGCTGAGCTTTGTTATGGACACAGTAGTAAGCTGTTGCTTTTTTTTTTTTTTCCTCCTGAGAAAAAGAGCAAATGCTTTTGATTGCAGCTGTTGTCAGTGGCATGAACACACTTTAATTTGGTCTGAATCTGGAATAACTTTTTTACCTACATATTGAAAAATACCACCTTCATTCAGCATCGCAATGCAAATTATGAGATCCAGTGTTGAGCCCTTGCCAGTGAGTTGCAGAGCATCAAACGTTTCTCAGGGGCTGGTTACAGGGAAGTTGTACGTTCAGGGCATTGGTGTCATGTCACTTGGTGACAAGAATTCTTGTTGCCTGAGTTTTTCCATAGGTAGCATGATATGCACGACAGCCAGAAAAGAGAGTCTTTTAAAAGGATTCAACTCTCATTTTTTATCAAGTTCAAAATCGTTTCTATTTTTTCCAGGGTATTTATTCATTGCTGTCATAGCAATTGGGTTCACTGGAATAAAAGCTGATGCGGGGGGCTACCACATTTACAGCTATGGAAATGAGCTATGTACATTGGCCTTTCCTCTAGCATTTGCCTGTTAATTAATAATTGGTACATTGCCAGGAGCAAAGGAGAAGTAGGAACAAGTCCCAGGTTATAAAATCTTCAAGGTTATCTTGCTCTTCCTGTTTCACAGCAGCAAAGCAAGACTGAGAGAAGTCAGAGGCAGCCAGGTTGCAGCGAGACAGGGCCCGGCCGTGGGGCGCTCGCCCCTGGGGGCCGTGGGCTGCTGTCCTGGGGGAGCCACATTGCAGTGCGTCCTGTCCCGCCACATCTCCCAGGCTCATCACAGCAGCTGCAGGCGCATCCTCCCCCAGCTACCGGAAAGCAGCAGGCACTGGATTTTCCCTTGAACCTGTGCATTGCCCGGGATTCTCAGGTACCTGCTTGCAGCCACCCCTGTGAACACAAGTCAGTGCCTTCTCCCTGGCAGCAGCTCGCCGCAAGGCATCAGCACCTGTCTCACTGAAACACTGATGAGGTCCTTTCCACAGAGAGTACCTGGAAGTCTAGCACGGCTGGTAGTCATTTATGTGAAGGAAGTGCTTCGCCCAGACCCCTCACACTGTATCCCATAATATTAATGACGCCTCTCAGCACTACAGCCCCTGCTCCAAAGCGTGCACCCGCCACCTGGGCCAAAAATGCCGCTGGCTGCAGGCATACATGTACTGAAATGCTTCCCAACCTCCCTCTTGTAAATACTCATCTAGTTCTCCTGGGTCAAATGCTCCCATAAGGCCAGTGCAGCTGGAATTAATTTTCTGTGATGGACCAAAGCTTATCCAGGACACAGGTCTATCTGATTTTTGTGGACAGACTGGTGTGGCAAGCATGGACATGTGGAAAGCATGGGACTAACCTGAGTGTGCTTCTGTGACCAAGGAGGATAAGAACACAAGATAAGAGGTTAAAATTTAAATAATAACAGGAGCCTAAAGATTGCTCCTGTGGCCTGTGAGCACTTCAGCAGCCACCCTGATTTTCAAACATTGAAGATAAAAAAAAAAAAAAAGCAAAGACAACATGCAATTGGAGCTGGAGCATCTCAGTTCCTCCGGGAACAAACCTGGTTTTTCCCACCCAAATGTTTGAGCCTGGAATTCAGTCAAGCAAAGAGCCTCTCCTAGGGTGGCAAGGTTTGTCGGCAAGGTTTGTCAGCAAGGCTTGCCAGCGACATGAACACAACAGTTCTGTGGTCTCCTCACACAGCCATTTTCCCCACTTTCTCCCCCCGACACACGCACGCAAACCAGCGCAGCAAGAGCACTACAGAGCTGTTTTGCTCCACTTCCCTTTGCTTTCGTGCCTTGGTGAGATGGGGGAGATGTGAGTGTTATGTTCAGCTTTGGCAAAACCACTCAAGTTGAAGAGGCTGGCACATCCGTCCATGTCCCCCAGAGCACCACTTTTTTCCTGGAGCGTTGCAGCTTGCTCTTGCAGGCAAAGCGGGGCAGGATAGCGATGGTGGAAAGAAACTCATCCCTGCTACATTGTGTGCTGTCATTTGCAAGCGGTGGGCAGAGCTGCATTGTGCTCGTATTGATTCACATTTGCCAAGAATAATTACTCCCTGAGCAGGTTGGATTAAAGTCAGTGTTTCCCTGCTCTAGAAGGACATACCTGCCTTTTTCAGACAACGGCTGCAGTAACTAATAGCGTTTTCCCCCCAGTGAGGCTCCTTTTCCTTGCAGACAGAAGGCACAGCAGTGCAGAGTGCAGGCAAGAGGATGGAGAAGAACCCACTTGAAATTCAATTTCTGTATCAGCAGAACCTGGAAGATAATTATTTTGCAAACAACAAAAAAGTGCCTGCTATGTACAAAACATCTTTTTAGTGTCCCGGAAACGTGAGCCCCTTACACCTCTCCTTACCTCCATTCAGAGGCACCCCACAGCGTTTTGCAGCTAGACCTGAAGAGCTGCAAAACTGAAAACTGCCAGGCAGCAGAGGCTGCAGCTGAGTCTCTTCGAAGGTGAGAAAACTGTTTACACTTAGGAAAAAATGTACTGGACCCACTTCAGCTGAATCGCTTCCATTTTGTTTTTATTTTTTAGCAGATGTGGTTTTAAGCACCAGCAAAACCCCAGCTGTGGGAAAAGCACCAGTCCTCACATGTAACTTAGATTTTTTTAAATCATCTTGACTTCAGCCATGTCCTGGATGAGGCTCTGCTGCGTAATTTCCTTCGGACTCTTGTGGTGCCAGCTTGGGTAAGGTGACTCCGATTAAAACCAGTCCTGTATCTGGAAGGGTGCTGACATCCAAACTGGCTGTTTCTGGGTGGCAAAGAAAACTAAGCCAACACCGTGCGCGGGAGGTTTTTCAAGACACTCCCAACAGTTTGGCAAAGTGCTTGCAGCCGCCACAGGAGTGAAATCCTGCTCAGCCCACGGGGGTTGCAGACTAGTGGCGGTGGCTAAGCGAGTGTTTTGCCACCGGGGCTTAGGGCTGCCACTTCTCACTGAGGGCTCCTCCTTTGCATGACATGAGCAGAAGGGTCTCCAAAACCAGGGTGGGGAGAGTGGCCCTGTCTCAGGGGGGCAGTGGTGGCTGGCTCCTAGGGCTGCAGGGTTGGGGTGGGACCTAGCTGGGCTGTTTGAAAGCTCCCTGCGAGGCACTCATCAGGCCCTATCCAGAGGGAGATGCAGGGCATCCTCATTTTTCTGCCAGCTCTCTGGGGACCCTGGCAGGACAGCAGTTACAAGCCCTGGTTTCGTCCCCGCTGCTCCCCACACCCTCCATGCTGGTCTCTGGCTGCAGGCACCCATCCAGCATGTTGGACGCTCAGCTCGCAGAGCACCCAGGGGCCTCACTCCCAGCTGGGAAGCTCCTGCCCCGCACCATCCAGCTGCTGATGGCTTCTCGCAGGCGCTTGGGGCTCATCTGATTTCCCCCAGGCCCCATGGATCCCCTGTAACCTTTTTATGTGTACTTATGCTTGTCAAAGCCACCTCAGAGGCCACAGGCCATTTGCCATGCCACATTGCTCAGTTACACACACCCATTACCACCTGGACCTCATTGCAATGAGCAGAGGCCAGCGGTACCACCCGGGGTGCGGGATGTAGCCCCCAGCATATCAGAATTACAATATATCAAAGAAGGAGATCAGAAAGCTTTTATCTTGTTATTGTAGGATCTGCAGGTAAACTTCAGAAATAAAAAACAGGGCAAAGGGAAATGAAATAATCCACATATCTAGTTTTAAGATCCAGCCTCATACCTACGAGTTACTGAAAAATGACCTGGAGGGAAGATACCTCCTGCGTTAGGGACTGAGATCAGCACCACAATCAGAGTAAATGAAGGGTTTTCTTCATGCCGCTTGATGGAGAAATCCCTCTGGCATGGATGTGCTCACTATAAATAAATAAAACTTCAGAAAGCAGCATGCAGCACAGATGAGATCTAGCCTCCTAAATTAGTAAACCACTGCCCCATGTACGAAATCGCTGCAGGTTTTGCGCCTGATCCTGTACATATTTAACCTCCCTCATGTAAATAGTCCTCTGAAGTTAATGGAGCTGTACTAATTTGCAATGGCTGGGGATTAAGCCGCTGGGGTTAAGCATTTCTGCCATCTCTGATTGCAGCACGTTGTAGTTACAGAGCTGTAGGATGACTCGGAGATATTCCTGCTCTGGAAAACAAACATCCGTGGCCATTACACCATGTCGCCAGTGGCCCCACGGCGCAGCCCCGGTACGAGCACTTGCACTTCGCAGGCCGTGTCCTCGGACAGAGAAATCCCGCTCCCGCCCTGCAGAGGAGGGTGCAGACATTTTGTTGGATGCTGCAATGTAAAGCTCATTTCTCTCTTTCATTCTCACTGGGGACGTGCCAATGTTTTCCAGAGACCATTTCATTACTGTTATGCTGCTTGCAAGCATCTTAATTTAAATCACATTATAGATGCACCAAGGCAAAATGATCTATCCACAGCCTAAATAATAAACTGGAGTGAAAACATCCTTGGGCTGCAAGAGGCTAGAACAAGCACTAATTGAAATGTATAAACTTGTATAACATTATTTATAGAAAGGAGCCCAATTGTCAAAGGCCCTGAGAGAGCTGGAACATGGGAATGTTTGTTCTCCCCACAAAGAAAAATTAATTATGGAAGTTTATAAATTCCAGTTGCTTTGTTTGCTTGTCTCCTGATGTGCCTAAGGACTGCTTGAAAGGTATTCATGGTTCCCGGCCACTGCTTCTTGGTGCCATTTTTTGATCTTGTACTTCTGCATGCCATTGCCTTGCAGGATCTTGGAGCAGGGGATTAGCTTTACGCACTGTGTTCCTTGGCCATAGAAAAATGCAGATTTATCCTGAGGTTCTGCAGTAGCGAATTTATTTTAGGGGATGCCTGAAGGAGGCCAGGGATCACCAAGCCAGCACATATTTTGTGGAGGGTGGTGGGGCGGCTGCCGTGTTTTGGGAGCACAGGGAAAGCCCGGAGCCACTCACAGGTGGCTGGGATCAAATGGACACCTCTCTCCTTGAGCCTGCCATCTCCTCGTGATGTGGCTTTGCTTATTTTTTTCTTTCACTGCCAAGAACAGAGATGCCATGAAGACTCTAATGCTCTACATGGTTTGATCTGCAAGGCAGGAAGAGTGCCACTTATTAGTAAAATGCACTATATCATATAATTTCCCGGTAATGCTGTATTCAGCCAGGGCTGCCAACTGGCCAGAAAGCTCAGCAAATATGGCAGAGAAATTACATATCATCAAACCCAGATGATGAATGTTTCCTCCCAGGCTCTGCTCAGAAACACTATGGCTTTGGGTTTTGCGCTGCAATCACTATTTTTCCCCCCATCCACTCCTGTAAAATGTCACTCCTCAAGGGTCTGAGACACTCGCCAGCATCCAAAAATGCCATTTATTCAATTTCCTGGTTTGAGGTATTCTCCAATACCATCTCATTATGAAAGCTAATGGCTGAGTGCTGGAGTTTCAGTGCGGCCAGCTGCTAAGTGAATTAAAATGCAAGCTCCAGGTCACCTGCACTCAGGGGAGATAAGAAACAAGAAAACGTCTTCAGAGAAATATTTCATACCTCCCTGTTGGCTGATGTCCTCTGACAGCGCTGCATTTCAGGGACCTCCCCTTGGGTCCTGCTTGCTGTGGTAACACTAAGGGCCACCTGCAAAATGCCCCGGGGCCAAACACCCCAGGCAGGCTCTCCCTCCCCAGCTGCCCCAGCCACCTCCCTCTGACATGCTTTCAAACCCATTTTCCTGCAGTTTCTTGCATTTCAAGATCTGCCTTGCTACCACCAACAGGAAGAAGGGCAAGGCATTTGGGGATTTGAGCATGGGGATGATCAACCCCATGACATCTGGGAGGAAAGCTTCATAGCACCAGCCTCTACCACCCTTGGATTTTGTGCTGGGACAACAAGCTCCAGTGATATCCCAAAATAATCCTAATCAAGCGGTACCGGCAGTACAGAGGGGGATTTGCACCAGGTGAGGTTGCAGCTGCACCCCCTTGCCACCCTTTCATGGACGGTGACACATCGTGTCCTCTGGGGACTCCAGTGGCCCCCCAGGGATCACCCATGGGATTCACACTACTAGGAAAAGGCATTTTTGTTGGTGTATGCGCATTCCTTTCGAGGAAAGGGGGACTCATTCACAGCTTTGGTGAGGCTTGGCTAAACCAGAGTGACCTTTACGGGTAGAAACAGCTGTATTTTGCTGCACTGAGGGGAGAAAGCATCAACGGTGACGCCTGCCTGTTTCCCTATGCCATCACCTTTACCTATGCCATCACCTTTACCTCCCAACACGGCAAGGGAGGCCCAGGAGCGCAATCTGGCTTCCATGTTGGATTAAACGGCACCCCGAGCCCTGCTTCCCCGGGATTTGGGGATAATTTAGGAGATCGATTTTAACAGTCCTGGCTCCAAGGTGAGGAGTCATCATCTGTTTTTCTGGTTGCAAGCCACATGAAACGTAATGCATTAAAAAGTTGTCAGTGGCTGCTGCGAAGGACTGCTGCACTCCCCCCACCCGGCCGTCACCCTGTGGTACCGCACTCTTAAAAAGGCTCCCTCTGTCCATGGCGCCGACTGAACACCTTTTTATAAATATTTGGAATAAATGAATAAACTGTTGAAATTCCCCAGAAGGGGAAGGAAACATTTCCATGAGCAGCGTGGGGCAAGCGTGAGTCATCAGGTAAAACTTCTCAGAGATTTGTGCATCTACAAATGGTAAATCAGGAAATCTCCTGATTACAAGAAAGATGGTAAGGGATTTATTTTATTGATAGATAGCAAAGAACTGACATACAGAAAAGAAAAATCTCTCAAAATATGAACCAGTTTATCAAAAAGTTAAAGCACAATAAAATGTGGAGGTCGTGGACTCCAGCAAAAACCCTCCCATGAAACACAATAAAAGCACAAACATTAATTCTGACATTTATACTTGCAAAAAGGACCTGTAAGAAAGAGAAATAAAAAAAAGAAATGTAAAATAAAATGAGACTAAGTAACCTGAACAATGGGAAGGTAAATCAACACCAATATAAAATAAGTGTGCCTCATTGTCTGCTGCTTTCCATGGCCCAAAGCTTTATGAAATACAGTGCTTGCTTGGCTTGGATTTGGAAAAACAGATATGCCTAGAAAAATACTCTAAAAATTCAGCAGTTCTGGGAATATGCAGACCAAGAAAAAAGAAAATTGCGCTAAGAGGAATCTTTTTGCAAAGCAGAGAGCAAGTGCAGGGCTTGCCAATTGTGTAACGCATGATTGAAGGCGACAGCACTTGCAGATATTTTAGGGAGCACCAGATCATAAACGAGCAGCAACTTGGAGGAATTCCCAGAAAACAAGAAGTGATTGCATGAATAAATTGCAGGGCATATTAGCAGTGCAAAAGGTGACATCTGAGGAAGAACCAGCTGAAGGTTGCAACAACATGTGGCTGCTGCTTACGAGTCTTCAGTAAGAAGCAGCAGAGCTTCGGATGGGCTGCACATCTGGAGTTGCACATCTGGAGTTGTCATGTACATGGTGCCAGAGCTGCAGCAGCAGCCCTCGCTCACTGCGGGGCAAATCCACCATGGCTTCAGCAAGTTGTCACCCAGGAAAGCACCAGCAAAAGTGGGACTGGAGGAAATTGCTGGTGCCACTGGGTGCTGTCCCCTGCCTGAGCAGCATCTACCTGGCTGCTCCCTGCCCTGCTTCCACCAACAACTGCAGGTTAGATTAAATATCCAGGCTTTGACTGAAACCAAGCCTGCCCCAGCCCGGCAGCACGCAGCAGTCCCACTAGTGAGTGATTTTTAGTTGTTAGTAAACCACAAAGGATGGAGATTGGACAGATTGCAGGCAGGTATACCTGCAGGGGGGCAGGTATGAAGGGGAGGTTTGTGAGGTTAAGGATACTGGAGCATGGCATGCATTGTGTCCCAGCTCCTTCCCTGGCTGCTTTCAAGGACTGGGCAGGGAAACCTCTCCCAGGCGGGACTCAGGCAGGGGCCTTCAGCCCTTCCTCCTGCTGCTTCCCTGTCTCCCTCACTTTCCTCCTCCGGCTGTGCTGGGCTGTTCATGTCCCTGCTGTAAATCTACAAACTGCCTGGCAGGCTCGACCAGTGGCTCAGGGCACACTGCCACATGGCTGCTCCCCTGAGGGAAGGAGGAAGAGGAGGAGAGGGTGGTGGCCCTGGTGTCACACAGCTGGCATGGCTCAGCATGCAGGCATGGGAGCTGGTGCCATGGCGGGCAGCAGTGGACTCCAAAACAGGATGAGGCCCCTATGGCCAACAGGGCTGTGCTGGGACGTCTGCTCAGATGGACCCACGCAGGAAGCCAGCATCCACGTGTGGCTCCAGCCACAGCAGGAGCTGCCTGGTCATGCGTTCGGGCCAAGTCTGGTTTATATCTGGGCTTTGGGGAAGGAATTTGAAATCTCTCCTGAAGCGCGTAAGCAGCCGCTTTCATTTGCCAACACCACAGAGATATTTAGCGGGACCATCAATATCTAGTAATGCTCATGAATCCCAACAAAAAGCCGCGGCTTGTGTCCTTCACTCAAGGAAGCAAAGCAGAGCAGCATTGGAGGCCTCTTCTCCACCCAGTTCAGCCAAGAGTGGCCAATAGGTTGAAAACTCCATAGTGAGGGACAGACGGATGGACACACACATAAACCATCCCAGTAGGAAGGCACAGTCCTGCTCCACGGGGAAAAATCTATTCTCCGTGCCCCAGTAGCAGCTGGGCATTACAGCAGTCTGGGGAAGCAGAGCATCCTCTTTCCCTGCCCACATCAAACCTTGTGAAGCAGAAATGATTTTGCTGCCCAGTGACACTCCTGTGCCCTTACCAAGGGCCGGGCAGAGTACAGCCTCCAAAACACTCAGCTTTATTTTTTCCAGTTTTGCACGGTAGTTTACAAACATCCACCAGGAAGAAAATCAGGATCATTAGATATTCAGGGAAGGGAGGGTTCGGAAGAGAGAGAAGCAGCCACCCATTAAATCGTGCCCCTTTTTAACTTCTCATCTCTACTAGGAAAGTATCCAATTATTTCTTAAATGACCCTGATATTTTTTGCCTCAGTCTCCTTGCCTGGTTAGCCATTTCACATATTTATTATTCTTTGCATGAAATAATACTTCCTGACATCTGTTCCCAGTTTGTTTCTCTTTAATTTCCATTTATAGCACATTTTCCTATCCTCTGACCATGTTAAAATAAAACAATAAGTATGTTTGACATGGTGCAAGTTACTTAAGATCATGATCCTTCCCTGACCTTGATTTTATTTTTTTTTAAACATGCTCTAAAACACAGAAAAACATTTTAATGAACTTTGATGGAAAAGCAAGTGGAAAGCTCAGAGAATCGGCAACCGCTCAGCATTTCACACCTGTGCTGGCAGCTGGTTACCCAGGGACCGGCGTGGGGACCGGTTGATGGTTACAGTCCAGCTCCACTCTGACAAGTATCAGCTGGAGGCAGATGGGGAAAGCGAGGAGCTGTGGGCTGCGCAGTCCCTCCACGAGACGGAGCGGAGAACCGGGTGGCTGTAAGAGATGAGGTGGCAGTGGGACAGGTACGGGAAAGGAAATGTTAATTCCCAATGCAGTGATACAAATTGGCTTGGGTGATGCTTTCCCTTCTGACCAGGCAGATGGGAAAAGGTGCCCTTCCCTTGCTCTGAAGAGAGAGTTTGCATCCAAGTACAATTTGGCAACTCCACAAGCAATAAATTCACAAAGAGAAGCAATGAGGAGTACTTTAGTTATGGCACAAGTACATTTTATATTGTCATCTCTATCTTGGTACAAGCCCTCAATATAATTTTAGCTCAGGAGGAGGTTGCTTATGAAGCTAAAATAAAACGGAAAGAAACAATGTATCCTCCAACCAAATGTGTGTGCACGCCTTTCCGTTAAGTAACAACGCAAAACAGCGAGCCTGTGTCATCTCCAGCTGGTCCATCACCATTTTATGGACTATCATGCTTGACACAAGCATTAGCCTGCTCAGAACAGCCCCTCCATGTCCTCCTGCACTGATAAGCCAGTAAGTGTGGTTATACATCCTGCTGTGACAAGGCCGACAAGGTTGCACCCCTGAACGGAAACATCTGAAACTGAAAACATTTCTGCTCAGTCCTCTTTAGCCGGAAGGGTAGTGGTTGCTCTGCAGTTTGGCGCTATGGCAGAGAGATGTGGGTGCCCGCAACAGCCAAGAGCCACAGCAACGTGGGCAGTTCAGATTGTGGTGCCCCGTACGTACCTTATCTGACTCTGGAAGCTTTCTTCACACTGTTTTATCGATAGGGCTTTAACCTGCCAGGTTGCCAAGGGCGTTTTCCTTTTACCCAAATTCCAAGCTGAACACGCACACACTAGAAACCCTGGGTTTCACCTCGGGCTTTTTGAGGTCAAGACAAATATCATGACAAACAGGACTAAGAGCAGCCAAGTTAAACTGTGCCCTGACAAAGCACCGTCCTCTCAAACACACCGTGCAGCTCGGTGCCAGGGCTGCACCACCGTGCTCTTGAGCTGGAAGGCTGATGAGGGTGACCAGCCTTTGGGGAAGCAGGTCAGAAGTGGCTTTGAAGGCTTGCCAGCAGGTTGCTCAGCACATGCAGGAGGGCTGCTCCTTTTGGGAAACCAGCATCACCTCCCACCACCCAAGAGAAGCTCCCCTGATTGTCCCCTGGCTCCCCATGGTTTTGGGTAGGTGTGACTGAACGGGCCAGCAAGGTTGGCAACCTCACACCTTGGGAACCATTTAATCCTCAGCAGCACAGAGGCTCACAATTACAGAAACATACGTTTGTGTCTCTGCTCCCTGAACTAGCTGCACTTCGTCTACCCTCCCGGGCTTTAAGCTCTAAGCAGACAGAGTTCATGTGGGTGGATTTGTCCTACATAGCCCATGGTTTGGAAGGATAAACATGAGTCCCCCCAGTCTGCCTGTTCCTTCTGCTCATTCCTCCCCCGCTACAACTGGCCAATTTACCTTTGCTGTTCATCCAGCCCAGTATTTACAGTACCTGGAAGACTCAAAAATTGAGGGGATAAAAGAGAAAAGCTACACTAAACTCGAAGGCCTGATTATGCACAGCTTTATGCGAACAACGCCACCCCTGCCTTGGAGAACGGGTCTGGAGGATGGATCAGAGAAAGCTTCACAGTGTAACTTAGCCCATACTTGGTTGTGAATGTGTTGTACAGTTATAACTGGGATTTAACAATCATTACCTGTTTTATGTGCAGAAACAGGAATTATGACAAAGTACCAAAGGTCATTTGCTTTCTGAGTTGCAATCTCTTTATTTGGTTAAGTGCTCTGAGTCAACAAAGTCATACTCTCCTCTATTTCCGAGAGTTTCTTCAGCATCTGGCTCACCTTGGCCTCATCAAACTCCAGACAGAGAAACTCCGATTCCTACAAAACAAAATTGCAAGAACAATAGTTGAGAAAGATAATGGGTTTTCAGGCATACAATGGAGGCAGGATAGTGAGTTCTGGTTTCCTGATGATTTGTGTCCCGTGTCTCCTTTTTTCCTGGTACCACTTAAATAACCTCAGTAGACCCAGAGGCCGGCTACACACCTACTGAGCGAGAGCAGTACGTGCCGGCAGGCCAGCCAGCGGCTGCCAAAGAGGGCACAGAAGGCTGAGCTCTGCCCACCTTTCCTTTCAATGTAGGCATCAGTTTGGGTCTCTCCTTAGCTGCAGACTTTTGCAAAACTTGTAGAAATTTAATTATATCTGAGACTTCCACTTTTCTTTCCAATCTGGTGATCCCCAAAGCTGTCGCTGCAGACGCTGGGAACTGCAAAGCAGTTGGAGCCACCGCACAAAGCTCACCATATACGAAAAACAGATTTTATACAGGGGAAAACAAGAATCCAAAACACAGTTTTGTACAGGACATTCCAGTCTGAAAATTCAGGAGAGTTTTATATTCTGTTACACACAGGCTCTAGTGTCAATATAAACTTAGAAGCGAGTTAAGAAGCAGCACTGATTTGCTCTGAAAAGTCCTGTCATATCTTAAAAAGTAGTTATTCTCTGACAAGATGGATATTGGGATATAGTAAAAGGATCTTGTCAAAGGCCCAGAAAACAAAGAATATTTGTAACAAAATAAAGAATATATATATGTGTGTGTATATGTATATATATGTATATATACACACAAAGTTCAAATGATATGTAAGTCATTAATAAACATCAATGTGAAAAGGCCTCCCGAGATCTCCAGTCCATTAGCGTTACCTACTGGTATGTCTATAGTTATAAAGTATTTCCTATAGTAAGTCTGGCAGAAGAAACATTTGAGATTGCCCAGGGCATGACTGCGTACTAAAGGTCATTCCAGGTGAAGCACCATCAGTGATAGAGAAACAAACTGAAAATATTTGAAGATGAAAGTGCAGCCAGTATGGATATGGAGGTTTCCTTATAAGACATTGGAATAGTTTTAGCAATCAGAATCACTGTATATCCACTGAATTTCTATATGTAACACAGACCCTGTGGTGCTTATAAAAGCAGAAGGGCATCTCCAGGTCTCATCTGTTTTCTACCAGACTAAAATGTCTATCATTATTTCAAAATATGTTTTTTCCATACAATTAGCATCTACCCAAAACACCGCAACTTCATCCTTTACATTTATGGAATTAATAGTTAACACACAAGGATAAAATCATCAGATAAATTAAACCCATCAACTTTTACTAACCACATTTTAGGACTGTTACAAGTGTTTTCCCCCAGGCATCAGGAATAGTTTTACCTTTTATCATCATCGCACTCTCCTAAGGCTTCCCAGGTTGTTTCATTTTTTGTAAGAATCAAACTGGCAAGTGAGATACGAACAAAAATGATGACAGAGGCAACAAGGGGATCATTTTGTGTGCAATTACCACAAAAGGCACTGCCAGAAAGAAGAATGCTAACAAGAAAGAAGCGAGGTGCCAGAAGTCAGTGATCAGGAAGCTGAGCATGTGAAGTGCATGGAAGGGTTGTGCTGGACATCAGTCACACGGGGAACTACCACAGTTCAAGGCAGAAATCAAAATGGTGATTTAAACCTTGAAACTTGAAACTTTCTAAGAAAGAAGACCTTGTAAAACGAGAGCGGCGTGCACTTCGAACTTTTTTTTGTCTTCAAATATCACTGTCTCTCCCCTAATGCTGGTACTTTGGCACTGGTTAAGTCACTTACCGTAGCTACACCGGATGAGTCAGTCTTTGTGAAATGTTTATTGTCTTATCTGCTAATGACCAAAGCAGCCAACAGGCAAAGGTGCAGAGATCAAGTTGTGTATTTAGTACGCGGGTGCTTCTGATTAGAAAAGGTTTCGTAGACTTAAGGAGAACTATGACTGAATGAAGTATCAGTAAAGTTCAGTAATATTCATGTAAATAAATGTACACCATGTAGAATATACAGATGACTATTAGGAAAGGCCTTTGCCTGAGCAAGCAATTATGCTCATGGACAGCATCCTGTTGGAAGCTATTACTGTAGGTCGTGCGGGTTTTTTTAAATTAATTGTTCATCTCTATAATATTACTTAGTACATTCCAAAACATCACAAAAGTAGCATCGAACATTTGGGATCAACACCACCACAGATACGAAACTAGGACTTGGAAGCAAGGGCTCTCTCGCACTGTTTTTCTTGTCCTTGACAATGGTTATTGACGTGTCTTATGTCAATAATACCTTATACCTTGTATAAAATATCTCTGCAAGCGTAATTACAGCAAAGCAGGAATTTGACAGCTTAACTCCATTTGGCAGTGGGCTTTCTTGTATTTTCCTGTCTGATTAGGAGTGCACTGAAAAAAATCTAGGTCAGATCTGCCTGAAGAAGATGTGTTTGCAGGAGATTGCATAAGAAAGCCTGAACAAAACCCTGAAATATCTCTCTATACATTCCTTGATTAGGAAGCACTGGAAAAATCAAATCTCAAACAATCCGTTTGTTAACCCCTGAGGCTTTGTGAAGCACTGTGCTGAAACCAGATCACAGACCCTTGCTGCAGTAAACCATTCTCCACTGAAATGAGCAGAAATGGGCAGCGTCAGCCCAACCAGTGCAACTGCTGCAAACTGGGACTGCAAAGCCAATGCCTCTTCAGCTCCCCCAGCTAAATCCCCCCAGTTTTAGCATCCTTGTTTTCCCAGACCCGACCGGAAAAAAGTTTTGAGCTCGCTTTCCCAGAAGAGCTACTGCAGAAGCAGAAGCTTTTCTCACCAACCTAAAATCATCCCAATATCTGTAACACGTCACAAGTCTTGTTTCACAGACAACATCTGAAAATAGCTCTTCTCTCCATAACCTGACCTCTCTTTCCTCAACATGTGTGCCATGGCCATGGGCTGATTTGTATCTTGACTTTTTAGGGAATGAGTGGCAGCGCCACGCTACGCAGCCCTGGTCACAGTCCTCGATAGGACGAACTCCAAGGCCAAACTCCTGTTGACTTCTCTGGCTTTCCAGCTATAAATGTGCACCTCAAGTCATGTGAGCCCATCAACAGACTTCCCCAGCCCAGGGTCTGCCCGTGAAGCCTTGAAGATCTGCATAAGCTGACTTTATGGCTTAATCATATGGTGAGTGTGAGTAGACAGAAGACCGAAGGTCCCAGCTCTGGTGGAGATGTTTTCACATGAGCCTAAGGTGTAAGGAGGCTTTTTTTTTCTTCCTCTTCAGGTTTTGTCAGTTAAAAGGAATGTAAATTGAGCAAAAGGACACTCTTGGATTACACTAAGACTCTGCATGCCACTTTATACAAGTGTACTCATAAAGCATACTTTTATCTATAAAGCAGCTAAAACTCCTATGTGGATTGGATGGTATCTAAATAGTTATCACACTCTCATGTGGACCAACCTAAAATGTGACTGAGAGGGCTGTAAATCAGGCTGCTCAGAATTGGGCTTTAGTTTTACTTAATGCTTCATTCATTTATATCCTCCACAAAGTTCCAAAGAATGAGAAAAGAGGAAGAAAAAAGAAGATGAAGCTGTGAAATTAAAACTTCCCATCGCTCCCCTAAGGTGTCCTGAAGGAGCAGGACACATTTGGTATCTTTTTTCCTTCTCAGCAAGAAACAAGGCATCACTTTTGATACTTCCTGTTGTTATAGAAATTTTCAGCCCAAACAAAGAAGAACATCATCAGGCTACCAAACACTCCTTAACCGAAGCCACCAAACACGCAATGACAGCACCATAAGCCCCTTCACCAGACGGGGACCTGCTGTGGTGAATGTTTCATACCCAAAGCATGAGTAGCGGTGCCTCGAAGCCCTGAAGCATGGCACAATTGCCTACCAGACCGAAATCTGGGCTTCAGCTGAGCCCTTCACGGAGATGGACGCAGTCTTCGGAAAAAGGCGCGTGTATGTGCAACAAGTGGGGTCATTAGAGCATGTCTGTGTGCAATGGAAACGCCACATGCATCCCTACCTTCAGGTTGGAAAGCCAAGCTTGATGCTCTCAGAAAGGTGTGGGAATGGATGTCCATGTCCTGCGACTGTCTTGGTTTTCTCCCCACATGCCTTCCCACCCCTCCTCCTATTTCCCTCCTGACCCTGGGCTATAAAAAGGAGCTGCAAAACATCCAAGAAACACAAACTCCCCCCAGCCATGAATTAGGTCTTCTAGGTTTTTTTCTTTCAGGAACAAGAGAGAGCTGCGAAAATATTTATATGAGAGACTAAGAAAGGACAACTTTCTGTATCTCAGTAACTACACTTAAAACCCATATATTTTTAGAAAACCAACCCTCACACATTCAAAACTTAAAAAAATACAATTGTTCCCTATTGCATCAGTTTGACCAGCTACTTAAAATGGATCCCAGCAACTTTGATACATCTAGTATTTTTAAGTTTTAGCCATTATATTGGAAAAAAAACCCCCACCAAACCCCTCTGAATTCACGTATCATTTTATTCATATTCATTTCCACTTGATTCGGAGACCTACAACACTCAGCATTCAGGGAACTTGGTCACTGCCAGGACTGCAATGTAAGTTGGCAGTAAATTTGCTTTGGATCATGAAGTGTCTTGACTAAGGCTCATTCCACGGACTGGGGTGGTGGCTTGGGGCATCTCCTCACACAGAAGTGAGGAATTCAGCTTTGTTAGCAAATGGTGGTCGCAAGGGAGCGCTGGTACAGGTGCAGTCAGTGGAGTGCCATGCCTCATGCTCGCTGACCAAAGGACAGTGAAGGTTGCTACGTGCAAATATCTGCCTACCCAGGTGGAAAACACCTCAGACAAAGCTTTGAGAGAGGTAAGGAGAACCCTCTGCCAAGGGGTAGGAAACACAAATTTTGCAGCAACTGAACAAAGATGCCAAGGTGTTGATGACAGCCTTAACAACCCACAACCCAGGTGGGTGCAGAGGACCAGGGGCTTTCTTCCATCAAATCAGAGAAGTGCTGTCTAGCAGAGAGATGGCCGGCTACTAGGAGAGCAGGTCTCCATGGTTCAGCGGAGGTGTCACGTGCAAGGGGAGAGGGAGCCAACTCCACCTTCACACAGGGAGCACTCTATGGCATTCAAGGAATTGAGACAGAGAGAAATGCAGGGTTTATCTGGTCAGATACTATTTCATATAAAAAGCAGCCACATTTTAAAACCCTACGCAAAGAGAATACAGGTGATGCTGTGTGCCCATCCTCACCTTCATGGATTTCAGACATGCCCGGAGCAAGTGCAGGGTCCACGTCCCATGGGAACAAGCCCACTCACAGCTGCTTGATCTGGGGTCCCAGAGGCTGCTGGGCTACGGGTGGCACTACCAAGAGGGGCCCACAGGAGGAGAACTGCTTCAGATCATGTGGAAGTGGAAGAGCAGAGACACCATGAACTGGGACCCACGGACCTTGTCCTGAGTGACCGGGAGGGAAGAAGAAACCTCAACAACACCCCATGACAGGCAGCCACCAGCCAACACGCCAAGCCCATGCGTAACAGCCTTCTCAACTTGACGTGGTGCTTGTAAGATCATTAACGGCTCTTTGTAAAGGAATTATCCAATTTTGAATTACCAGGAAAGCAAACTCTTTAGATAGTGAAAAAGCATCAGCTTCTGATACCTGTGTGCAAACACAGGCAGCCAGAGAGCCAGGTACAGACATGGACTTGTGTACTCATGTAGCTGCTTCCTGGACCAATGAGAGTATCGTGGGTTTTTAGGTCTTATCCTTTTGGTATAGGCAATGCAGTCATTTGCTCCGCAGAGGTTGGCATTCAGTGTAATTTCATTGCTCTGGAAGATATTTTATTCTCCCAGTTTAGGTTTTGCATTAGATTAGGATGTTTTAAAGATTTAGCTGCCCCTTGCATAAGTAAAATCCAAATCTGTAATATCATCAGAAACCCGACTTGCCTTCAAACATCCTGCTACCTTTCACTGTGATTAAGAACCCACATTAATTTTCAGCCTTTGCAATTTTTTTGGTCAACAAAGACATTAAGTGGTTTTGGAAAGGACTAGCTGATAAAACAGTTTTACATCCGCAGTTTGCATTTGCTTGCTAGCCAGGAAACCTTGTTAGCCTTATTAACAGTTTTTGATACTGCGGTAAGGAAAGTGCTTTACTTAGGGAGGGTTTCTTCTTAATTAAAAGAATGGTGGAAGCCAAATTTTCCATAAAAGTTATTAACAAAAGTAGTAGAGTTCAGAAGTGTTGCCTTTTCTTTGGGCCAAAGCCCAACCATTCAGTGATATGTGATTAAAATAAAAAGTAACTTGCTTCTCCACTTCTCAATGGGATGTGTGAAAGGGCGAATCAAAAAACATTTATAGCATAACATTTCCTATAGAAATGAATTTTGCTTTTTAACAACTTCTGAGTTCCTCATGGCTAAGCAATAAATAACTAATTCTTCACTACTCCATGTCACTTTTCCTTCCAGATCACTGAATATTCTTCAGCCAAGCAAATCTCCTACCTCCTGTGTGAACCAGGAAAAATACCATGTATATTTTACATAAGTAATTAAGTGCCTCACTGGAAAATATAGACTCCAGAGTCAGGACTGTCAAACCTCTCAGCATTTCACGTTAGCTTGGATAGTAAAAGAAGCAGGGAATACCTCCAAAATTATATAATATTCTACCATAATATGCCAGGAGACAACCACGTATAGTTTTCCACCTGAACAGCTGCCCTGGTCTCCTCTGCAGAAGAGGTGGTGGGCCAGGAGTCATCTGCAGATTGCATCTGGCTCACGCGCTGCAAGTCAACCCACACTGATTTGCGGTAGGATGTGCGCGGCAGCTCAGCAGGAGCCTGGGAAGAGATAAGGCAGCCCCCGTCAGCCCCGCCGGGTTTCACCACACCTCCGTGGACACTGCCGACTTCTCAGCAAGCGCACCCAGCTGCAGGCACCCTCCTGCTGCAAAATTAGGTGCCAAGCGCCTTGCTGAGACAGGCTTATTCTTTGCAGCAGGAAAAAGTACCGAAATATATAGAATGACAACCTGCCTTTGGAGGATTTCAGACATAGTTATATGTCTGAATAATATATATTTTATGGTCAGAAGAAACGCAAGGATATATAAAGCCACATAAATTACAAGCTAACCAACCATCTTCTTTCAGACAGAATTATCTCTGTAAACATGTATCTAAAAAACACCTCTGACTGTTATTCTAAGCGCACTAAAGAAATTGCGGGCTTCGCTTACATCAAAGCAGCAGGGCTAGGGTTAAATCAGCGATGTATTAACACCAGATGAATATCTTACAGTTCACAATAGAAGCAAATTAGGTTGCAAACAGAAAAGCTGGCAGGGGGTAAATAAAACAATCCTGGAGAAAGCTGTTCAGTGCAGTGCGGTACAAGGAGCCGGTCACTAAGACATCACGCAAGCCTGAGCTTGCGGTCAGCTTGCATCACACGGGAGTGAGCACGGTAGCAAACATGCATGAGGATTTAAAGCACACTCACCTTCTCCAGCAACACCCACAAGCAGAAACAAACGTCACTTTGTTTCCAAGGTATTAATTAAATAGAAAAGACGAAATACTGATTTCGGAGTAAATCTATAGCGTACAAAATTTTTTTAAATTATTTTAGCAAATAACTATTAAGACATTGCTTATATGGAGTAAAAGGAAATGTATGCATGGGCTTAGATATAACCTGCTTCAGCAGCATGGGTTAGGATTACCAAAAAATCTTCTGGTTTATCTGAAAATATCAACTCTCCCACTTCCTCCAAATTTGCTAATTCCATTTAAATACTATTTTAGTAAAACACCTGCAGGGACTACCCTGTAAGTAATATCCCAAGTCACAAGTATAATAGTATTCCAATAAGAAAATCAATAATGGCCAACTACCTTATCAGCTCCCATTTTATACCTTACTACCCTTACAGAGAGGCTGTGCTTTCCCCCTCGCCAGCTCAGCGCCAGAGCAGGTTTTGCCTGTGCCGGTACGGTCCAGCTTCCCATTCTCACAACCAAGAATTGCACATTTTCAGTTATCCCTTTTTTTATTTCTTAATTGCTAAAAGATTATAATTGTAGTTGAAAAGAAAGTGTCTGGAAATAGCCAGTGAGGAAACCTAGAGAATTGGCAGAGGGGTAGCGCAGACCTGACAGTAATAACTGCACCTTAACTTTACAAATAAAAAAAATACAAACCAGTCAAAGTCCTCTAGACCTTTTTTAAGCAGTGCTCCATCAGGGTCACTTGGCTAGTTTTTATGTCGATAAAGTACAGGTCGGCTTTGGTCATTCCTCGACATGCCAGCGCTGCTGGGAGCAGTGGGAGCGGAGGTGGCTCTAAGGCAGCGACAGCGAGCTGCCCGTGGAGCCCACTGGCTCCAGTTTTAAAAGGAAGCTGGCAAATAGCCCCAGCCATGCCAGCGCCCTGGCCACTGCCGGAAGGTATTAGTAGCATGCTCCATGTTAGAGTTATTTCTCTAACACGGACAGAAACAATAAGATATTACCTTCAAGGTTTAGCTGGACCTGCTTAGAGGCTTGCATGATAAAGAAATGCAAATCTTAATTAAAAAAAAGAAAAAAAAAAAAAAAGGAAAAAAATTTCCAAACACCTTTCCCCATCCCAAAAAAGACAAGAGAACAGAAATAAAAAAAATCCCAATCTAACCCAAAATTAAAACTGGAAATTAGACACTTTTTTAAAAAGTGCAAGGACACATTTTCCTTGGAAGAGGCACATCTTCAAGGCATTTCTGCAATGATGCCACCCAGCTCTGATACAGAAGCCTCCCTTCATCGTAGACTACTCTTACTCATCCCTGTGGGAATTTGCTATTGTACTGCCCGACGGCAGAAAATAAATAAACCCTGATAAAAAAACCCTGATAAACTCACCTCAGTATTATTATTCCTATTACTTGCTTCCAAACCGTTCTACAGAGGACCTCCCCTTGACACCTGGTGCACACAATGCAAATGTGACTCACCCCGGTACCGCTGGCAGGCCCTGAAGGGCTGCCTGGTTAAGAGGTATTGGGTTTTGTTCTGCTACATGTCAAACTATGCAACAAGCTACAATTGATCTTCTCGCAGACCATCAGGGTGGAAGATCCTCCCAGCACAGAGCGCTTCCTTAGCACTCCAGGTTTGCTTCTCCAAGGAACAGTTACTCATGCCACTCCTAGCAGGACTTGGGGGAGAGGGAGAAAAAAATTACCTGCGTAATTCATGCTGAAAAAAAAAAAATAAAAGATAATGCATAAGTTACGACGAGAATGTTCTCAAAAGTAGGATAAGAAGACCCAAAAAGAAGAAAAATATTGGATTCGAGCTTATTTTTACTTCTTCAAGGATCAGGGCAATACCACATTGAACTGGCTGATTCATGCTAAGTGGAAATACTTCATGTCAGATGTTTATGAGAGCGATTTATTTATTTTTGCTGCTTAGACTCTCAGATTAGGAACACCTGATAAGTGGTAAAAAGAAAAAAAACCCTGGGCTGCCACAAACCAATGCAGGGCGATAAAAGTACGAGATGCTGCATCAAATCTCCTATCACATTGCATCAATAATGATCCCACTGCAAACTTAAGAAGCTATTTTTAGATTCATTAATATTCTGCAAGAGACACTGGGACGTAAGATAATGACAGCAAAGTCTAGATAATTCCAGAAAAACTGGAACGGATGGCAATCCGTTGATTTCATATGACCACATTTCTGACAATACTAAATTCATTATTTTTAATTCAATTCAACTGCAACAAACCTATAATCATGGCCTTCAAAAACTCTAAGGTAAAGTGCAATTCATTTCCATAATACGGTGTAAAATAAAGCACAAATATTTGTAACTGAAAGTGCCTTCTAATTCTTCTACATTATTTTGGTATTACATGAACCAAGAATCTCTTAAACGAATAATTATTATATCCACGTAGGAAAAAAAAGTTAACCCTCTTGCAGATTTTTTAATACTTTTAATGTAACAGCAAGCCTGTAATACTACAGATTAAATAGATAAAGGATTGTAGAAATTGGAATAATTCCAGGAGCATAAGACTAGGTCGCTGGTACTGCACGGCAAGTGTAATGTCATTGCTTTTACAATATCAACCTACTGAAAATAGTCCATCTGGTACTTTATACCTTACATGAAAGATGAGTGTTTGTGGCTGCAGAGATGCACGTGCTTTGACCTGCTGGTCTTTGTGTCTTTTGGAAGCACAGGCTTCTTTTCAGAAAGTGTTATAGGCAAAAAACGCCCCCCCCAAACCATATTTTAATCAGTATTACTAATTAGGAGGAAGCGTCCACTGAAGTTCTTACAAATTTCACATCATAAAGAATTAATAAGAAAAAAGACAACTTAATAATTTTATGCAAGGTTTATATACTTTCTATATGGCTATGCTGTTTTCAAACTGGTGATATGAACCTCCATTGGTTTCTGTAAGCCTTCCAACTTCCTCTCTTCTTGATTTTTTTAAAAAATCACTTTGATTTGTACACATTTCCTTTTTTGAGCTGTTGTAACCTTATGTATTCCCCATATCCCGCCCAGAGAGCAGCATCCTGTCCTGTGTGCTCCCCTTACACAAACTCCGTATTACAGGGATTACTCATCCATGCTTCCACTTAAAAATATTACACCACAATGCGTAAATACAGAGGTTGACAATGAACAAATGGTGGATGTCTAATACGGGTAATTACCCTGCGTTTGTGATTAGAGATCTCCTATTTCTTTTCATTATAGAAAGAGTGCTCAGTCATAACCGCTGTGTTCCAGATGCTGCAAGGACACTGCTCATTCATTATTGATGTCGATTAGCCCAAACCCTTAGTTGTTTTGGAGAAAACACCATGAATGTCTTTCCTACGAGGACGAAACACATTCAAATACCCCGAACGCTGAGTCACTTCATACGGCAACTTGCTGTGGCCAGAAAGGAAAGGTTATAAAAGCCACAGTTCTGCTGTTACCAACACAATTCAGAAAAAAAGACCTGGATACGTTGACAAAATGCAAATTTCATTCTCAACTGATGAGATGACTGAGTTTATTCTCAACTTACTGATGACTCTTTGCAAGATTATACTTGTAAACTTTTTATGTGGGTTTATCTGATTGATTGCCACTTGCTAAGCTTGCTTACCTGGTTCCGCCAACACCCTTTTACAACATCTTCAAGTAGTTGAGACTCAAGTTACCCCATAAAATGCCTTTCCAAATCTGTTGCAGTCATCGGCCATCATGAGTGGTTAACAGAATGGAAAACCCTTTACGGCTCTCCCTTGCTGAAGAGTGGCTATGTTTAAATGTATATAACATACACAGTATTTTGGCCTCCTGTCTGTTCACGGTTTAACTCACTAATTATAAAACTGTGAATTTGATAGGGAATTCCCAGTGATTTCTCCAACCCCATAGTCAACCAGCTTCATAAATGTGGAGTGACTGAAATGCATTAATAATAATTGTTTAAAAATAGCCTGGTTTGTCCTCCTGAGTCCCACATGCCAACATTGAGCAGCAATGCTAAGGCTGCAAAGTCAACCATCCCCATGAAGCTGCATCAGCTTCGTTTCAGCATTTGTAAACAGGCAAAGAGATGCAGAACCCCAAATCCCTCTGGTATAGCCACAATTTGCCTTATCTACCCCACTTTTCAGAAACCTGCAGTGTTTTTAATAGTGGTCCATACCTTTTCAACACGGCTCCGACCACCTGTGGTTGTAAGCATATGGCTCTTTGCAGATGTACCCGCATCTGCCTCAGGCACCCAGAAAATAGGGAACATCCCACTGGGAAACAGCTCTGAAGTGCTCAGCTGTGGCCAGCTTCACCAAGCCTCACGCCAGGGCTCTGTGGACTGCAAATACGCCGGGAGGTCGCGTTTCGCTGTCTTACACATGAGGTTGTCGCTTACCTTCTGGCAATGGCCTGTGTCCTACCCTTGGGTAGCCTGTTTGTCAGCCTGAACCCAGAGCCAGGTACCTACAGCAGCACCCAGAGCATCCAGAGGCTGCCTTTGCACTCTGGAATGTGCTCGATTCAGGCAAAATCCTCTAGGAATTGAGCCGCTGGACAAAATCTCTATCAAGGATGCACAAAATAAGATTTTCAGAGGCTCCTAACTTGTTTAAGGCAATTTTTTTTTTTCCATAAGGGCACCAAGAGGCACGTACCTGACCTTGCTGTAAGCCTTGAGCTTGTTATTTCCATGCTTTTTTTCCCCAAATAACATTACGGCATTTCCTATATTAAAAGATACTGAAGGAGAAACCCCTGGAACATTTTGCCCTCCTAGTCCTGATCTTGGAGATGGACAAACCAGTCTGGGGAAGGATTCAGCCTGGCAAGGGAAATACTGACCATCTAAGTTGGTCAAAGCTGAAGGCCACCAAATATAGGGTTGGGTAATCCTAACTAAAGGCACTGCCGTCACTGTTGCCTTCTTTAGATGGGAACGGAGTTGTGGCAAGAGAACAAAAACTGTTACGATCTAACTCCTGGTGCGGAAATGAACAGTGAGACATCTCTGTATCTAAACTGATTTTAAAAAATTAATGCAAAAATAACCTCCCCCAACTCCTCTCTGCTGCTACGGACACTATTTTGACACAGAAAGTACATCAAGGCTGTTTTCAGTTGAACCCCGGGATCCTTGAAAGCACAGCTGAGCTCAAGAGTTCTTTCAAACCCTAAAACAACAAGCGTGGGATGTTTAATCTTTAACAGGGGCATTTTTCTCCTGCAGGCTTGAAGTAAATAGGTGTAACAGCATGCAAAATAAATCACTTCACCTGCTTAGTCCGCTGACACTTTCTTGGTGATGCTGGTATGCAACTCTGGTTGGGTCTCAAGCCCAGTTGTTATGTAGAAGAAGGTGTAAACAAGCAGAGAGTTAAAATCACCAACTAAGAAATGCGTTTGCTTTCTAACTATTCTTTGCACAAACTTTGTTTTCCATTAGGCAAGCTTAAAAGACCTCCATGCAGACAGGTTGCAGGGATTTATATCACTTCGTGTGTATGTTAGGGAGAAAGCGCTGCTCTTCCCCGTCCTACAGGCACGACCGTTTCCTCCTTACAACAAGAAGAAAGAGGCAATACAAGTCTAGAGAGCCGGGACTCTTCAAGGTCAGGGCTTATTAAGGGAGAATTTAGGAAAAATTTATTTAGGTGCTTGTGGTCAATTTTTGGAAATCATAGAATCACAGAATAGTTTGGGTTGGAAGGGACCTTTAAAGGTCATCTAGTCCAACCCCCTGCAACGAGCAGGGACATCTTCAACTAGATCAGGTTGCTCAGAGCCCCGTCCAGCCTGACCTTGAATGTTTCCAGGGGTGGGGCGTCTACCGCCTCTCTGGGCAACCTCTTCCAGTGTTTCACCACCCTCATCGTAAAAAATGTCTTCCTTATATCTAGTCTGAATCTACCCTCATAGACCGGTCATCACTGGTCTAACCTCCATTTGGGAGATGGTACAGAAAAGCTTCATGTGCAATTACGTTAATTCTGTAACAAACACGGCTGCCAGTCCCCAATCACCCGAAAAGTGTAAATTAGACTGAAAGTTTCACATTATTTTTCCTCCTTTAGAAGAAAGCTTTTGGGGATCCTATGCAATTCCAGTGTCCGTCATAGGATGCAATCTTAGGGAAACAGAGGCTGAAATATTACGTTTAACATTTGTATTTATCTTTCTCCACGTGAATGCCCTAGTGCATGCCTACAGATATCTGGCAGGGCTTAAGAGGTTTTAAAGGAAAAAAAAATACAGTGACACCTGCAAGTTTCACCAAACTGTACAGAGAAGCATATAAAGACAGCATTAAAAAAAAAAAAAATTACCTTTGTATCACTGTAAGATTTGAATCAACACATGTATTTAAAAACTAAAGGAAATACACTATATTTCTGGCAGGGTATCGGGTTCTCATCTTACTTCTTAATCATATTTTTCTCCAGCTCATCTCAGCTCCCCCACCTCTGGTAGTCCTTCCACTGCCAGCGCTCACAAGGGTACCAGAGACTAGAAAGCTCCATCATCATTTATCCGCACTCTGCTGTGTCAGCTCTTAGCTAACGAAGAGTCTCTCAGTGGAACCACTGCAAGGTGATGTACTTTCCTCCAAAAGTCCCCTGCAAGGGGACCTTAAAGGGTAAATGCTCTTCCTCACTTATGATCGTTGCCTTCCTGTGCTGCTCTGCATTTTTCTATTTCTATCTTGTTTGACAGCTGTACTTGTTTTCTTGTGCCACATTGGTTGGTTGGTGTTTTTAAGCCTGCTCTCAGAGCTGAAATATCAGTCTACAGCTTTCTCCATGCATGTTTGATCTTCAAATACCTAGGCTAGTCTCTGTTTTTCAGTCTTGTAGCACTTAATTGCAGTATGAAATTAGTCTAAGAAAAAGAGAGCCCTTACTGGAAGGATCTTCTGTTTTACCCTAAATTCAGCTTCTCTAGTGGGAACATTAATCAGACCTGGAATTCATATTCATTACATTTTAACCTCCCTATTATCTAACATCGGAGTCATTCAGCATCACAAAAAATTTAAAATGAAGCATCATTTGGCATCATAACAAAACCCCTTTTCAGAATCAAGTTTCAACTGCTTTGTGATATTATTTACCATTTTCTTAAATGTATCGGAAAGTACTGATTTTAACACCAAACCCTCCGTGCCACCGGGGCATGTTTTTGTTACAGGGCATCGCCAAGACTGGAGTTTGCAGACTGTGCATTTAGTTAACTCTTAATTACAGAAGGAAATCGCTGTGCTTTTAACTTAACTGTTTATTTAATCAAATCAGCGTCAACCACGTTCCTCTCAGTTACTGCAATATTTACTGGCAGGAAAACAGGAATGAGTTATGGGGTTAAGAATTACTTTTATACCAACTACATACACACAGTTTAAGTAATCTGCATTTAAAAATAATCTCACAGTCAAAGAATACAGTCAAAACCTGAGCAGAGAATACCTGACCTTTAGGAGGCTGCGTGACTTGGGATCCTGGCATATTCTGGCTGACAGCACTATCAGCTTGCAGGCTTAATAACTTGGTTAGCATCCCCCAAAACAGATCCCTTTTGCTCCCTCGCAGCTCTTTAACGTTTCAGTTTATCTGTTACATAAAGGATTCAAGTGCCCATTAATGTCCTGCCTAAAAGTATTAGACCGAATATAAAAGCTGAGTGGAAATTAATACCCTAAGACAGTTCAGGTGGCCTTATTTTCCATGACAGCAGGCAATGCTGGCTCCTGTTGATGGCAATGGCTAGAAGATCTTGGCTTTTTGATGCCAATCCGTCTTCAGTGAAGACCATACCTGGTTTTGTCAAAGAAGAGACTGAAGATTGAAATTACTCTGAATCAGCATTTTGGAATAAGACGTGTTTAAAGCCTTCTTTTCTGCCCCTTTCTGAACCGTGCATACTTGCCCTGTGGTCTAAAAGGCACCCGGATTGCCTGAAACAGGAGCAGATGAGGGAGGGGAGTACAGGGCACGTTGCTGAAATACTTCAACACGCAGAGCTGAACAAAAAGTACAATGGTGTTTATTTTGGTTGCTGCAAGTTTTGCCAGTGGTTAGTAAAAGCCATGCAAATCCTCTGCTGGTTTGCATCTCTGAACAGTGACAGGCAATGTCCTCAAAAAGTCCCATATTAAAAAGTCCCTATATTCTTGCACCTAAGCTCTTAGATCAGCACGACCTGGCTGCAGCAAATACATTTGTGCCCACAAAATGGAATTTTCCATAAACTAATTTTTCAAGGGCATCTGTTTATGCACATCTATCCTGGATGTGTTTAGAGCATCACAGCGATGCCAGGCATCCATTTGCTCCAGGGTATTTTACCACCTAGAGGAGGAAGAGCACAAAGCCTGGCAAAACAGATCCTCACAGGCACACACACCACCAGCAGCATCCCCGTCTTGTTACGAAAACATTAACCCTCTGTCCCTGGCACACTGGTGCATCATGCAAATCCTGAATTACACACGAATATGCCTCTAAATGGAGAGTGAAAAGTTACTCTCATTTGGGCAGAAGGGCTCATCTAAAAATATGAAAACAGCGTACCAAAGGCTTGAGAATATGCCTGCAGTTCAGCACGTGTTCAGCTGGGTTTTCCTTCTTAAAATATATAACAAGACAAAGAGGTCAGGCCAAACAGGCTTTTTTTTACTGTTTTTATGGCATTTATCTATACCCTTTCCGATGATCTGAAAATAGAATTTATGGGGTCAAAAGGGACTACTCAGAATTACGTTGCCACTGCAACACATATTCTCAGCGGGACCAAAATAACTATAGTTGTTTCTTTTTAGTAATTCAAATATATGAACTTACAAGGGGAAAAAAGGCAAATTTGCAAAAAATTGTTTTATTTAATTTTTGATATTTTCTCATTTCTTTTAGAATGCAAACTGCTGTCTTTCAATTCGCTATGAGAAACCTCCCACGGAAAGGAGGGCAGCCACGTATTCACAGTCCAGCCTGTTTTATAGCCCCTCCAACACTGCTGCTATCGCTGTTCCAAAGTCTCGGGACAGGCATTGCACTCGGATTTATCAGCAAAACAGCAGCTCTTGCTGAGTGTGGTGCAAAGCCCACTAAAGACAGTGGGAATCTCTGCACTGACTTGAGTGACCTTTGGATCAAATGCACTAAAATATCAGTGTTACGTGCTGGCAGGGACGCACCGGAGGAATATAGCGCTCTGCTGAAAAAAATGGAGAAGCTACAAATTTGCATTTTTCTTTGCCTCTTTTTTTTTTTTTTAAACACAGAATATGTCCTTGCTAATATTTGCTGCATGATACATAACTCTTTTTTTTTTTCCAGCCTCCTTCCTTGTGTAAGAGGAAAAGCAAAGGCTCACAATGAAAGCTGAAGGTGTAGGTGCAATCCTGCGAAGAGATTAGCGTGGGAGGACACTTATGCCTATGCAGAATCCCACTGAAGTCAAGGGGCCGTAGGCTCTGCCCACGTAGCTCTCTTTGCCTCAGCTAATATTACAACTTTGTTTTATTCAAGCTGCAAGTTCAAAATTCATCCTAGAAATGAATACAGGCAATAGAATATAAACTCTGCCTTACAGTCAATGCACCTCACCTGGATTCATCTGTTTAAAAGTCTAATCAGAACAGATCAGGACACCAGTTCCCAACACGATGCCAAAACCAGCGTTGCCATGAAGATTGTTTTAACACACGGCACTTCATAGTCTTCTTGACAGGCATCATGTTGAACCGTATCTTTTTTTAGAAAGAGAAAAGATTCAAAGAAAAGTTATCTAATTTTGGTTGACCTCTCGTTCTCAATTCAAGGGCAAGTGGTACTGAAGTAGAAATCATTTCCATAACTGAATCGCAGAGCAGTCTTTTAACAATTAATAAGTGATCTGCTCGGCATATGAAAACTGAATATGAAAATAAGCATGTGAGAATTGGAGATACCTCTGCACAAAGAAAGGCTGCAGCCCCTCCACGTCAGATATTTAATTGGTTATCTCTTTCTTTTTCTCCCCATGAACAAGGGGAGGAGAGGGCAATGAAATATAAAAGAACTTAACCACTTCTTCAGAGGAAAATGGAGATGATGTGAATGGCTCAGTTAGCTTTCTGTGTCTTTGAAGCAGAGGAGAAGTCTCTCTTTTTTTTCTTTCCACAACAGCAACCTTTCTTTTTTGGTCTGCACCCACAGTTTGGACATCAGCATTTAACAGAACGGACGTGTTTCTCATTGATAGTAAATCTGTAATGCCGCAGCCTTGTTCTCTTGCATCAAAAAAATGTAAGATTTGTGACCGCTTCTCCTTGGCAGATGTAAGGTCATCGCTCTTGCTGTAGGACTGCGAGAAATAGGACGTGTTTCACCTCCTTCCTGTTCCTGCGATCAAACTAAACATGTCCTCCTGGGAGACCAACCTAAGCACTGAGGGCCTTGCCTGGTGGACCTCATGCTGGCCTGGCACATCATGGCCACGAAGGTGCAGTGACACCACCTCGTGTCTTCTCACTTCAGCTCTTGAGTGGAGGGACAAGAACCAAGTCACAATTTGTAGCAGCTCTCAGATAAAAGAAAAATGAATTGTGCCGTCATTTAAGATAGGGAGAAGAGCAATATTAGAAAACCCAAACTTCCCCCTTCCTTAAGGAAGCAGGGAAGAGGAGGAAGATGTGCAATACTGAATGCTGTTGTCTGGTTTTAGACAGCTGTCCTAAAGTGGAAGTATAATAAAATTTGTGAGTGGGCCTGTGTCCTTAAATGTACGTGTTTCTTCTCCTTTCAAACATCAAAGCACTACACCTCTTTAATCCTTGCAAGCCTAGGGGTTTGTACCGATGGCTGATCTTTCTGCTGCACTCTTGACCAACAGACACTAATAAAGCCAGGACTAACTGTGCACCATAGTAACAAAAATACTTGTTTCTGGTTTAAATATCTTGCTTTTCAATTTCCCTGCTTACTGTCCTACCAAAGGGCTGGGAGGTAGTAGAGATTGTACAGAAAGATTTGGACTATGTTGGGGGCTGGGGGGGACAAAAAGGGGCCTACATATAAAATAAAAAATGGTGATGAGAACATGAAACGTCTGTCTCCCCTCCTTGCCCGCAGGATTTTCACGTCTCTTAACCCTGGTAATGCTGGTAATGCCTATTATATCTTTCTATGTCCATTACATCTTTCTTCAAGGTTAGGAGACAAGAGCTAGCACAGCTTTTGCAGCAGCAGTAATTAAATTTTCAGGTTTATTTCCTCCCATTCCTTAAGCTTGCTTTTATCTGCACTGCTGCTGAATGCCAAACAGGGATGTTCACTGACCATCCAACACTTGCACGCCTGGCTTTCCCTTCCTTCGCAAGCCTTTACAGCTCCCATGGAGCTCAGAGAGGTTTACAAAATCCAAACGACTCCTTCTTTGAAGCATCATTCCACCTCCCCTCTGGAGATTTAAAAAAACTCATCTTGGCTATATTAATTAGCACAGCTGGGTTCAACTCATGTTAGCTGTTGTTTCTATCTACCACAAAACCATAGTGATTAATTTCTTGGAGCCTGCCAAACTGTTTGCAGGAAGAGTGCAGGACGATGCATCAGTGGCGCTGCAGACAAAGAGAGAGGTGCGTTGGCAGGGCTGCGTGGTGAATGCCGGCATGAGCTTGCCTGCATTATGCTTGATGCAAAGCCAAAAGCGGCGTTTCATTTTCAGGAGGACTAAAGTTGCTCATAAATTGAAACCCAAGTTTGATAAATAGCTAAGAAGTTGCAAGAAAAACGGACATGGTGCCACGCTGGGCTTATTGCATTCATTCTGCTCCACTGTAGGCTCAGTAATGTGCTGCTGGACGTTATAAAATGTGCCTTAATTTCCTTGGATAAAAGGATTATCCTGAGACAAAGTATGCTGGGAAGCAGCTTTACATTTGGAACAGCCTTTCTCCTTGCAAGCCCAATTAACAGTTTTGGAAACAAACTGTAGACACATAAAGAAAATTTTACTACAGTGATATTTTCTAAAATATCAGCCTGGGTTATAAAAAGGGTGTTCGTGCTATAGAGCTCCTAAAATAACCAGGGAGTGAAGATGGCATTTTTGGCCTCCTTCGATCGATTCTCCGATAAACAAGTTCTTGATGAGAACTCAGTGTTACCATTTAATGGGTTTGTGCTACTTCTGTATGCACCCGTTTAACAAAGGGCTGTAAATTAAATGCTGATAAAATACCTTATTTTGACATTACAGACCTCAGCTTCTCATTTCAAACCAATATGGTGGCAGCGATAGGTTTTTGTTTGGGTTTTTTGTTGTTGTTGTGGCAGCAGAGCAGGAGAGGACACTGGGCACCACAAGCATCCCCTGCACCAAAAAAGTAACAACAAAAGAGTAACTTCCAAAAGAGTAACTTCCACTATAACTTTTAACAAAGCCAGTCAGTCACACGAAGAAGTCAAATACATCTTTGGTGCATTATAAAAACAGAACAACCCACCCCTGCTGCAAAACATCCCAGAGATGCTTTCCAGAAGAAACTCTTCTAATACGCCGTTGAATCCTGTGCTACTGCAAAGGGGTTGATACAGATTTCAGGCCACTGCTGAATTTTAAAAAATAAAGCAGGTACAGACAACATTAGACTTGGCTTTTTCTTTTTTAACCTCACTGGGTTTATCTTACCACACTGCTCCTCTCAATACGATGTCACAACATATTGCAAATGATGGAGGGAAGAAAGCGTGGACAAACTGTTCAATGGTTGTCTTTGAAGGTGGGTATACTGGCTTGGCTGTTCTTGATATATAGAAATATAAATTTCTCTATTTCTTTATTATCTCATCAGATCTGAGGAAATTCTGATACAGCAGTTTTGGATACCATTTAAAAAACCCCAATGTCACCAAACTAACAACAACAAAAAAAAAAAAGGGTCAGAGATATGTGAACTCTTTGGGAGGACTAATAACAAAGTGTCTGCAATAGCTGGCAAAACTGCCTAACATTCCTTCCTTCTGCCAAGAAGAGTTGTCCTTCACCGAACTGGGGATACCGTATCCTTGTCTTTTATAATTTTCCCTGTAGCATCAGGCAATCCTATGCAACTTTTTGAACTTACAACAGACTTGGACACCACTGAGGTTGAAACCGTGCAAATTTGAGAGATGCCTGAAGAGTTGTAGCCGACAACGACCACTCCTACACTTCATTTTGCACAAGCACATCGGACACTGAATTCTCAGGCAGTCCTGTATCACGCCTCAAATGCATCCTCCCCTGTCACGGTTCACCACCTCTTTTTGATGCAGACGGTTAGTCTGTATTCTGGGGTCTCTTAAGAGCGAAAGCTGACGTAGACCGAGAAATGCGTGTCTGTGCATACACACACTTTGTATACGTGTGCCCGCAAATGTATACCTACAGGCACCAAGTTTTATTCAGCAAGATGCGATAGGGAATCAAACACCAGGACGATGTTTCTTTGCCTCCACTTCCACGCTTCCTTCCAGTCAACGCTCCCTGCGAAAATAAAAAGCTCTTCTCCGTTCCCATCACGTAACCACCGCGAAGTTTTGTGAAAACCACGCCAAAGTTTCTGCTTTCGACATGATAACCTCTCTGCATCAAGCTTTGTGGTCCATAAGATCTCTGACTAGCTTTTATGTGTGCTATTTGTGGCAGGTGGCTTTCTCCAAAAGGAGCTGACAATCATAGCCAGTCTCTCACCACCGGCCTTCGGGGCATCACAGGCACTGGGAAGTACACACGGTGGCCAACACCGTGTGAAGGTCTTGACCAAAAATTTAACTGGCACCTGGGAAAGCACATTTTGGATGAGGGGCTAAGAGCTTGAAGGTGTTCGCTTAGGGCAAGCCAGCATGGGGAGCTGGGCGTGGGCGAGCACAGCCACACCCCGGGCCGGAAAGACTCAATGGTCAATCCTGAGCAGCAACTTCAAGGATGCATTTGAAGCTCAGACAGCACGAGGCCCTGCAGGACTTTTCTTCAAGGGAAAAACCAAATTGGGATGAGAACAGACCTGCCCGCTCAGTGCTTGAAAGAGTTGATGAGAGATTTCCCTTGCTGGAAACCCCTGCCAACCCTGGGTGGATAACGCGCTCTCCTCCCTCCACTGTCCTCCAGCGCTGCTCTTGAAGATCACGTGTGATGAAATCTCCACCATGAAATCTCCAAGAAAGCCAAAGTATTCCTGAACAGGGGACTAATTTTAGTGTTCCTGCTACAGATGAGCCTCAAAAACATGGAGTGGTACTTGCACTGCATCACTGTAGAGGAATTAAGGAGGAGGCAAGGGGGTCACTGCCCATGACTTTTTCATGGGCCAGGTTAAAAAAACACCCCAGACAATATTTTCCATCTGGACCAGTCCTCCAATGCAACTCCCTTTTTCTTGCTAGTTTTTGGTTGCCTCAAAATGGTCATGAATAGGAAATAATAAGCAAATACAACATCTCCACTTATTCCTACCATATGCTATACATCCTTTGTGAGCAAAACGACCAGGACTTTTAAAAATTGTGGTGAAGCATATTTTTAACTGTTACTAAAGCTATGGTGAGTCGTTAATGATTTGGGCGCCAGAAGACTGTGCTTTCTGAAGTCATCACTGCTCATTATTTCAAGAAAACAATTAGTCAAAATTACAAATGAAGCCCCAGAGTTTCCAGGAACTGGATACTGTTCTTTGAATCATTCATGAACAGGATGAAGACAATAAAGGCCATCTGGACCATCCCCTCACCCCTTTGTAATGGGTATAATAACTAGAGACAATTTCATCAGTAAGGGACAATAAAAACATAGATCCCCTTCAGGAGCTCCGCATGGGGAAGATGGAGGGATGGAAACACTGAAAAATGATTCTCATTTACTGACCTGGCTGCGTTATCTCCAAGCTACATAGTTTTTATTTTTAAACAAGAGTCTTAAGCATCTAAAAATAACAGCCTGAGAGGAATACTCATACTGGAAAACCAAGGTAATGAGTTCAAATTAAAAAAATGTAGTGTTTAAAACTGGGATTAGACTTTTTCAAGACAACACATTTAGAAAATAGTGTACTACCAGAAACAGAACAGAACTGAAGCCATTTCTTTTCATTAAAAAAATGAATCACCATACTTTTCCCCAGCTATAACCCATTTATCTGACTACAGTGAGGAGCCAGCATTTGATGTTGTAATCTCTACAGATTCACCCACTAAAATATAACTATGGCAGGAGCAAAAAGACCCTGGTACCTGGGTCTAAAGCACCAGTAGCACCGTCTGAAGTTCTTTACTCTCAGAACAGCCGCATCCATAACGACAGATGCACTCTGCTCGATGGGATTTATTGCTATTAGATAAAATGGCCAGAAAAGCAGCTTTACTAATTTTTTGTCTTAGGTAAAAGCTCTAATCGCTGTCCTCTTAGTTTTCAGCTACAAAGGGCAAAACCGAGTTAGGTTTTTTTTTAGGAAAAAAAAAAATCCCCCAAACCCCAAAGCCACCATATGTTTAGAGTTTCAGTATCATTATCCCCTCCCGTGCCCTCGCTGACCTGAGAGACACGCTGCCGCAGCGAGATCTCACTGCAGGCGCAGCCACGTGCCATCAGCTGACAGCTCCAAAACAGGGGAAGCAACCAGCACAGTTGCTCACCTGGGTCTGAATTTACTGAGGGAAAGAAAAAAAAAATTTGGTTTATTCCTCAAAGGAAGGTTGGGGAATCTGGACCGTGGAGCCCAGGGGGTATTTCTCCCTAAAGATACCTTACAGTTTGCAACTTTTTGTGCTTAGTCTGTGATCTACTTTTTCCTCCTGTCCTAGACTCTCTCTGACATGGCTTGTCTCCGTGTGATTCAGAGCAGGCATTTGGGGACTCTTCACTGACAGCAGGAAAGACAATTTTCAAGTGGAAAAGATGAATCCTCTACAAAGCTGANCCCCCCCCCCCCCCCCCAAAAAAAAAAAAATCATTTGAATGTGTTACATTCAATTCATATCTGAAACATCACCCTTGATAACTTCTTGGCATCGCGGTTGTGACTGCTGACATTTTCTAGCAGTGAGCAACAGCTCTAATGCCAGCGTTAAAAGCACAGAAATGTTATAAATGTATAATGAAGCCTGAGAAGAGCTGCTTGCTGTTCTTTCTGTTGACTTAAACATCGCGCTTTGGTTTGCAGTCCAGAATGTCCCATAATGACGTTATGTAAGTAAGCAGCTGGCCAAGGATTAAATCTAACACTAAATCTAACTCGTCTTCCTCTTTTTCACACTGGTGGAATACCCTCTCCGGTCTCTATCTCATGTCATCAATATTACGAACTTCTCTATTTTAGTTTCTCTGATTCATATCTCATCTCTCCGTCTCCGCAGAAATAGAAGACCACCACCTGCCACTGATTACAATACCCCTTCCTTGGGACAGCCTTTGGTATATGTTTAAGGCATTTTTACTTTCAAATTGCAATACAACGTTTACTCCTAGCCCAGTGACTATGTGATCACAGCAAAGAGAGTGGGGAAAAAAGCCAATGTAGAAAGAAGAACAGCATTTATTATTTAAAAAAAGAAGTTGTTTCTTCCTCTTAACCTTCCCTTGTTGCTTTCCATTAGCAGTTTGGTAACTAGAGATCATTTCTTACAACATGTTTTCAACATGCCTAATGCAGCAGGTTTTATCCCAGAAACCTTGAACCACTTTCAAGAGATGAGGGAGAGTTAACTAAGAAAACTAATTTCATAGTTTTGCTTTGGAGACACCTGCGTGTGCCACTTCCAAAGGATCCGGTACCTCGAGCAAAATATTTTGGACTCGACAACTCAAAAAAGATGATCCCACACTACAGGCACCATCCCAAGACTATATGAAATGAAAAGGGACTTAATACAGGCCATGTGCTATACTCTATTTTGAGATCATGTCATTTCTGTCCCTAACACTGCTGTTTTGCTGGGTTTTGGTCCGTTATCCATGGATCGAGCATCTCCAAGTGCGTAACGGCACACCAGTACCTCTCAAACGGAAAAACAGGGCTTTTAATAGAAGCAGTATTTAAAAAGCGGTCCTACAGCTGCTGGTGGATCTGCTGGTTAATATTCATACCTCTGGTAAAATCAACTTTGAAAAGGCACTTTGTCAGCCACATGTACGAATGCTAATCATTAATGTGCTTCTACATGAAGAGGGGAGGAGGAACAGGTATAGCAAAAAGATAACAACAGTAGGAAAAAGGTTGATAGGAAAAAAAATGTAAAGGTCAAAGAATGGAGGAATGGTCCATCCTTAGAGCTACTAAGCGTAGCAGCTCACAGTAACGGAAGGATGGTACAGTTTCATTTTGGGGAGAAGACAATTTGCCAGTCAGTACAAAACTCCACTACAGCAATTTTCCAGCTTACCAAATGGGTCCACAGAAGAAACAATTTTTTCAGGTGCTTTTGCTGGCTTTCATTTGATGTTTCCATAGGTGACACAACCAGGCAGCACTCTTTGAAGTAAATACAGAAATGTTTCTTGCTGGGAGGGAAGAAAACCCCTGCAAAACCTTTACCGCTCCTTTCACATCACTAACATCAGGCACTACAGATGTAACTGCCTAACATGCATGAAAGACTTCTGGCTGAAGAAATCAAAATTAGCGTGTATTTTCTTCCTCTTTCTTTTAGCGGACAAGCAGATATGACAGGGCATCTCAATGAGCCATCTGAGACTTAATCTCTGTGAAACACAATACAACTTAGGATGGAAAAGCAAAATTCGAAGCATGCTTTAAACAAAGTCTCCTATCTCAGAAATACTCTTCAAGATCTTAGAATGATTTTGAAGGTTTGTTAATATGTTAAAGTATTTGTTATTAAATGGCACACATCAGAAAAAGCCTGAAACATGATCAGATTTTTCAGCAGTTTTGCTCCTCGTGTGATGAAACATTCCTGGCTGGGGAGGGGAGGGCTCCTTCTTGATGGCCCTTTCTGAGAAAGGGCTGTCAGAAAGCTGCCACCTCCCACTGCACGACACAGAGCCACTGCGCTGAATTGCTCTGCTGGAGATCTTCCTCATCTGCTTCTTTGAAGTTTCCTCTTGCTTAACCCAATAAGTTCTTAAAATTGCCCTGCCACGTGCCTGCAGCTCTTAGGAAAAGCACAGGCAGGAAGGCACATACAAAGCACCCCACTCATATGAAGAGAACAGTAAGGCACGGGTATATTTTAAATATCTAATCAAGAACCAGGTTTACTATCAGAATTTTATATTACCAAGAATTTTTATTACTAGAATTTTATTACCAAGGACTGGGTTTATTACCAGAGTTTTATATTCTGCACTATTTCTATGGACTGCACAAGACAGTAAACATCCCTAATTCAATAATGTGAATCACAGAATCACAGAATGGCAGGGGTTGGAAGGGACCTCCGGAGATCACCTCGTCCAGCCCCCCTGCTTGAGCAGGTACACCTAGAGCAGGGTGCACAGGACCGTGTCCAGGCGGGTTTTGAACATTTCCAGAGAAGGAGACTCCACAACCTGTGGACCAGTTCACCTTTAGTTTCAAAACCAGAAATTCAGTAATCCATCAGTAGTCTTTAGTCTTCCATTTAATTTCTGATGCCCTTACTGTTTTGTTCATGGATTATCCAGCTCTGTGTTAAAAACCGTAGACATAGCATCGGACTCATATTATACGAAGCCATAACACATTCGGTGTGAGAACAGTTTGATTAAGATTGCAAACTTGTTGCATCAGCTTTACAGGAAACTGGATTGTACATGGATTTCACCTTGATCGATGTGTCTCATCTATAATCTAGTTTCCAAAAATGTCACTGTACCTACCTCTTCGTAAGAAAAAGAACATGAAAATGTTTGAGCCGCGCTGATGAGATGACACTTGCTATGAATAAGAATGTTTGTATTGGTGATGAATTAATGTTTGCATAAACGTTTGTTGGTGGTTTTTTCCTTCACAGTGAGCTTTACATGAATTTTATATGTGGTTACCATCCATTAAGGATGGTACCTATAAAACCAGATTGATTTCCATTGAAAAAAAAAAGAATTTTAAAGAAGCAGGGAAGGACCTCACAAATCAATTGCCTTTGTCAAATGACAACAACTGGACTTCTTTTTAAGTAACTGGACTTGTTTTTAAGTCATGGGTTAGCAAGGGATCAATACAAGCTGGCAATGGCAGCTAACAGCCAAATTCAAGCTCGGATGAATTTTCAGAGCTGCAAGATAGGCTTTGCATGTTAAAACTTGGAGGAAGGTCCAGGGATGTGAAAGACCCAAGATTATGGCCAAGGAATCTTTCAGATCCTCAAATCTACAGAAGAAAAATTACATTTGAGACTTGCCACCTTAGAAAATGAAGTCTCTTAGAAAATTGCAGCGAGCAATCCCATCCCTCCTCCCATCCAAATCAAGGGAAAAGCAACTGGTGGCTCTTTGAATCTCTCTGCACTGTGGGAGGGCTGATCACTAATGACCAGGAGAAACAATAGGCAGAACTAAAAACAATGGGACTGGCTCCTGTCTGCAGCTCCAGACATTGTTCCGGAGCATCCAGGAACCTAAAGGAATTTTAAGTCCCTTTCACCTATAGTTGACTTTTTTTTTAAGGGATGCCTATGGGTGCATGTGAGCATCAGTCAAGCACTTGTGGGGAAAGCTTCTGGCCCGACAAAGGGATTTCTCCTGTTTTTCAGTTTCTGCAGTGTGTGCTTTTGAGATTAGTGCTCTTTCCACATTCATTAAAAGGCAGAAAGCTAAAATACAATCCAAACCTGAGACTACAAACTTCTGGTATTACATCCAGCAATCTTAATTGCAAGGCTTGAATATTCAGTAGAGTAAGGAAGTGCCAGCGTAATGCCCTATGCTGATGGGAAAGTGCCTTGCTCTGATGCATTTTACTCTCATTTGAAGGTTTCATTAGCAACAATTTTTTTTTTTTAAGCTACAAAAGCTTGTTTTTCTTAAGCCTTGAAGTACCTGTCAGTATTTTTTTTTCTTGGAAAAAACAGTACACTTATTACTTGCACATCTTGGAAAATCTAACCGGTTAAAGATTGACAGAGCAAGGCACTCAAAATCCTAATCAATATAGCACTCGATGTGCGAACTTTCAAGAGGTTTGTAGGAAACTCACCCATGAAATATTATCTGGGAATCTCAGTGTACGGGTTAAGAAGTGCACAGTGAGAGAGAAGAGAAGCCCCTGGTTTCATTTGATGAGAGCACTTGGGCTGCAACCTACTGGCTTGGGCCCTCCCTGATCCCGGCCAAGTAGTTCATCCTTCTGCACATAAGAAATTAGCTTAGCATCACCAGAAAGCTTCGGCATTGCTTTTTTATAATTCTGTTTACTGATGCCTGTCAAGATGTTTGTTCTAAAAAATTTAGGAAATGGAGGTCTATGGAATCTGCTAATGAGAGGTTTATTACATTTAATTGAGGCTGATGTTGCATCTCGGTTGGGTTCATTCATTCATGCTGTTAAACACAGACGAGCTATTGTATCATTAGCAAATTATGTAAAACAATCAATATTCTGTAACATGAAGAGCAAAGTTATTTTGGGCAATCAATGTAAAAAAAGGCACAATACATCTCCGTAGCCCTTTCAATTTTGCTGCCTGGGTGCATTTGTTTTAGCAGCCTCCCTTGCTATCTAAGTCTTGAATCTTCTCACAACCGTGATCCACAAAAACACTGACAGAGTAACTAAACACAGATTTCAAGTTACAAAACAAAGTTGTTCACATTTGCTGGTAAAACAATCCCTGTTCCTGTTGGAGGGAGCTTCAAAACACTTCAGTTAACTCATGCCACAGATAAAGCTCTAAAAATAGCTTGCCCTTAAGAGAGTTTTGACCAAAACAAATTATCCACTTTAAAAAGCACCGTTCCCTCCTTATCCTCCGAACATTATGCCTGCCAAAGGAATTAGAAACAAAAATAGCTGGTTTATCTTCCTCAAAACTACCAAACCTACAGGCTCCTAACAGAGTTCCAGCTCGGAGGAGTGCTGCAGCCTGAGCTATACAGTGTCAGAAATGAAAGCCAGAAAATGATTAATTAGCTCTTCAAGTATCTGAAAGGAGTGGATATATTATAGTCAACAATTCCACAAGTTCAACCTGAACTCCTGGTACTGGATTATCGATTATTGCCGTTCTCCTCAAAGCACAGGATTACAAATATTCCCCCTGAAGCTTGTCATTGAGCATCCAGAATAAGCTCCAGAACAAACCCAAAATCGAAAGTATTTCAAGAAACAGATGACTGTGAAAAATACAGAATGAGCACAAGAAAAGACCGTGACTTTCAATGAGACTTTTCATTAAAACATCCATGCTTGAACAATCTGCTTTTCTCCCAAGTGTTGTTAAATGTTCACTTCAAGTTCCACGTTTCAAAAACTCCCTCTTCCCCTCCCAGGATATTTACTGGTAATAAAACCTGATGGTTTATTCACGCCAAACATGTCACAGAAACCTTTGTTACAGGTGGTTTTTCTATGGAACTGGTTTAATTGTCAGACTTGGACATCTCACCCAAAATAGATATCCCCTGCCCCAAATCCCAGAAATCAACCCAAATTTGTAGATTACCAGCCTACTATGTCCATCTGCTGCACTATTTTAAAATAGCACATTTATTGACAAAACTTCACCTCCGAGTTTCCTGACCTGCTTCTTTTGGCCCAAATACCACTGCTTATATTGGCTGATGCACTAATGAGAAAAAACCTTTTTGTGTAGCCGTAGTTAAAGAACAACTCTTATTAAATCCTGGTGTGCACCCTTGCAAAACTACTTGCTGGCAATTTCCATACTATGCATGTTTCTTGCTTTGAAATACATGCACGCTTTATGCTATGCAATGCATTTCTACCTAATACATTGTCAAAAATAGAAATTATTAACAGCAGATTCTTAAGGCTTCAGCTTAATAGGAATTTACAGCAGTACTTATAATTTGTCTTTGCAAGTGAGGGACAAGTCATCAACCTTCTCCAGAAAGACCCTGAAAACCAGCAGAATGACCAATGTCTGAAGATAGAGAATTACAGAGGAAGAAGAGATGCATTTCATTAAAACAATGTAAATGAAGCGTAAGTGGTTATTTGCATATGGTTTAAATACTCACAGGAGGAGCGGGAAGGCAGCTGGATAAATAGGGAACACCATCAGTTTCTCCCTCCTTAAAGACAGAGGGTACTCACAACTGATTTTAACAATTAAGTATCATTTGAAGGGACAACAATTATTTTTGCAGCAAAGCTTAGTAATAGAATAAGCACAAAATATCAGAATATTTTTCTAAATTTCCAATGAATTCCAAATCTCCTGAATACCAGTAATCATTAAACATTTTTGCATTTTATCAGATTTATCACTAAAGTAATAAAGAGAATTCTTAGAAATAGGTACTTTCATTTAGAAATAATAAAAACCAAATTTGTAAATGCCTAAGCTATAATTTTGTTTGTTTTTACAAGGCTGATGATTTCACAAAATACAGCTTTTGCTGGACCCTAACCGTGCACTGACTATTTAGGTGCAACTGCTCTGTTCACAAAGTATCCGTTAATATACTTTAATACAAGTATTATCTACACGCTTAGACTGCATTAGCAGTTTATCTTACAGCCTCTTGAGCTCACAAGGAGCCATGCTCCAACAGTTAACATGTGCATGTTCAGCACGTGTGCTGGAGTATGCAATGATCTTGCATCAGGAATAGTGTGACCAGCCGGAGTAGGGAAGTGATCATGCCCCTGTACTCGGCACTGGTGAGGCCGCACCTCGAGTACTGTGTTCAGTTTTGGGCCCCTCAGTACAAGAAGGACACTGAGGTGCTGGAGCGTGTCCAGAGAAGGGCAACGAGGCTGGTGAAGGGTCTAGAAAACAAGTCTTATGAGGAGCGGCTGCGGGAACTGGGGCTGTTTAGCTTGGAGAAGAGGAGGCTGAGGGGAGACCTTATCGCTCTCTACAACTACCTGAAAGGAGGCTGTAGTGAAACGGGTGTTGGACTCTTCTCCCAAGTAACCAGTGATAGGACGAGAGGAAATGGCCTCAAGTTGCGTCAGGGGAGGTTTAGATTGGACATCAGGAAGAATTTCTTCACTGAAGGAGTGGTCAAGCATTGGAACAGGCTCCCCAGAGAGGTGGTGGAGTCACCATCCCTGGAGGCATTCAAAAAAGGTGTAGACGTGGCACTCCAGGGCCTGGTTTAGGATGCATGGTGGTGTTGGGTTGACAACTGGACTTGATGATCTTAGAGGTCTTTTCCAACCGTAACGATTGTGTGATTCTATGAAGTAAGCAAGTCCACAGCCAGTGCTTCCATGTGGTTTAGCACCTTGACTTCGATCCTGAACATTTTTGACTTCTTCAAGAAGAGACAAGATTAATTCTCTTCTCAAAGTGTTCACTGAGAGTAAATAAAAATGAAGCCCATCTTACTAACAGCATATTATTAAACAGAATCATGCAAGTGGGACAGAAGACTGGTGAGATTTTGATTATCGGACATCCAGGATTGTGGCAAGCAAGCCACAGGAAACAGAAAACACATTTAAGACATGACTGAAGGGTCCCCAAAATGTATTAAAAAACCCTCCCAGAAAATGCAGCTTATCACTGAAAGGATGGGTGATGGACATCTCACATGTCTCCTCAAACCGGGCACATACTGATGCTGAGGGGCAGTGCTGTGCTTGCTGCTCGAAACCACTGGTCTGAAATGGAGCGGTCCTTGTGCAATACGGCCAGTGTTTGAGAAAAACATACCACGAGCTAAAAATAATTGCGATCTTTAATGCTCGCCACTAACTTCATATCACGTCTATGATGGAAACTTTCCAAAACAATTATCGGATTCATTTCTGAAGTAGCGAGATAATGAAATTTCAGATATTTTGATTTTTCTTTCTCAACAGCAGTCTGAAAACCTGAACACACACAAAAGACTGGATATGGTATGAGAAAGTGTAGCTCCCCTCAGCTTTTTTGTTGTTCGTAAACCAACAACAAAACCCCAGGACACTGATGGAAACAGCTTTAGGACGTGCAGCCTAAGAGTCTTTGAATGTTGTTAACCAGCAGCACAAGAAAATGCATGCGGGAGACTTAAGCCCAGCACAACAAGAGGAAAAAGCATCGCCGAATGACACAGGTTGCAATCTTGACAAAGACATCTTTTAAATAAAGAGGGAGAATCTGCTGCCAAGGTGAGTCTGGGGTAACTTCAGGCGATGGCAATACGCCATGTGTCACCAATAAACGTGTCTCTTAAACAAAAAGACTGTGTCGGTGCGTGAGTACCTTCATGAGGGAAAAGCAAACATGTAATTGCCAATAAAAGCCTCGCCACATAATTACTGTGTGTTGTTCAAGGAAAAAAAAAAAGTCCAAGCTAATTATGTTTATCTGAACAGCAGGAGACGTGAACCTCCCTCCCTCAGCGGTGGAAGCCAGAAACATGCCTGGGGCCCAGACACCAGGATGAGGGGCTAGGCTGGTTCACATTCTGAGCACGGCTTCAGGTCAGCAAACGTCCCTAAAGCTTTTCGGGTGACCTAGATATACCATGGTTGAGGAACCACGTGGCATCCTGACGTGGGGATGTCATGGGTGGCTACCATGACACCTACACAAAGCTCTGGTGCAACAGTTGGTGCTGTGGACAACGCCTTGGAAAAAACATGCCCCCTCCCTGGGAAAATATGCCCTGCCCCGAAACCTTTTTCAATGACCCATTTGTAAACCGTAATAGGCATGAGCATCTTGATAGTTAAGTTGGCAAGAATTGGCTGGAAACGGCCCCCGTCAGATACCAGCCCCCATCAGATACCATCACGGTCTGGCAGGCAAAGCGTTGAAAACCCAAATGTCTGCAACTGCTGCCCAGCTGGCCAGACCATGTTGCTTGCAAGGGTTTCGCCTTCTGCACTTTACCAGACAAAAACATCTTTCTTGGGAGATGTGACTTTATAATCAGGCACTACAACAAGGACTGCAATTCAGTGCCCAGAAAACAATAGAAGACCCGATCCTTCCCACGTGAACAAGCTGAACAGCGATCTGAATAGACAAAGCATAAGGCAAGCTAAGTTTTAGCCATAAGGCCCATGTTTTTCATGTAGCAAAGCCAAAAGGTACTAAATTTAAACACTGAAAATAAAGGAGACGCTGTTCCAGTTCTTCTTCATGAGATGCTCTCCCCCGCTACTCTTCTTTCACCAGGCATTGAGCAAGCCAACATGAGAGAAGCCGAATTTTGTAGGAAAACATCTCTTTCCCCGCTAGAAAGAGGAGAGAGACTCCTCCGACGCCCAACTGCACAGCCGCCGCAATGCCTGGGAGAAGGGCTTTGTCTCCCTCTCAGGCTTTGTGCACACATGCACACCATTACACACCTCTGCAAAAAATCACTTTGCGGAGTTACTGTATAAATGTTTTACGTCCGGCGTTGAACTAACCTTATGCAAGTGCAAACACTATGATAAATTACAGCATGTGCGCATGGGACAGAAGGCAGAATATCAAATGACAGAAATAGCCCTGTCTCCTTCATTGTTTATTTTTTTTCTTTAATTTTCATTTAAAATGCACTTTAGAGATAAGCACAAAAGACTTTTTTTTTCCCCCCAGGTCAGATACAATGAACTTGTCCTGAAAGAATTTAACCTTACTTTTTAGTCGTTCTCCAGAAACACTACAAAAACAAAGCTTTCTGCATGCTGGGAAGAACGGAAACAAACCCGAAGCTTTAAAAACCGGCCACCGTGAACTGCAGCCCTCCCTGTCCCAAAGCCAAATGCTTCACTCATCTTTGCCGGGCTGCACCATTCAGCTACTGGCCATCAGCTCAACACCATTTTCTGTTTTGGGGGTCGGTTTTTTTGGCCATGCAAATACACGCAGAGGATGACAACACACGAGTGGATTGTTGGAAGGCAACGTTAAATGCAAGGGTAGAGCTTCTCGCTCAACACCTGGGTAGAGGGTTGAACAGCAAAGCTGTGGCAGCGTAAGCAGGGGTAAGACAGGCTTTCCTGCCAGCAGAAACCCTAAACCATGGACTCCTGCACTTTATATATAAGGCAGCCGTGTTCATTAAGTCCTTCCTGAAAAGGCCCCTGGTCGCTGCTGCCCCTAAACCTAGAAGAGATAGAAACTCAGAGCGCGGTGCTCAGAAACTCCTCCCCCTGACCTGCAGCTTCCCATTCACTGCAGATCTTATGCCAGCAATCCTTCCACCACGGTCGATAACACCAAAATGTGAGAATCTGAAAAGTCTTTTTAAGTTGGTATCATGTGCACTACAGGACTTCACTAGACAGCTCCTTCCACAGAAAGACCCGCAACGAAATCCAGCAAGAGTTTTCCCCTTAGCAACGAATTAGCTGATATGTAATTTCAAAGATACATATTTTGTATATACGAATCTCCTAAGAAGCAAAAGTACACAACACTTTTTGTCTGGTTTACTATTAATACAAAATTTATTTCTGTGAAGTGATAATGATAAAAAAAATTACCAATAAAAGCTCAACTAAAATTTCCCTCTTTTTGACCTATGCATTTAATTGCACATTTTTTTTAAGGAGGTTTCTGAATCCTGAGTTTCTGCAGGGCTGCTCTCTGTCATGAAATTCCCTTACCCAAGGAGTGCACAGGATAAACAGGCAAACCAGACTAAGTCAATCTGGAAGTTCAAGGCACAGAAAGGTCAGCAGGCGTTCCTATGGATTTGTCCCTAATGGGAAAACTCCGTAGATAGCGCTGGCCGCTTCTTGCTCAGATGGAAAGGAATTAATTTTACCATTGTAGATCATGTCTAAAAGTTGAATAAATGGTTGGTTTTTAGGATACATTGACATCTTTCATTGAAAAGATAAAAGAAACTGGGTTTAATTCTGTCTGTCTTCACAACCATGCTGTCAAATCAAGTCCCTGCTGCTCTAAACACCACGCAGTGAGCAATGTGATACACCACAGTTTCCTACAGTTTTACAATATAGAATGTTTAAGTCATTTTATTAACCCTACGATAAATCTTTCTTACTGTAACTGGTATTCACTGTGAAAATACTGATATGATATTAAATTTAAATTATTCCATATTTTTAAGATGGAAAGCTATACTTGCTAAAGATTAATAAAGGCAGAACAGTCTCAGGCAAAAGAAAGACAGACAAAGGAAAACAGAATTAAAGAGGTTTAATTGTTTTTGTGGAAGCATTCACATCTTTGGTTGCAAGTTTAGAAAACTACTCAGAGCCACACAGAAATATTTCTGTTGGCGACAGCTGATCAATTTGTGCATGAAGATTTTGTTCCACTCAGAGCACTAGAGGAACATATTCCCTCTTTTTTTATAAACAGAAAAGTATTTTTCCATTATTTCTATTACAACTTTTATAAATGTGTAACCTTTATCACAAAATTGCACTCACCTTGAAATTCCGTCTTGTTTTAAAAACCGTCTGAGAAGTCGAAGTGTAAAAGACGAAGTAATACTGCTTCACACAGGACGAAACAGGACACCCCTCCAACACGGGAGGGTAACAATCAGCAAACTCTCAGCTTTTATTTAAGGATGATGTTACAGGCACAGCTATTACAATGTCACCGAGATAACATGAGACAAAGACATACCTCACTAAAAATTCCTTTTGTAGCACACCCTTCCTTTTGACCCCCTTCTTACCACCAGCAACGAAAAGATTAAATAGTGTGACCTACGAAAAAGATGCAGGAAAATGCTGCCACTCAAAGCATGAGCGCGTGTGGTTTTGGAGGGAGACAAGATCAAGCAGGGGCAGAATAGGAAAAGATGACAAATGGTCGTCTTCACCAAGGACAGACAGTAAACATACATATTAGTATCACAAAGAAACGTCTCTTTACTGCATCAGTTGAACTTGGAAGATGGCTTTTTGAGATGCTAGCCGAACAACCAACAGTCTTTTACAAACATTTGCTCAATAAACCACACTGAGGAGTATTCACATCAGGTCCAGGTAGCTACGGTGCTTAAGGTAGTCTTCGTCGGGCTAAATTTGCCCTCTGAATCAGCCCTGAGTCACTCCCTGGAGAAGCCTCTCCCTCCACTGACTACACAAGGAACCTACAGAGACCGAGACTCAAGACACGCAGTTCAGAAGCAATTTTGGTTGCCAAAGATTAGGTAGGGGATGAATTTTCCCAGCTGTCACCTTGCACTTCTTGGATGCAGTTGCTTGAATTTTTTGTTTAGTTGTTGGTTTCTTCACTGTTTTTATTCAGACAGCCCGTCAGGTCACCTTAATTTTGTAGCCCCCTAGAAAAAGATCTCTTCCAAGGTTATCTCTGGCACCCTGCATACAAGCTCCATGAACCTGTTTCCACTATCAACAAACTTTAAGGAATAGCCAAAAGGTCTGTAGGTGTATCAGGATCCATAACACAGAGCAAAAAACCACGTTACTTGCAGATAAAGACTGCTGCAGGTCCAGCCAAGCTGAAGAAGAACAAAGTACTGCCGTGGCTTAGGAGGTCACTGTCCGTCAGAAATTTCACTGACGTTCTGGCACTGTACTTTGAAAACAAATCCGCTCCTTCAGCTGCTGGCAGGAGGGGGAACAAACTAAAACCCAAGCAATTCCATTCGTTTCACTACAATTCACATTTTCAGACACTATCCCAAGCCCCTGGGTAGCAGGAAAACAGGCATCCAGTGTAATGAGGCTATGCTACGGAAGACATGCATCACACAGAAAAGTTAGAATTGAAGTCCTCACGAAAGTAAACAAATCACTGCAATATTTTCAAAATTCCTGCTGTAACAGCATCTCTTTGAGCAAGTGATATTGCCAGATTTCAGTTACGTCCTCAGTGAAATACAAGCCATTAGTAAAACAGACCCGTAAACAAGTAAAAAAGTAAAACAGGGCCTCTTCTCTCTCTCTGTACTCTTTTACAAAAACCAAGGACAGCCTTAGAGATGGAGCTTTAGGTGAACGAACAAAAAACCCCAGGGCTTTGCCCTGGGAAGCTTGACCCCAGGTAGGCGTTGCATGCTCTGGCAGAGGTCCGCAGGAGGAATGACTCAGCAGGGCTGCCGGCATCTAAATACTCCTTTATGGAAAGCTATTTCGCTATGAACTCAACATCTATCTCATAATTTTAAATTCGAAATGCTCTGTTCTTCATGTTGTATTCAGCACCCTGTAACTTCACCCAACCCAACAAAACGAGGGGCCAAACTCTACGGATCTTTCTCCCATGGGAGTTGTCCAATGCATGGCATCAGCCCCAGGAAAAGCCTGCGAACCCGCGACTCCGGTACACACAAGGGATAGAGAAACAGCAGGATCAAATGTCTACTTTCACTAATTCTTAGTAGATTTTCTCTGCTGGAAAAGTGTTTTAGCTCATGGTCCACTGTATCTTTCACATGTTTCTATATTCAGGCAGCTCCATACATTCCTGGCAGCTGATTTTTTGTTTTAATATATATATATATATATATATATATCACTCTTAATTTCTAAATCTAATTATTGCTAATATGACTTAGCTTCACTCTTCTAAGCTCCTCATAAATCCACAGCGAAACAGGATCTTTTCTGTGAAATTCAATAGAATTATCTTCCTCAAGCCCATGGCAACAAGCTTGTGGCTTTCTTTTTGAAGGAGGGGAAAAACAAACCCAACTATTTTGAATCCCAGATCCTGAGATTAGAAACAAATAACCCTCCCAAAAATCAGTAAAAGGCCCCTTCTACTTTAGATACTGAAAAGTAGCCTATATCAAGCCAACATGGCAAGTTATTTAGATATAACAGAACCAGATTTTCTGTGTTTCAATGTTCATATTCTTAGAGTTCTCCCAGGAGAAAGCCATCCCACCCAACAGACTTTTTTCCGCACCCACCCCCCACCCCCTTCCTGGTATACCATAAGTGAGTTTTTAGTGCTTCTGGCCACTTGGTCCTTATGTGACCCATGGAATAGGAGAAAAAAAGAAAGAATTATGGTATGCTTATGCAGTTTAAGTTCTCATTAATTTGCTTGTTGACTTTACAAAACTTAACAGCCCCTCAAAATAAATTCTTATGCTTATTTTGATTGTTGAAAACAAAGTATGCTTCAGGTCAGGAAGAAGCAGCAATTACAGCATCGCTGGTTCAGAGAGAGGATGAACCCTTCAGAATCACGACCATCACAGCCAGCTTGTGAGCAGCATCACTTGGAGCCAGTTTCTAGCAGAGCCTCCTCAAGTTACACAAGGCAGCCAAACAGAGGTCCCCTCCCTCCTTCCAGAAAACCCTCAAGAAATCCAAGCCACCTCCCCCTCTCCAGCCCCTAAATCCTCATACAAGCAGTTGATCCCCCTGTGCCAGCGCTGGCAATCACTGGAGTCTTCTGTGAGCCAATCCTGTCCGCTAACCCAGCCAAAAATCAACCTAATAAAGCAAGCGAATCTCTTTCTGGGAGAGGAACGGAGCAGAGAAGGGGAGGGAGGACTAAAACCTCTCTTTCAGCTGTGGCAGTTTGTTAGACCCGCTCAAGCATGATGCATAACTTCAATCTTAATCCACATGGCAAATTTTTTCAGGATATTATTAGCTAAATCACGGTACTAACCACCCTCCTACCCTGTAAGGAGTAGGATACTGTTGTACCTGTAACTCCAATGTGATTCTGGAATCACAGGAGGCTCTGCCACACAGGGAAGGAAAATTATATACATCCTGGTGCCACCAGCAGCGTCTAAACACAATTCTGAGTTGGTTCTGCTCTCAGGCCTGTGGCCACGGCCTTGAGGTCTGTATGCAACACATTTCCCGATGTTTTAGAAAATTCTGTTTCAGGTTTCAGAACAAGACCATTAAGAATTGTTTCCTGAATAAATGAAAGGCCAGGGAAGTTAAGACAATATTGCGTTGTTTTGTATTTCTACTTTCAAAGTAGAAGTACAAAAGAGTTCCTTACCAGTGTTCATTTGAAACACACTCCTAGAAGTAGGGATGCATTTGTATTCCAGTGAGCAGCACTTTTACACAGGCAGATTCCCATGTCAGAAGCTGTTCTCCTGAAGCTAAAGCAGTACAAAGTAATAAGGTGCTGATAAGCACTAAGCAAATCATTAAAAATGAGTTTCTTCTAAGGTAAATAGCATTGACGTTGCAGTGGGAATTAGATATGCCTGTTGTTTAATCATCTTGGAATCAAAGCAGTAAAAAAACCCTTATAAAAATTATTTGACAAGTACATGCAGGCAGTATGACAGTGTTTAAGATCACCATGGTACCTGACTGCTATAGCATTGACAGTGACAGCAAGCCAGAAATCCGGAGGTGTTTCAAATGAGACAAGCTCCAAGGCTCCCTTTTAGATTCTGATTACCCTGGGTGGAAAAAGAAAAGGGGAGGCAAGTGCACAAAGGAAAGATATTATTGGTATTACTCACCGCAAGAGAAGAGACCTTGCAACTTGGGGTGGAAAAAAAAAAAGATAGTTATTTCCTTTAACACTCAGAAAACCTGGTGATGATGACTGTGTTCAGAGTCTCTGGGGATGAAACAACTCCAGAGTGATACAGATTACACTAATAAGCAGTGCAGTAGTTTCAAAATAGCATGTACTTCCCTACCCCCTTTTAAACATTTCTCTTAACCTAGGGTGTATTAGAAATGGGCAGCACCCCATATAGGTTTAAACCACCTGCAACATGATAAATGAAATATGCTAGACGAGAAGTAAAATCTTTGAAGATACACAAATATAGTAGACAACAGCATCTTTATGAGGTTAAGATTGGGTCTGGGTGTTCATAAGCATGACATATGGGACTAACCCATCTCACTTCCACATCCAAAAGGAAGTGAAGAATTTCTGTTTCCCTGCGCTCCTGTGAGGAGGGAGACAAACAAAAAGAGCTGTGGACAGGGAAGAGTTGCTATGGCAAATATTTAATGCAAACAGTAATTTTGATAATGAACTAGCAAATGATAAGCGCTGCATTCCCCCCATCTCCATCCCTAACATGGAAACCATTGTCTGTATCCCAGTCTTGTGCTGGGATACGCAAGAATTAATACCCACGTGTGACATTTTTAATATGATAGAAATAAAAAAATAAATCAAGGGGAAACACAGATAGCATACTAACATGAGTAAAGCAGATCTCTGCATTTATTTCTAGTGACTACTGGATTTCCGCTGAAATAACTAGATTTCTAGCCTTGCAGAAACCTCAGAAGAAACACTCCCTGGGGATCTCCGGGGCCTCCTCCACCCTGGAGATTTCCCTCGGTGTCAGTAATTGATACTTTGCTCCTGGCACACCTACATACAGCAAGTTGGCAGGGGTGCAGCCTTGTGAGTTTGAACACGTTTCCAAAAAAGATAAAAGTCCAGGGGCTTGTGTGTTTGTGAGGGGGTGAGTTACAAGAGTACCCGACACATTCCAATGGACTCAAATCAGCGTGAAAATTTCAGAAGTAAGAAGGAAGAGGAGACAAAGCGAAAAGCAGGAAAGGCCAGAATAGCCGGTTATGTCCAGATGTTTATCCAAATGGAAGACTGCATATGAAACAAAATATACTCAGAATTTATCAGGGGCATGGAGATATGCCATTAGCTTTGTAAAGCACAACTTTTTCTGCCCATGAGCACACCAATCTGCTAACTATACAGCACAGCACTTGCTGTGCATGAAGGCAACTTCACTGGTGATGCAACACACCCATAATAGTAAGGCGTACTTTTTCTGTTTAGGCTCTTACACTATCACTTTAATACCCCAAAACGCCCTGGAAGCACATGAAAAAGTCCTCCTGCTTATCTAGAAGTACAGATTGTATAGACAAAGCACCTTGCTTTGATTCAAAAAGGCCAAACCTTTTCCTCAACATCTGACTCACTGCTTTCTACCTGGTTTGTCTCTAATTAGCACCAGCCAAGTCTAAAGTCTAAACACCAGCCTGAGAGATAAAGACGTGTTTGTACAGAAACCATAGACAAAACGCATCTTCATAATTTCAAGCATAAGAGATTTGAACGTGTTTGTTTTTGGCACAAAAAGTTGTGTTCCATCCACTCTGGTGACCCACTCCTTGCCTCCGTCAAAAATACCAAGTGTCAACAGGATGCTGGGCTTTGCATTAACAATGCTTGCAGTGTGAAGTACGATTACCACTGTGGGGAGGGGGAAAAAAAAAATCTATTTCCGTACGCAACATTCAGAGCAAGTCTTCTCTAAATAAATGGACCCATTTGTTCATATATGTCGATCTCAGTTCTCAGAATTTATTTTCAAGTAAGTTCAACTCAAAAGCAAAGGTCTAAAGAGGAAGACTGTTGTGCAGGCTACAAACAGATGGCAGATGAAGTAGGGGGGGGAGGAGGGAAGAGACGATGGCCCTTTGGTTTGCTGATATTTCATGAGACATCTGAAGACTTCACCCAATGCACGCACAATTGATTCTCTCAGTGAATCTATTAAATCCGTCGATGGCATCCTGTTTGAAGCTGAGATTGCCACATGATCCACGAGTCCAAAGGAGAAAAAACATCAGAAAGAAGAATCAGTGTCTTCATGCGCCTTAGAGCCACGTGTCGGAGCATTAGCATGCAGTTTCACTTGTACAGTCTGACGTACAATTTTAATTGAGAGCGGTTTGCATACCTTCACGGCAACTACAGCTCGCTTAAAATGCAAATATGCTTACTTTTAAGCTGCCTTCTGCCCAATCGCAGTGCTATTGCTAATCGAGTCTCCAGGGTAATAAGCCTGGGTTGTGTTCATGTGTAACTCAACCAGCAAAGCTGATTCTCAGTATAATCATCATCATGAACAAAATTACACAGCTCAGCTACATAAACTTACCACGTAAAGCTCACTATTTAGAATACATTAGAACATGCAGGTGCCACGTAATTCCTATGTGCTCCATCCTTGTTTTTAAAGCTCTACTTTGATATTGCAGTTCACTAAATTCACAGAAGAATTGCAGACGAGGAGTTTCATGCACAATTTCAAGTGAAGACTTCATACGCCGTTTTAAAAAAAACCCAAACCACACACAACCCCAAGAACACAACGTAATCTATTCACAGCTTCCTAGAAAAATAAGCTTTGCCACAGAGCAAGAAGAATACGCTGTTTCCACAACACAGCACTAATCTCAGTGCAGTAACGTAGAGAGACAGCAAGTAGAGACACCTTGCAAACCTGAACCTTCCTCAGGAGAGCCTCCGTACTTTCACATGGTCACGGGCAGCTTTGACCCGGGACAGTTCATGGCCCTCTGCTGTGCTGCGCAACTCCAATAAAGAAAAAAACCTAGGTAGCTCTGCTGAAACGAAACAAAGAACCAAGTTTGAGAGCGAGGAGGAAGCCAAGGGGATGAAAAGAGAGAGGAAAGAGGCAGAGCAGCACCCTGAGGGTGCAGGGGCAGAAGGGAAAAGAGGAGAAGCAGAAGAAATGAAAGCAGAACCGGCAGAGAAAAGCAAGGGAGAAACGGGAAGACTCAAAACACAGCGACGAGTACGCTGCCGCTGCTGAGAGGTGACCTGCATCTCTGGACCTGCTGGAGTCCAAGCTCTCTCTGGGACTCTGGCTTGGGCTCTCACGAGGCAACCCTGCTAGAGCCTCCCGCTCCCAACTGACCCTTCTCGAGCAGTCCCCTATTTAGCAGCTAACCCTGGAAATAATCCCCTGTCTACCAGCAAACCCATCATAACTGATGCCCGAGCAGTCTTCAAGCAATGGCTTATAATTTAGAAATGTAGCAGAGTATCTCAAGAACCACATCCTGCACATTGACATGCCACACACTGAACGACCTTCTACAGATGTTCCAAAGAAAATGCCCTTTCTCCACTGTCAAAGATGACAGTCGCTTCCTTGGACAAACACAGACCAATGCTGGCTGTTTTATAACGTGCTTCCTGCCTACCTTTCCAGCCTTGCAAAACACGCACCTTAGGGGGGGGAAAAAAAAGGCAGCACCTGCTCAGGGTGTACTTCAAGTGCAGCTGGGCAGGCTCTGGTTTCCAAAAGCACAGGTGCATTACACTTATGGTACTGCACCAGTATAAATTAGATTTTTCTGCATGATTGCCTACTCCCTTAGTTAAGCCCAAGATTCACTTTATTGACTAGAGGGTGTACAATATAATCATATGATTACATTTCACTACGTATAAAATGCTATTGCTTTGTACTTCCAAATTTGGAAGCAGGAAGATGTTAAGAAAAGGATGAGGCTGGATAGTACATACACTCACATGGAGCACAAGTCTCTGGGCAAATCGCTTCAGATAAAAGGCAGCGTTTGACTTAGGTTCTAACAACGGGGAAAAAAAATAGAAGCACTAAAACCCATTTCCCAGATTTTGGATGGGGAGGTATCAGTATTCTGCTCCAATATACTTCCATCTCAGATTTTCTTTGGCTGGAAGAATCCCACTAATATTTTCTCCAGTGGCTTATGAATATCATGAGTGTTCTGCCTTTATTTGCATGCAGACATTAAGTAAACTTATTTGCCCACAGGTAAATGTTCTTGTGTGCATGCAGGAGGTCCAAGCCAGGATTTTCTTCATGCATAATCTTAAGAAACTCTTTCCAACCCCTTTCTTAAAAACTGTATTAAAGAACACAAGCACTACAATGCAAAATTATCAAAATACAGAAAAATGTCAGAATTACAGTTGCCAGGCAACCTTAAATAACCTTCTGCCCGTTTGCATATGCGCTGTAACCCAGGCTGTCATGACAAGATCCAGTACTATTTTTTTTCCAGCCGAACTCTGTTGCAGGCAGTGCCCAGGCAATGAATGGGGGCTGTGTAGTGAAGCACACTGTGGCTTGTGGGCTGCGGGCTGCCCAGGCTCACTCGCATTGCAGAAGCTGGAAGGTGCGGAATGAAGCAGATGGGGAACTGCAAGAAGAGAAAGAAGGATCTTATAGTTAAAGCAGCTGAATGATACCCTGGAGAACTGGCCTGTGCCTTTACAGGAAAGCCCATGGAATGGCAGGCAAGTCACACCGACGACATTTTTCCAGGTGGTCACTCACTGCGCATTCCCTGTTTTCTCCAGGCTCAGTCTGAGGCACCTGGAGCCTGGTTTGCAGAAGGACTGATGTCCATCACAGCTGTGGGTTCGCAATCAGAAATGTACGCTGGCTATACCACCAAGGCTCAGCACTTTGGCAACTTGGGTTGAGGGTGTTTCAAGCTGGGCACCAAAATCAGTGGAAATCCTTGCGTTTATGTTCTCTGCCCTCAGATTGTATCCTTGAAATGGGAATTATAATACCATCATAACTGATTATAACTATTTATTTATGGGATTTTTATGGCAGTAAGATGGTTTGCATAGAAGCCTCCAAAACAATAAATACTATTGAAATAAACAACGAAGACATTCTTAATTTTGTATTCAATGCACACTGAAAACAAATATTAAATAAACAAAGAGAGAATGAATGAAGAAGACAAACTACTTAGCAGCACCCTTTCAACAAGCCCCTTATTATTCTGGGCAGTGAATGAAACAGAGATCGTGTGGGAGAGAACACAAACACACAACCAAAGCCAAGCAAAGGGCATAAAAGAAAGGAGGGTGCAGGGAATGGTGCCAAACGGGGAAGGCGGTGAGATGGCAAAGGGAGAGCCCTGGTGACAAGTCCCTGCCCGAAGGAGAAAGCCCTGTCCTCCAAGCAGAGGGACAGTTGTTGGACACTGCTGTCACTTCTTAGGATGGGAGATCACAAGCCAAGCTGACCCAGAGCACAGCAAGCATTGGAAGCCATGTGCAAGTTCCTGGCCAACAGCAAGTTTCTCACACCCTGTTTGCACGTAAAAGTGCTTGCAATACTCAGCCCTCTGGCCCGGTGCTCTACTTGCTGCCCCGAGAGAAAGGTATGAGTTGAAATCTCTCCTGGGAGCCAGAAGAGCTTGTGGAGAGCTCTGCACGTTGTCATGTCATGGGTGTTGCAAGGAACAGGCAAGATGGGGCAGAAGGAACAAGGTTGTGCCGCAGGCTTGGAGCATAGCATCACACCTCTGACAACCCCTTCCAGAAATCCTCTTCCAAAAAGCAACGGCTGAGAAAAACAACGGCTGAGAAAAGCAACGTCCAAAGCTCTTTGAAACAAAATACTGCCCGTGCACAGCAAAAGGCAATGGTTTAGAATAAAATACAAAGATTCGCTAAATGCAGTTTTCTTACCAGGTAGCTTCTGCACGAGGATTATGGCATCCCCCAAACAACCCCAAGGCCACTGGGATGTGGCAGCAGCATCCAACCCCACAAGTCCCTCAGCTAAGCTCTCCTCCAGCAGCTCTGGGGAACAGCCTCCTTCAGAGGTGAGTCTTTTTGATCTCCAAGCTGTGTGCCTGGGAAAAAAAAAAGCCCCTCTCTTTTTTTTTTCTCCCCGCTGAGAGAGGAGTTTCAGGTCCTTGAAACCGATCCATTTGTCCACCACCTTTCAAATCCTTCCCCACAGCTGGGGGTATTGTCTTTCTTCTGTTTATTCTGCCCTAGCATCCACTAAGCTTGACTCTTTGTCTGCAGAGGAAAGTGTTATGACCTGAAGTACCTCGGTCACACATCATATCCAGACCATGATGATATTTCAGTGCTCTTGGAGTGCTGCTTATCAGCACCATAACTGTCACGCATTGCATTTGGCATGTTAAACCTGTAAGTACTTCTGCTCTGCAAACTTAATGCTTGTTTAATATGACTTTAAAAAAAAAAGAAACACACATAAAAAGAGGGTTTGTTTATCCTTTCATTTATATCGTGCGTTAATTTTACCCCGAGAGTTTTGATTTAATGCAAATGCAGGTCTCCGTCACCCAGCAGCCTGCACTTCTTTGGCTGACAGAGTTTAATGACGTTCACTCGACTACTCTTCCCCTAGTATAAATGGAGGAGCTGCCTTTCTCTTCTGTTTTTGCCTCCTAGAAAACAGAGGCTGAGACAGTTTGCCTCATCTGCCCTGAGCCGAATCAAGCAACAAGGTTTTATCCATACCGTTCATCTGAGAAGAGTGGTGGGTAAGCCATCATTGCCCACTACGTGGTTCAGACAAAGTGTGGGATCTATCTCACCAAACTTCAGACCCCTAGAGCTGAGATAGTAATGCTTCCTTTCCTTCAGGAGTCTGTGGAAACAGATGCTTTGAGGGAACGGTCCTCAGACACCTGAACTGAACCAGATTTACTGCTCCCTCAAACAGCCTGGGTTTCTCCACGTGCTCCCTGGTGAGCTCCGGGTGACCGGCTGGATGCAGATATGGCTCACTGCTCAAACTCCAACGGTGGTGACCTAAACACCACAGGACAGCAATGGCAATGAAAAAAAAAAAATCATGTTTTACTACACACAGAAGTTGACTGGATTGAATTAGTATCTTTCCTCTTCTAGTGGAAAGGGTCAGTAAGAAGGGAAACAATACGGCAAGACGCTGTTGCCAATGCCTGCACCTGCGAGAGAGAGCATGTGAATCAGCAGCTCTTTTTCACATCCTCACAGCAGTAGGTATCACAAAAGCCAATTCTGTCAAGTGCCGTGTTTGTTCTCCTCATATAATCAAGATATTTGTAGGCAGGAACAGGTTCCAGTCTAATTAAGTTTGATCAGACCTGAGCTTTCTCCCAGACAGTCGCACTTCACAGCCGTCTCTGAGCATCACGGTGATATTTACTGGGAAACGCAAGCGCTCCATTTCCATAAAAGCTGGCAGTTTAAAATTAGCTGCAGATAACTCAAAATGACTGCTTAGAGCAGAAATGTAATTTTCTGAAAGGGGTTATTGGTTCTGAACATGATGCACTGCACTCATGATCTGTCATGCCTCATTACTTCAGACCAAATAAGTCGGGCGGGTGTAACTGTATATGCTAGAGACTCTCCTCAATGCCGAGTCCTTTTAAGATGCTGCCTTCCAGGCTCAAGTCTTAAAAAAAAAAAAGCCATTATCAAACTCATTTTCTCAAGTCCTGTGGCATATTTACAGGTTAAATGGAATGAATTTTTTTTAATGGTTCTTAAAGCACAGCTCCGCTTTTGAGAGCGATTCAACAGAAATGGAATCAATTCACTTAAGAGTTTATTGCCTGTAAGCATTCAAATATCACTTCAGAGGTTTAAAGAAATAGATATTATAGCAGCTTTGCATGTTCAACCAAGGTTCAGAAGCTGTCAAGAGAATTTATTCTAATTCCAGGAGTAATTTGCGAGTATCTGGTTAGGCCACTGCAAACTAAATATAGGGCGAGCATGTCCCTGATTTGCATTGGTGGAGCTTAGCCATATTTGAACACATGGAAACTTTGTTCTTTCCATCTTCTATCTGCCTATCTAACTCTGCCTAGTATAGTTTGGGAACTCAAACTGCAATGCCATAATCTTCACTAGGTCTCCATTGGTGCAATCTATTACAATTAAATCATGAGGAATGCGACAATGCATAAAAGGAGGACTAAAATTCAGCGCAGAGGTCCTTTGGTTGTGCAGGGTCAGGGTAAAAAGCACTAGAAACTTACTTCTGTCACTAAACAAGAGGTTTTATGCCCTGCTTGTGACTTAAGAGAAAAAATCCTGAAAAAGTGGCATCATTTGTAGGGTTACTTTTAAAAGTAGGACTGTATTTCAAGCATTTATTAACCAAATTAAGCATATGCAATTTAAATTATGCTGTGTCGTATTAACATATTAATGAATATACATCATCAGCGAGTTGAACTAAAAATATATCGAAGATTTGCATGTCTGATTATCTTTGTGGAGTTTTGCAACTGACAACTTGAAAGGAGGACAGAAAAAAAACCCCACCCCTTGTGTCAAGGTCTATGCAAAATTACAGATTAGAGAGGTTCCTTAATCAAAGGGTTGTTTCATATCTTTTATAAGCTAAAATGAGAATCTCTTTCTAAATGAAGAAGACTTGCTCTTGGAATTATGTTCAAAGTAGTCATTTCCTCAACTTTTAAAGCAGTAAACAGGACAATGGTGTCTTAACCAAGAGCACTGCCAGTGATCTCCTCCATACCATCTCCTTTCAGAGAAAAGCAGGGAAGCTTATGCTTCAACACACTGCCTCAGTAAGTATTCTCAAAACAAGCAAAAAGAAAAAAAAAATGGAAGAGAAGCATGCAAGGAAACAGGGAAACCTATTTTGATGATGAAATTTTTGACAGCAATCAACTTCTTGTAACAACTGAATGAAAAAAAAACCCCAACAAACCAGTTTATTTGTTAAAGCTATAAGTCGGGACTCGCTTGCTGCTCAGCTCTACTCCTTGCTGTTCCCATACTTCTAGCATCACTCCAGGCAACTCAGACAACTCTGTGGTTCAGCTTGCCGTATTTCCCACCTAACACTGGAGAAAATAATTGGACAAGTAATAAGACAAGTATTTCAATCATGTTTCTCATTAATGACCGCCATGAATGTGCGCAGCTGAGAAATTTTCTAGGAACAAAGAATACTAATGTTGGTAAAATGCCAAGATTCCTCTGTTCTTGCAATCTTAGCAGGTTCCCACCTCCAGATACCATTTTAGATCATTTCCAAATCAGATACCTTTTCCACACTTCTACAGATTAAGTCTACAATCCCAAACTTGTCCCAACAGCCATGGCTCTCATTTTCTATCCCTCCTCCATTCCTTGAGGAAACGTTGGCACTTTGGAGAGGTTATCCTTAGCGCTTGAGGAAAGCTGCTTTACTTCTCATGTTCAAGAGACCACTAGCTAGGATTTAAAATGGGTGATCCTTTGAACGCCTATGTTGAAAAGAGCATTTTTTTTAATGGTATGGCAGAGTTCTCAATTTCTTTTGCTCAATTTTGCCCTCACCCTGTCCCTTCAACAAATAGATCCAGACTAAAAATAATTTGGGAAAAAATAAAAAGCATGGGGAGGGAACAAAAAAAATGTAATTTGGACTCACTCAGCCAACTTTGACTTTCAACTCTGTAAATGCATAACTACCGGGGTAGTGCAATGGTGAGAACAAGTAGCAAAGGTCAGGAGCTCTTTAAGTCCACCTCGCTGCAAGAAAAAAGACCTGTAACCCGAAACTATCATCTAAGATCCACATGTGATTTTCCATGGCAGTTCTATTTACCGCCTTCCTTTCGGTCTATGTTTTTAACAAGACGAAGCAAAGGCTGGTGTACTAAGGTGCACCTGTAAGACAAATCCATTTAATATGGAGATAAGTGAACCTGCAAATGCAGATAAGATGTTTGAGCTTCTTGGGTGCAAACTCCCACCAGTCATCTGCTGAAAACCTGACCTATACAACGTGGAAGTTGAGATCTGCATAAAGAGCCTTGTTTCCTACAGTCTTAGTTCACTCCCTTGGGAAGGGGCATGAGCATCTCCCAAAAATTTTTTGCTGGCATCTGGAAGTCCCTAGGTACCATTGGTAGTAGTATAAACTGATAGCAGCAAGAACATCTGCAGCAGGAATGAGAGTTTGCTTTTATGCAGACACAGAGCTAGTAGTCCAAACATTTCACATGTTGATTAACTACATTTCTGTACAGGGAGTTCATAATACTTCAGCATGAACGCTTGGTTACTGACTGCCAAGGACAGATTTGTACACCAACAAATTCCAGCAGCTACCAGCGAAATCCCTCTGTTAGAGATTTTTGTAAAGGGATTGATAAGAAGAAAAGGAAAGAAAAAAAGTGACGGGGGTTTTTTTTCCATTTTTAACTAGGACGAGACGTATGAGTAGAAGCACTGGAAGGACAGAAAGCCACAGCTTGCTAGAAATTAGAAGAGAAATATCTCCTCAATAAATAGATCATACTGAGAACTGCCTACGAATTGCACTCTCCTGTTGCCCATGCCTTCTGCTGCCTAACGTATTAATAGAACTGCTCACCACGTGGGAATTCAATTCGTGAAGAAAGGTGAAAAAGTAAAGCTGCTGGCACATAACATACAAGCTGCTCAAAAGAAATGACACAGGTTCACTCTTCCCTCAAAAAACTAAGACACGCAGAGAAACACGGCACGTTTAATTGTACGGTCTGCAGTGACTTTGCTTTGCTGTCAGGTACTGTTGGGTGAGAGTTTTGTTGGATCAATTCTTGCACAGGCAAAGCTGCAGTCCAGCTTTTATGAAGAGTGTGTGTGTGTGTGTGTATATATATATATATATATATATAAAAAAAAGACAGAATAAAGAGAATCCAAAGGATTAAGCAGCAAAGAAGGGTGTGAGTTACAAGCATTTCTCCCTAATTACGTGCCAGCTTTCCAATTTTTTATCTTCTGATACCTTCTCCTGCAGCAGCTCTTCCTAATTAAAATAAATTAAGTAAGAACCTGTTCTTATTTACACCCCTGAACACTACTATTCGGGGATCTCAAGGGAGACCATGACAAACCTGGAAGGATCTCCAAAGCGCTTTTGAGCGGCAACATGGCATATTGTCAAGAGTGGGAAGGCTGGCCAACTGGCAAAACAACAATTTTAAATGTACTTGGCCAGGCTAGGCCTGTAAAAACAAGACGCTTTGTCAGCCAATGCAGTGGGCACTTATGTTCATAACAACTCCTTTTTTTCCCTGAGTTTTCCAAGAACAAATTACTTGCTAATGTTGACATCTAAGTCCTCTGAAGAATGCAGATGGCCAGCAACACCGGAGCTAAGACGCAAAGAGGCCAGTTGTTTTGGTTTGCTGTATACGGACTCTCCAGCAAAGAAATTCCACTTTTAAAAAAATTTTTTTTGAGAATTTAGCAAAACTTTTTACTTTTGTTGAGAAGAAGCTAGTGGGAATTACAATTTTTGGTCCTTCAACCATGTTCCCCTTCCTCGAATGCCTCCTGGGGTAAATACATTTCATAAAATATATTTATTCTGGGATTTATCCTGAGATAAATTATTTCACAAAACAGAACACATTCACTTTCACACCCAAACTATACGCTGCTGGTTTTACAAAAGGTGGGCAGCGTCAAAAGAAATCAGTAACTCCTGTATATGTACACCTAGGAGGCCTCACAACAGCAGATGCCCTCTCTGGGTCCTCAACAGTTGGCAACACAGCAGCCAACAGATCCAATCTTTACACTGCAAAGTTGCTTTTTAATAAGCCAGGAATCGATCACATTGGCCAAGCGTGCCCCCCTCGCCTCCTGCCCCGGGCTTGGTACAAGTACAATGAGAAATGGCAGCATTTTTTAATCTACCTTTTCCATTTCAATTTCAGTTTTTCTCACCTTCTGCAAATTTTCAAAGACCTTCCACTTCATACACTAAAGCTCCACCTTTCCAAACTACGTTTTGCCTCAATTACAGCCTGGTTTTCCTGCAGCAAGGCTGAATCTCTAGCTGGTTGGTAGATGTGGGAAATGCAGAGCTGCTCCTCTACCCTCCAGCAGCGACCCAGGCCAGGGCCATGTGCTCTGACAAAGGCAGAAGCTCTGACTAGGCTTGTTTAAGAGCAAGGTCATCCAGCCAAACAGTGCCCATCTGCATGTGGCATTTTGTGCAAATGCAGTGCTTTAGTTTGCATATTTGCAGTCAGCCTCTATACAACTCCAAGTCCATGGTGGTGGGGGATTGCACCGACAGTGGAGTCGTCTATGATTATTTACACGACAGCAGTAGTGCAAGCGTCACGATGAAACTGCTCTGCCAACCTGCCTCAAACCAAGCAATTACTTTGGTGATGGGGGATATGCAATTTAAGGTCTCCGAATTACCAGTTAATGCAAAGTGATGAGGAAGCACAAGAAAATCATGACCATCCTCTAAGCTCATTAGTGACACAGGAACTTTCTTATTACAGAACAGAGCCAGAGCTGTGGAGCTTTTGAAGCTCATCAGCCATCTTTGCATCCAGCCTTTGCAATGTGTTCTCTTTAAATGCCGTCAGCTTTTTCCACCCCGCCGCTTCAGTGTCACAGTTCCCAAACAACTGCTCTCCCTCTGCTGAAACCGAACTCCCGATTTCCTGACCCACAAGTTCACGCGTTCAGACTGAACTAAAGCACAGAAAGTACAAAAGCAACGGAAACACACTCTTAGCTCAATCTTCCATGTGAGGTTCGGTGAATAGAGAAGGAAATGAAATGCACATAGCGACTGGATTAAACAAGGAGCATGAAACCATCCATTTCACCTGAAAGTCTGTGGGCTAAATGCTTGCGTGTCTTGTGGCGGAGACCCTGACCGTACGTCTGACCGCATTGACTTTATCCAGCTTGAGTCTTGAAGATCTCAAAGCGTGCACCGCCGCAAGCTCTCAGGGTAACCTACCCCAGCGCTGCAGGAATAGCAAAGAAAAGGTTGAAAAGTTAGAGAAATGCTTTCAGTAGGGGAGCCAGGATGAGGATCGAGGGCTGTTAGCTAGAGGTAGGTTCCAAAAGTGTACCAACCACTTCTGGGGGCAAGGGAGCTGGTAGAAAACCAGAGCGAGGACTTCCAGAAAAGCCACGAGCAGACAGTGATAACATAGGGATGAGAAGAAGAAGAAGAAGGAAGAACACGTTCTTCTGACCAACTTGTAAATGTGTGGCACCAATCCCAGAAAAATGTGTAGCTGAGTGATGAAATGCATTTGCTGGAGACAATTGTCAACAGACAGGCCTGTTGAACCCGGCTGCCCCCGTCCCAGCCTCATCATAGTCTGTATTCCAAGGCTGCAAGAGACAGCTCTGGAGGGTGTCTCATCAAAGCTACGCAACGTTTTATCGCTGCATGAGAATGCCAGATTGATGTTAGATTGCAAAATATTTGTTGATCGCATGAGATACATAACAGATGGCGAGTTCCCTGTCATAATGTCCAAGACCTCGATATATTTTCTGAGAAGGTAAAAAATTTCAAGGGTCCAGGACTGAATCTGAACTTAGGCAGATGAAAGGCAGTAAATATGCATCGTTAGGATAACATCTGTCTTCATACAGCTCACCTTCAAGTAATCCAGAATTGTCCCCATAATACCCTGTGCTGGGCTACAATCAAAAATACTTACGTCTCACTTAAATTATTCTATTTAACTACTTCAGCAAATCCAGTTCCAGAGTAAAAACAGTTGACAAGGAATATACGTGTCTGCATGCACCTGCACACTTCTATGTGTATATACGCAGCACAAATAAACAAGAGTGGAAACTGTTAGTACCACTAATTGTAGAACATCCTTGTTTTGTATAGGATGAACAGATGAGGTACTCATGAAAAAATATTGTCACATATGTACAGTAGAAAAGTGATCATTCAAGTCAGACAGTCATTTAATATCTCAGTTTAATACTCTTATCTCCATAACATATTACACTTAAAAATCCCAACAGCCGCAAATAACAAAATTCTCTGTTTGTTCCCCAAATTTCACTTTGCTTTCAGGAGAAGGTGACAAAAATTGAACTGTTGAAGCAAAGGACTACAGAGGGTGCCATGCAGAGGATTAAGGACATAACTGAGTTAAGTCAGTCAACTGTGTTCCGGTTTCCTCTGTGCCGAGTGACCTGTTGCCCTCTCTCGTTTTTATTTGCTTTTCACTGTACTGCCTTATGTAACTGTTCCCTCCAGCTCATAAATTTCCAAGGTGAACAAAAGCGCAAGTGATTACATTTGGCTTGGCCACAGAGGTGATTTTTTTCCACTAACTTCTACTTACCGGGTTTTATATTTTTAATCACATAAAAGTATTAAGCCTGTTGCGGTTAAGTTGATCAATTCGGCCTCTAAATGCCCGCGCTTTCCCAATGTTGACCGGAACAACAGTTCCGATAACGTTAATAACTACAAAGATTAAAATGGATTAAGGCTGGAAAGGAAAAATTGTTTGGTGGTTGTTTTTCCTTCCCCTTCGCAGGCCAGGCTGCCCTTCTTTTGGTTCGGGTACCTAAAACTGCTTTTCATCTCCCTAAGCATCGCTTTGCCCATACCAATATCCTACAAAAGGCGGTCTGTCTTTTCAGAATAGATCCTACATAAAAAGGTCTGGAAGTCCATTATCTGAAGTTATTTTCAGCAATAGCTCTGAAGCAGCCTGACCTGGAGTCACACGGAGGCAAAAGCAAGTGCAGCCATAATCCTTCCTCCCTATAGCATGAGTTTACTCATGACGTTTTCTTGATCTGACCTTTCTTCAGCACTGAAAGCTATTGCTGGAGATAACCGCAGCCTAGGGAAACCAAGAGACCCGTGCTTACAAAAATGTGCAAAACACCCACAGATCCTCAGCAGCATTCAGTCTGTAATCCTAGCAAGGCAATGTGATTTATAGAAGCTAAATCCTAAGATTTTCTATTACACGTGAAAGCATGTTCAATTTTAATATTTGTCAACGTGTGTGAATTCAGCTTATCATTTGTTTATAGCACAGCTGATACAAATGTCAACCTAAATTTGTGTAGAATATACATAATTAACAAGTCAGAAACAATTTTCATCTCCCAAAAGTTTACTTTGAGACCTACTTCACTCCTTCCCAGAACATTAAAAGGCTTAAATCTTCGTAGTCATACAAACTGAACGTTGATGAAATTTCAAGCTCCAGACCTTCAGAATCCTGGTAGCGTTTTACCTCCTACATATAGCACGTCACAATTGTCCACGTTCATTATGAATTCTTTCTGCACCTGAATTACCTGAATTATTACCTGAATTATTATTATTTTCTCTAAATTACCAGGGTCTGGACCCAGCCGTTAGCAGAGAGCAGATGTGATATACCTAAGGTAACCTGTGAGCTGACAGTTCTTACTTTTTCAGTATCAGGTAAATTCTTGCACTGGCAAAGGATCACCTCATCTAGTAAGTCCTTTCATCATCAAGTATTTATCTCACTGGTGAGAGTTTAAAATGACAATCAAAATATCGTCAGAACTAGGAAATATTATACTTTTCAATTTATCAAAAGACTGTTACTAACGCTTGCCTGTTCTTTAAAGATGGATGTTTGTTTTATATGAAAATATACATCCCTGGTGATTTCAGATTTCAGAAAAATGATATGGAATGAGAGGCTGCTCTTTGCCCTTCAATTTGAAAGAAATTATCCTAATTTCATAACTTATATTGTGGCTTTTAGTATTTGCTGTATAGTAGTATTTACCTACCATATACCATTAACTAAGTTTTATGATACCTCTGTCAGGTAGATGTTTTAAAAAAGGAAAGAGAAAAGATAACACAGTGTTTTGGGAAAAAACTCTCTAATCCATAATCCTGATGCGATTTCCTCAGGTCTTTCTGGGAAGAATCCTCCACTGGAACCCCAGACTTCATGTTAAATTAGGGCAGAAAACACTCTTTGCCCATAAAACATGCTTATCATCCCACAGTACTCCAATAAAAGTGCTACTACATGGATTACCAGTATCTTGAACACTGAAAAGAAATGCATGTGAAAATACCCACTCTGTAAATAAGTTCAAGCATAAAAGCCAAGAGCAAATACTCAGGCTAATCTAGAACATTTGATCAGTCTCAGATATTAAACTGCAAAGTATATAATGCTGCAAGAAAGTAAAACTTATTGGCAAATCAGCCCAGAATACTAGTGGGAAGAACACAGCCCCAAGGGAGAGGCACATCTCCTAAGGAAAATAACATGGCAAAGTCCATAAAACAAGTTTAAATATATCATAATGCCAAGCCACGGTGCAAAACCAATGCATTTATTTTCTATTAAGGACAAGGTCAGATATAAATCTGTGACTGAAATCTGCAGGTAACCTAACATTGCGTGGCAGCGACCGTTCACCATATGGAGCAGCGTTGATGCAGCGGGGCAGGAAGGGCACGAGAAGGGCGACTCTCCAGCTCACTCCGCTGTCCCTCCCGGCAGATTCGTGTCCGGTTGAAATTTCATGCCAAGAGAGCTTTGCAGCGATGCCCAGAGAGGGAGAACAAGATTAAAAAGGACGTAAAGAAGGGGGCAGGGAGCTCTAGATGTTTTAAGAGAAAGCCAGCAAGGTATAGAGATACAGGAGGATAAAACCATTGTGCGAAAGAAAAGACGGGCTGTTCAAAAGGAAAGAATGGACTGGCAGTGATGAGTGCTGAATATCACGAACAGATGAAGACAAATGCAGGCTAAAGTGCAACTGCTTTAGGATTTTATTTTTAGTCATATTGTTAAAGAAAAAGGGCTTTCAAAGCAGAGTACTTCATGGCTAGCATGTTCATCTGCCTTTAACCAGGATGTATAAAGACTACATCACCAGCATAAAGGAAACTTTAAATGTCACTGTAAAATCTTTACTGAAGAAGACGAGTTCAAACTGCAAGTTACAGATCCTGAACCAAACTTCCCGAAGTTTGGAGCACCAGTATTTCCGAATGTTTATCATTAGAAGTGTTTTTAAGAGCACTTAGAGGAAAGGGTTCATTTTTTTCTATTATCAGTAACGCCAAGGATAGTAAGAATTAATTCGTGCAAGTTGTAATGGATTCTCAAACCCAGAAACATCTCTCTTCCATCAGAAAACATTCAGGAAATTTGCCATAATTCATGTAAACTCAGTCTACTGACATTTATGAACCAGTCACATCAAACTCCCCATTTCTAGCCATATTAGCTCTTACACATATATTCTTTCTGTCGTGAAAGAACTGACTGATTAAAATTCAGAGATGGCAAGCAGAAAGCAAGGTTACTTATTGAAGCAGAAGGAGCAGACACTTCACCAAACTGCCTGGCCTTCTGCTGGGCAGAGATCTAAATCCAGTCCAGAGACAGCGAGAAGAATCAGAGCAACTTTAAATTCTGGAAAGGCAGATTTTCTACAGGGTATTTCTTTGCCTCTGTTGAAACATATGAAATATTAATGTCAATTCATTACACATCAATGCATTTGTATACTCCCCTGTTATCAAGTGTCCAAGTGAAAACAGTCTGTTCTGAATAATTTACTCCTGGATCATCAGCCAGCTTTCTTCTACAAATCCAGGAGATCTTCACTATTTGCCAAATCACATCTATGACTGACAACCTTTTAGAAAAGATGTTCTCTCTGTTAAGTTTCAGAAAGGTACCAGCATATGTGTATTTGATGTGCTACAAAACTTGATATTTAGAACAGATATAAATGTGCTAGCAATAAAGTAAAAATACATATACAGGCTATAAAATATGACGGTTTTAAGTTTGTGGGCTGGATCCAGCGTGCAAGAACAACTCGTTCAAACTCCAACAGTAAAGTGTCTGTGACCATCTTTCCAGGAGGTCCACCAATTTGGAGGTCCCCAAATACATGTGGGAAGAGGCTGAGGGCTGGATGAACTGTTCTGGCAACCCACTTGCTGCTGTTTCGATCCCCGGGTTCCCCCAACTCCCCTGCCTCAGCACATCACATGAGCATGCTGCGGACTGCCTCGGCCAAAAGCTTTGCAGCAGAAAACCTATTTAAAACAAAGCTAAAGACTATGTGAAACCACAGCGCCTTAAAATAAATGCCAATTTTGACTCAAGTGGTGACAATCCTAATTACTCCATGATTATTTCTGTAAGTACCAGTCTAATACCCTTATTCACATCGACAGTCAGACTTGCCGACAGCTCACTACTGCACTGTCCTGGGCAAAGGAGACAAGTTACGTCTGATGGCAGTTCAAAAAAAACACATTCACACCACCACTTCCCTTTGAAATATGAAGATGCATTGCTGAAATAATTCATTCTGGTTTTGTTGTGGGGCTCTTTGGTACGAGAAATTACAGTGTCTCAGAAATGCCTATTCTTCCATCATGTTCATATCCCCTTTCTGTCCCCGCACAGGGTGGAAGAAATATAAATATACTTGCTGATTGATGTTACCATAATAATCCATTACCAGGGAAAAAAACAATTTCAAAACAAGAGTCACTAACTACATAATTCCATTATGAAATACAACAGTGATTCTGAGTTAAGGATTTTTTTTTTTAATGAACACAGGTATTTTTCCCATTTGCTCACTAATGGTACTCATTCTAATGTACTTACTGTAACCTTTTTTTTTTTTAAAAAAAAACCCCAATTTTTTCCATTTGTTACTAATGGAATATAATTATTTCCAATCTCAAGATCCTGAGCAGAAAACTCCACTTTTTTGAGGCTAGGAAAAAACCTAAAACCACACACCATTATTGTATTGGTCACTGCAGAGATACACGAGTAGAAGGCGGTCAGCACTTAGGAAGGGTAAGCTTTCAAAGACTGAGAGGAAAAGTGGACTAACAGAATAACTTCAACGATATATACTGTCTCAGTAGAATCCCAATTTACTTGTACTTTCATTCTGGCTTTGGTATAGCCACAGAGTTTCAATTAAATCATTCAGTCTGCATAGGTATACTCCAGGTCTGTTACACATTTTAGGTATACCTAATCCAGGTACTCTTTTGCTATAAGCTACTAAAATACGATAAAATCCAAGGAAACTTGCTGAATGTTAGCTATTAACGTCAAAACCCCCAAATTAGCTCATGGTATGATTCGCAGTAGCTACTGCTAAGAAACGAGGTTTTAAGATTCGCTAACACATTGCAGAGGAAAGAGATACCACATTGAAACACATTTCCTGTCAGAAAAAGACAGAAAAATTGAAGATGGGAAGCCGTGCCTTTAGGTGTACATTCATATGAATTATAAAGATTAAAAAGAAATGCAGTGTTCAGCACTGATAGAGCTATGTAACTCTTTCAGGCAGATAAGACCAGATTGCATAATGTGACTGGTAATAAAGATGTACTTGTAACATGAAAATAGGTGTTACGTAAAATAAAGAGGAGTCTTTCCCCTCATTTGTCCTAAAATGTAACGAATGCTTGATCATCATAATTTGTGGACTTTAGTCTTTTTCAGCTTCTACTTTGCCGATATTACCTAATTTTAGTATTTGATTAGGGGAAAAAAAAAAAAAAGACTAATCGACTTCACAGTGCATGGAATACAAATGTAATTTTAATATAATTGCTAGTATGGCTGATTTTATGTTTGATTTCTATGCCCTCAGATTTTCCAAGCTTAATGTAAAGAGAGCTGTCAATACATATATGAAGATATAAAAACAAACAAAAATTGCATTCACCACCCAGAACGTATCTTTGTATCCCAAGATGGACCACAAGTTCAAGTACTTTAAAGGCCGAGTGGTGAAAAATACACTGACTTGATTTGGATGCAGTGAATTCAGCAGTAGGTAAAATGTCTCAGCACATACGTAGCTAAATCAGGTTTATATATTTTGCAAAAGAAAGCTTACCTGCCCATGTTTTCCCAGTTCCATTTCAACTATTGCAACAGGAGTATTTATCTGATCAATGTATCTTGACTGTGACTTCAGATCCACTCGCCAGTTCATGTTTTTCAAGACATTATCCCAACGGCTTTGATTGATCAGGCTTTCATGGATCTTTATTCGGTGGTTCTTCCAAAATTTTGCGATGACTGCAGCTTGATCGGATGTGATACCACCTTGTTTTTTGGTTTGGGCAGTGAGAAAAGCCTCCAGCTGATTCAAATCCATGTCTGCTGAAGCAATTGACTGTAGGGCAAATAAGAGGAGAAAAAGGGAAAAGCTTGCTCAAAACTACTTTTTAACAGTCTAAGCTGAACAGTCTACCAAAGGGTTGCTTCTTTAGGGTTTTACAAATCCCGGATTTTAAAGCGATAGTGCTAACAAAGCTGGGTTATGGAAATAACCTGACAACTTTCATTAAAACTCAATTTGCAAGTGCCTACCACTTATCCCAGATTCCTGCCCCCAGACAGCTGGAGGTCAATGGATCAGGAACAGTGATGAAGAAACCGGGAGTGCCTTTGGGAATGCAACACTGGTACAGGAGAAGAGGGAGGCATCTCACTGCCTGCCTGGCCCCAGTATGCCCTACGCACATCCAACTGGTCGCTACTGGGGACAGTTTGCTGGGAGCTGGGTCAGGGGTCTGGCACAATACTGCTGTTCTGATGGTCAGAAAGCTAGGGCGTGCATGGCATGCCCCTGGCCAAGGCCGAAACAAGTGAGGAGACATCCCAGCTCATTGCAACATCCACAGCTTCATGTGCCACCTCCACACCGCAGACAAGAAAGCAAAACTGGTAAATGCTGCACCAGTCAAGCAGGGTCTGCAGCACTGGCCACAGCGGTGTGCTGGCTGCAGCAGCAAGAGCACAAGTCTTCCGAGGGAGAGTCTGTGTGCACGGAGCAATCCTTAAAAACACAACTGCAGCTTCTTCCGAAGCGTCAGTGGACTCTGTCAGGCTAAATACTCTGTGTTTTGCAAGGAGCGTAAGGGGTCATTTACTCCTCCTCCCCGCGCAGCAACAGAAATTCTTCTTCCCAAACCACTTTTTTAATAGGTACCCAGTTTTTCCACTATTTTTCTAAAGCTGATAATCCTACAGCCTCAAATTTGCATTGCCTTACTGGCAATAGTTGCTAAATACGATTGTGAAAGGAGGGGAGGACAGGAGGTAGAGAGAGGAAACTGTGGCTAAGTTTCCCCATCGCAGTTTCAAGCAGAAGGTTTTGCTTCGTTCTCACCCAAAACGGATGCAGCTTACCCTAAATGAACATGCCACCTCCAAGCCAATGTGGAGCACAGCAAGGTGAAGTGTGGCCAACGCTGCAATCCTTGGATTTGCCTTGATTTAATTTTCCTTGACACAGTATTCCTACTGCTGTACTCCCTGCGTTCAGGGAAATGACGACCTCACTCTCAAAGCCTACCGTTAGCCAAGGGGGTGACACCGTGCGGCTTTTGGCCGGACACACACACCATGTTCTTCAAACTACCTGTCTGCACAGCATGGCATCACTTCTGTAAAAACCAAGGGGTTAGCGCTCCATGAGCTTGCTGAGGACGCGAGACCTGCTGCTTCTCCCCATTTCATCAGCGATGAACTAAAACTAAAAAAGTGGGGTGAACTACTGGTAGGCTTTGCCACCTTCCTCTAGACCGGACAGATGTCAAAAGTATGCGATCTTAGTCACACCAGGAGCGGCCTGAAATAAAGTGGCAGGTAAAAAACCCAACCAACCAAAAAAAAAAAAAAACCCCAACCCACAAAAACTAGCCCAAAATAAAGAGCTCGTGTATCATGCAAGCAACGGAACAGCGGCAGGTTTGCTGCTTTGAAGGGAGCAAAGCCAACACCGCAACGTGCTCAACCTTCAGCAGATACGCCACCACATCCTCCTTATCCTGAGGGTTTTTTTCAGGAGAAAAGCGAACCAGAAATGCCCCCCCCCAAAAAACCCCAAACAAACAACTTGTGATCTACGATGGTTATGCTGCCTTTTATCATCCAGTGTATAAGTTCTCCTGAAGCTTTTATAGTAATTTTTTTTTAATTTAAGAGGGACCCACTGCCTTCCCTCACTCTTGCAATGAATTAGCTGCCATCTGTGACGTGATCGAGAGAAAAAAAAATGGCAACCCACACCAGAAGTAACTGCGTGGCTGTATCAGGGTTCCAGCTTAATAGGAGCATCTGCTAATTTATTATAAAATTTGAGATGCCTAGTACACCACTCTGTCTTTTCTATAGGGCATTCACCGTATCTGTATATAGTTTGCTTTTATCATGAAGATATTTAACTTAAGGGGTAATTATCCTGTAATATCTAATTATGCTGTAAGTGAAAAAAGCACTTCTTTTCATTCTCAAAAGAAAAGCTATTTAGACTTACAGTCCTTTCCTACATCCGCGTCTTACATGAACAGGACTGTCTCCTGACAGCAGTGTGGAATATTTCCTGGTTTAATATTTTTCATAACACTACATCTGTGTGTGGATCTGTTTGCATGTTGTGTGACACCAACTATCACTTATGTACATCTTTTGTGTTCATTTATGTGAAAGGGGGGGGGACGGGATGGGACAGATGGAATAGAGGTGAATCAACAACCCCAGACCCAAGCACCTTATGTAAGCCCTGTCAAGACCAAGATCAAGTTGAGATGCAGACTTTCTTCTCAGTTCAGCTATGCAGAAAATTGCCTTCTGTTTTATTCCTGTGCAGGAACCAAGAACATAAACTGCATCCTCTGCACTGAATCAAGCAAAGGTGTCATGGAGAAACATCTAATCTGCATTAAATGTGAACCTAATGCAGATTCACTGGGTCAAGTAACCAGGTAACCCTTTTCTCGGCTTGATTTTATAACCTTCAAATATTTCACATTTGTAATTCTTCAGGGTTTCTTTTAACCTCACCCCCTTCACAACAACTCTTTTTGCAAGATGCAGCAAGATTTCTGGCAGGGCTTTGCTAAGCTGATAAGAAACACATACACACCAAGTTCCTTATTGTGCTTGACACATGATATAAATCTAAGTGTATCCGAAAGAGGAAGCTTATGACCAAGCTTGCAGTTTTAAGCATAAGGATGACAAAACACTATTACTAGGGCTTATACAGGACAGCTAAACTTGCCTGTTTGGCAAAGATCATCAGCAGATTGACAATTAGTTAAGATCCAGCACGAGCTACATTTAAAACCTCTGTACATTCATGTACTGTAAGCACCCTGATATAGTTTGCTACCAAAATCTTATCGCGTAAAACAGAGGAAGGCAACCATGTATCATAATTAGCAATCATTCCTCTCTCACACACACAGACACGTGTGCACATGTACACACAATATGGATCGCTTAATATTGTATGTGTACACAGCTAAGAAACCAGAAGATAACAACCATACTGTATTTTGGTGGAATATTTATCAGATAATACATGCTTTAAATAACATATCAATATAGTCCATCATTCAGACTAGAATCTCCCTCAGCTTGGAAATAGGACTACTAATTAAAAATTCCCTTTTAAAAAAATGAATATAAATTTTAATTGGAAGCAGGTACAAGCAATCAATGAGTTATACCTCAGTATAGTTGCATGAAGATATTAATGGAGACTTTTTTTTTTTTTTTTAAATTCCTCAACAAAACCCACCAGCTATCAAGGTTTTCAAGTCACAGAAGAACAGCAACTCATTTTGATATTCTTCTGCATCTTAACTTGGAAACATTTGATTGTGGACAGGAAACCTGATATAAGTTACAAAGAATGAGAGAACAGTTAAGGTCTTTGCTGATCTTCCATCTCCTTTATTGTACAAACACTTACACAATTCATTCTTTAAACAAACGTAGTTCTACTCCATTGCTCGTATGAATGACCACACTTAAATTTTGGACTTTTTTTTAGGCTTGAGGAAATGTTTTAATTTAACTTCGCAAAAAATTATATTTCCAGTCATATTCTGCACAGCATTACAAACAGTTCTTTCCATTACTTTTAACAACGCTCATTTATTACATAGAATATCAGATTACAGTGAATATACCTGATTGATAGGATTAACTGAAAGTTAAAACATGAGGGTTTTTTTTGTGTTTATAACTAAAGACAGATAAAATATATCTGATTATAGGTCTCCCTCTCATGCTTTTAAACCCTAGGAGCTTCGGATGAGCATTTACCACCACCAGGACAATGACCAGCTGTTGTCCAGCTCCCACAGCAGTGATGAAGATGGTTCCACTGCTGGAATAAACAACACACGCACATTTTAGCATCATTACTGGAAACTTCTCAGGACTTAAAGGTGTTGAAACCTATTTTATCCATCAGCTCCTACAGGTGAATCACTGTGAGCACTGGTCCAAGAGGGATACATCTTATTAATGCCAATTACTTAGTCCAGACAGACCTTAAAGTGCAGGATCTACTGCAGTAACTTAAGTCACTGTACTATCAGTGACACACGTCCTTATATTATACAGACTTCATATTCTGAGCTAAGTGTGTGTACATGGAGATCCTGCCTTAGTTGTTTCCCACCTCATCTCTTCAGCAGTCATCAATAATCATATTTTTGCAATATATTATCACAACCCCCTTTTTATTTACAGACTGTCCCATCTCTACGCAGTTCTACAGCACGTCAAGAAGTCCTGTGTTAAAAGTACCACACCGAGGAAAAAAGTTACGTAGGAACTAATTCCAGTTTTTATTGGTAATCACAAATGATTTACTATTTCAACATAAAAATCTTCAACTAACAAAAAGCAAAGAAGTTTTCTAAGAATGTATAAAATCATAGCTACTGCATGCCAGTAATTTCACTTACATTACTACGACTATTCGCTCAAGTGACTAAGTAAAAAAAAGCCTATTTTCGAAACTCGAGTCTGTAAGAAAACACCATTTGATACTAAAAATTTCCTCACATTATGTATTTTGAGATTTGTTAAAACATGGGGGTTTTTTTTTCCCTAGGAAGCAGCTTATGGACAGCATGTCATACTACGAGCAGTCAAATCCCACCCTCCGCAACTGGCTACACCTTTCTTTCCAGAGGCTGAGCAGATGCTTTTAAACAACAAGAAACAGTTTTGGTCATACTGACTTCTCCTTGTGTTCACCTTCAGCACATACCCACTATGTCTTCCAATATAATTCAGCCAATAAAAATATGACTTCAAATACTATTTCCTTAATGGAACAATATTTGATAATCTGGAGAGTTTTCTATTGGCTTAATTAGATCCATTAGACATGTGCCTTGGTACACAGAACAGGAAAAGAGACTTAAATTCATTATCTCTTCTGAGAAATAAAGCCTGACAGGCATGTGATACTAGTGAGAAACAACAATTGGTAAAACCCACTGGGAAAAAAGAACACACTTCATTTCCAGAAATAAAACATTACTTGTCAACCATTATGGAAGAGCTCCAAGAGCTGGTCATGCCAGCATGTGTAGGCATTTTCTCCAGCTGACCCTCAAAGTTGCAGGCTGCTGCCAGCCTGTAGCACAAAGAAATCACAAGCTCAGAGAGAAACAAACAATTCAGTGCCACGTACCACAGTAATGAACTCGCCTCTTCGGTTTTTTGGGAGGTGGGGGTGAGAGGCTATTCCTGTATCACAACCCTTGTAATTTGGATGCACTTAGAAATATAACCTTGAAAACTGTTTCTCAGACCCTTGGAGCACATGCACGGCGAGGGGAGACCAGCTGCAGACAAGAGGAATGTGCCAAGGGACCCCGCTCGGCCAAAACACTTTGATCACACAAAGCCAATTCCTGTTAACGTCAGGATACTATGCATTTCTTTCACTTATCCTTAGAAGAAAACCTTGACTGGATTTGGGGTAAATATGGGTTGTCTGCTGCATGCGGCTTTGGGGTGTGTAGCTTCTTCCTCCTTATCTAAACGGAAAGGCAACCCTGGGACAGCAGAGAGGGAACAGAAGCAGGTCCCATCATCTTTGGGCGTAATGGCACACTAGTGTCCTAGTGACACTAAGCTATTTGTCAAAGTTAGCTCAGCACATTCTTCTGCAAACGTAGCTTCAGACAGGAGGAATATGAGAACATCTCTGCAACCCTGTGGTTTCTGGGTCCTCCTTTGTAAGTATGTACTAACCAGACTCTCTCCCAAGGGCTGCTGAGATATCCAGTCCTGTAATAAATGAGCTGTTCCCATAGACGTTCCCTGGATATTAGTCCAGTAGACTTTCCCACGTTTCTGGAGACAGTGGAGGTTTTCAACTAGTTGGTAGGTTGTGCCTCACAAACACTGTTTATTAGAGCACAAGAGCTCTCCTGAGAACTGGAATTAAGATAAAATTAGATGCAACAGCCTGCTTGNCCCCCCCCCCCCCCCAAATTTGTAAGTCAGAAATCACAAGTGACCTTAACAATAGTATTTCTACATCAAAGTAGAAAGATTTTAACTAATCTTTAAGTCTTCATCTAATCCTTGAGAGATCACACGGATTTCTTTTATTCGAGTTCCACACTATGTCCCAATATTATTTTGGTTTGCTTCTTATTGAGCTGTAATACACAGTTAAAAGTGCAATGAAACTGTTTTCTAAGAGAAAAGAGCTAACTGTGAATCATTAAGGGGATAATAATACATGTGTTGTTTAAAAGCCTGTAGTTTAATTTTTTCTAGTGTCTAATAGATCTTCTGCAACACCTATTTCTTACGCCAACCTGTAGAGCCTTTTGATTCATTGCCGAGGAGACAATAACCCGGTCAACAGACATTCAGCAGACTTGTAAATATTTTTAAGTTTGAGTTATTTTGACTTTCATCAAGCTTTCTTCTTGGACAGGAGGACTCGCAACACACAGCAACAACAACAACAAAAAATTACTTAACTGCCACTGCAGATGGGAAAAATGTGTGTGCATAATGCAGTTTTGGGCAAAATTACATCCTTCCTGCATTTCTAATCTTACTAAGCTTGATTCCACCCAGATTTGTCAAATGCGCACATGGAAGATAAAACTCTTCTTCTCCCCCAAGGTTCCCAGGCTCCCACCCAGCAGAAACCCCCACAAACCCCTATCTTATTTTTTTTGCATACAAGCTCACCAAACCCAATGTTCTCTGCTAAAATTATTTTTTCATTTGAACATAAAGTTCAATAACGGGGGAGTAGATAGGCAGCTATTTTTGGCCTAGCTTACAATTGAACGCAAGGGATCTCAGCATTAGTTTTTAAAAGCATCTGAAGTGACCACAACATTTTTTCTCCAGCCTGCCTCTGCCATTAGTCTGTGTCTGCTAGAAATGACCAGTTTGAACTCATAATTCCATAAAACACCACTTCCTAAATTTATTTGCAGGAGGTGTCATTTTTCTGCAGTACAAAGAGATGACAAAGGAGGATAAAAGGTTGATTAAAATAGGCAGCCACCAGATGAACCACAACTTGAGCTGTGCTCCTGTGGTCAAATCATACTCCCTCCAAACCTGCTGTGCTGAGCTCAAAAAAGTGGCTCCTCCATCCTAAAAAACATCTTTAGCTGAAGGAAAATTGAGAATCATCGGGATTACTCTGTCTGGACCTACTTACAGACTCTGTCTAGGCTTTATACCACTTACAGAACAAGAATAAATAAATAAAAAAAACCAGAACAAGCCTACCCACTAGTAACATTAAGTCACAGCTAGATCTCCAAACGATGCCTGCATACTCATATTACAAATAGATACTAAACGCTTGGCTTTTAAGCAATAAACATAAAAAAAAGAAGCACCACCCCCTTCCTGAATAATAGTTTCCAAACTACGGAAAATATTTAAAATAGAAAGGGGAAGAGACGTACAAGAAAAAAGGCAATGGAAAGCGCTTCTCAGAGAGCACAGATAGGCGTTGGACAGGCTAGAGGGAGATAAAACAGGGAACCGAAAAAATAAGGAAATGTTCTATTAATAGCAGATATAGTTGCAACTACAAGGGTCAAATAGGATTAAAAATATAAATATATTAAAATTAAAATTATAAATTGTCCATCCTGGCCTGTACTCAACTGAATTACAGCAAAAAAACCCCAAGCTTTGCTATCAGTTTTCTCCCCATTTGAGTCAAATTCTCTGCTATAGTTTAGAAAGCATTTTGCCACTTGGGGTGGAGGCAAAGAAATGTCACATTTCCAGTAGTTCTTAAACCTGCAGTCGTGTTTACAGACAAGTTTGGCAGGTTCAACCTTTTTCAAAACGAATGTGCATACACGTGTGCTCCCTGAACTACACTTCAGTAGAAGCAAGTTGTTTTCTTGGAGAACGTCTAAATCTTCGCAGGTTACGTTATTCAGTCTAAATTGGTTTCTTCTTCAGTCCTCCTGAAGGAGCTGGATTCAGAAATAAGAACTCTCAACAGATGGAAACCGTTTAATGCAGCATTGCTAAAGATGGAGAGGAAAATAAAAGGCAGAGAGAAATCCAGATAGGGCAGAATAAATACCAGATGGTAAATACAAAAAAAATTCAAGGGAGGGAGTAAAAGCAGGAAAAGAGAGAGAGATAGACAAACACACTGACAGTCCCGGAATTGGTGACATGACCTGTCGTTCCTTCAAGAGACCACGTGGTCAGCATTTTTTCTGCTCCTCCGTTCTCTCACAATAAAATAAATGAGAACTGTGTTTATCAGGTTTCTACAATCATTCTGGGAAAATTACTTGCTGTCGCAGACTACTGCTTCATGTTTAATCTCGTTTCACTTAGGAGAGTTAAAAATAGAAGTTGGAGCAGCTCGTATTTTGAAGGCACGTGGGGGGAAAAAAAAAAAACCAGTTGTAGCCCTACCCTGCATGCAGTAATGGTGCAGACATTAGCAGAGCTTATTGTAGCTCTCTGCAGGCAGCGATCCTGTCAGTGAAATCATACAAAGTGCAAACTTGCTTTATTATGAACAAAGCACAGAAAACGGAATTAGCATCATGAATTAATTTTCACTTTTACTCAGTGTATCTTGATTGTTTGCATCTTAAAAGTTAATTATTAATGCAGGTAATTTCCCCCTTCATTTACATTTGGACATCAGCTTCCCTTATAGCAAAGCATAGATGCTCCAGCAGTGAACAATATGAAATACATGAGTCACACCCCTCAACTGTATGATGTCTTGCCATATACTCTGATTCAGAGCCAAACTCTGACTCCAGGCTCTGCTTTCCTTCCTTTCACAGCACCATTGTATATTATCTGTACTATTCTCGGCAATAGCTAGAGTTACATTTTCCTACCTGGAAGGAGAAGGGTTCCTGCGCTCCTAAACCAGGCTCACACCACAGCCCATCACCACCTTGGCCCATAACCCTGTAGACACATTTCACAGCGGCAGAGATCAGCAAGTAAAGGAGACAAGTTTACAGACTACACTGTTTCAAGGGAAGCAAGCAAGAGTGCTTTACCATCTGGTCATTCATCACCTATTTTGACAACTCATGTTACCCATTGACAGGTTTGACAGGCGAGAGGTAAGCTTCCAGTCTCAGGATACCAGCCGGCAGGTCTTCCTTTCGGCATGGATAAAATGTTTTTCCCCTCCTGCCGGCTCAGTGAAATATAAAACACGTTCCCCAAACCAGCAGCAGCCATGGTGGTTGTTAACGGCTGAGCCTTTATGAGGAGAAAGGAGCAGCAGGTCAAACTCTTCACCATAGGAGCCACAACTGCTCTGTGAAGGTCCCCAACTCACCTCCTGGTACTGGAAAACAACACTGGACCGGGAGCAAAGCCCAAGCTGGGGAGCTCAGAAGAAATCATCCCTCATTTTCCCCATAAAGATTTAAGTACTGTTTGCTGTATCAACAATGTATCAACAAAAGAAATATAATAAATGTGTTTGGGGAAAAAAGGCTAAAGACTTAATGAACCAGCCAAAATATCAATCTGAAAGTATTCTCCAATAGAATCACATTAAATATGAATGACTGCTTTAGCTACCCCAGAGGGGGTTCTGTATTTCTAGCAGGTTAGGCTCCTGACCAAGATACCTACTGGTAGAGCTGGCCAAGTAATCAGGTTTTCCAGCAAGTTTGTAGGAACAACTCCCCACCTCTGTGCCTCCACAGACAACGTGCACTGCCCTCGAGAGCTGCACGTGCACGACAGTGGTTTGCAGAGCTTGCAGACACACGTTATGGAAATTACGCATGCCAGCCACCGTAACAGGGTTGGACTCCAGCTTTCTGCTGAATCAATAAGCTGAAAAGAGATTCTTCTATAAAGTCCTTTTTATTAATAGCGCTACAGCTCGAGCTGGGTGCCTCCGAAGACAGACCTTCAACAAAGAAATCCCTGGGCAATTATACCCTTACAACCTAAATTCCCCACCCCTCATGCAACAGTTCGGACCAGTAGTAACCTTAGGGTCTGGGGTCTTCCCGTCCTTCACCGGGTCCCCTCATTGTCTCTAGGCAGGCCATTTCTTCTCTTATCTCTGATGTTGCAGCTTCTGTTAATGAATGTAGCTTCCTTGTCTTCTGGCTTGAACTGGCTCTGGGTCCTTCTTTTACTTGACTAGGTAAAAGTTTAACATACCTAGGTGAATGTTCACAGCTTGCAGCCTAAGGCTTCAGCAAGCGTAGCTAAGCAAGGTATGCTAAACAAGTTCTATATAAGTAGTATACCAAATCGCACAACACACACCACCAGTGAAAACTGTTTGATGCCGAACAAAATCTGGCTTTAGATTTCACCATTGCAGGCCTAAACAGCTAAAAACTTCAGCACTCAAATGCTCCAAGACAATGCAGCCCATGCCATCAAAAAGAATTCAATTAATTTTTCCCATGGCTTTTCTTTGGCATTTAGTCAAATTGGGGGCTACTCATATTCAATAAACTCCCTACCATTTGTCCACACAAACTGGAAAATTTCTCTAGCGCTTTCTTTTCATTACGAGACTTTTTATAGATTTCCTGACATGCCATAAACTGACATGTCATAAAATAAATCCTGTGAACAAAAGCACTCTCCCTGCCGAGCAAGGAACAACTGACACTTCTGACCTGGTTTGCAACAAGCCAGAGCCAGATCCCTCTCTTTTGGTCATGCAGGGGGAGACTTTATGCAATGGACGCAAAATAGGGGCACGCACACGGGTACTCGTCGCACATAAGGAGGCACATCCAGTAACCGATGGGGAAAGAGTCCTTCTGCAAAGTTGCATCAGCCGCTCGTGCCTTTGGGCTCCTTAGAGTCCTCAAGAGAGGACCATCTTAGAGGTCTCAAGAGGTCTGAAACAGCATAACAACCTCTAGCCTCTTGAGGACTCATCAGTAAAGCACAGCTCAGGCAACCCACGCATCTCACCCGTAACACTGGAAAGCAAACCATGGGGCCGTACTGCAAGACCTCAACCAGCCTCAGAACCACCACTTATCACCTTCATCCTAGGCAATGTATAAAAACTGTGTCACTCAATGGTGTTAGAGAAGGGCGCTCATTTCTGACCTCTCTTCTTATCTCTGCATACACGCATACATATTTTGTGAACATGTACGTGTGAGCACCATATGAATGTCTGAACATCTACTAAAATAACAGCACACTGCCTAAATGTGCCATTTCTTCTGCAGAAAAAGGGAGTTACGCATATTTTGTTCACTTCAACAAAGGTAAAAATGGAGTTTAATGAAAAAGGCAAAAGAAATCACAACTAATTCAAACGTATAAAATACTTGTACCATATTTGACCATGTAAAACTAAAGGGTACTTACACAAACAGCTTGTTAGAACAGAATATAAACTACTCGTGAACCAGAAATGGCAAAAAGAGTACAAGAGCACGGCACATCTGATGCGACAGTCTGAAGAGAGACAATAAAGCCATGTGTAGATGTCAGACAAGGAGCAAAAATGTCTGTTGCTTACTTGCCTTTTACACAGATACTACTTCAGTGTCTGCATATATCTTCAGAACATGTTTCATAATCCTGGCATTCATGGTTTATAGAGACTGCAAAGAAAGGAAAAAAAAGACTACCCACGAAGCTGAGGTAGGAATCTTTTGGCAGATATTCCAAAACATCTCAACCAGAAAAAAACCTAACCTTATTTGGAAAAAACACAGAATTTCACTCAAACTATATTAGTATTGCCACTTTTTATTGTTGGAGGGGGGAGGGGGGAGAGAGAAATGAAAAACATGCTTTCAGAAATATATTAACATATGCAAAACAAGATAATTGCAATACCATTTAAAAAAATAATTAGAAAAACACTTATTTTAAGTCTAAAAATTATCTGGACAAGTTGGCTATTATTTCACATTTGCTCTGCACAGTATATTTTATGTCTTCTTTCAGTGAGATTCTGTTGTAATCTATTTTTACTTACGTGGAATCACACATAAACCAGCATTGTTAAGAGGTAAATATAGAAGATGCCAAAGAACTAGAGGGATAAAAAAAAAACATATTCCAAGATCACTGTCAGCTTTAGAAGTGACACACTGAGTCCTCAAGGAGAGCAGATAAACAGATACCAAATTGCATGGGGAGTTGAGAAGGAAGAGGGAGTCACAGACTTGTTATACAACTATAAAACTACCAACTTTACAAGAGATTGAGTACTCTGATTTAGATCTTGGACTATGAGCTATAAACAGGTGCTCGTGCACTGTAAAGAAAGTGAAAGGTAAATCCCACTTGCTTTGCTCAAGCAGTCCCATTTTAAATCATTGGGTGGCCTAAAAGAAGTATAGAATGATTTGGTTTCCCTGTATGATTTGCAAGATTTAGTTTCCTTGTATATGACTACTATATACAACGGAACACAATTACGGAAAACCTACTGTGCGTAAGCTTCAGGTGTTCAGAATACATAACAAAAATGCCCCAAAATAAGAAACCAGTTTGGTTTTCCCAATAATGAACTCCTAATCCTTCACAATGGAGGCCATCCATGTTCCAGTCAGTTCTTTCTTACTCCATATATTAAATACTTTTTTTTTTAAAGTTATTGTGTAAAAGCATATATTTATAATGATGAACACAAAATTTTAAAATGGGATATTTTAGGCTCTGCCTTTAAAGAAAGTCACTCACTTCACCTTGTTCGAAAGCCAATGATCCTCTAGGGATGAGCCTGGAGCCCTTTGAGTAAGTTGCAGCCAACCCTTCCTGTCCAGGGAGGCTCACAGGGAACCAGACCGGCCGTTCAGACTGGAGCTCAAGTTGCCAGAAGTTCTTATCTGACAACATTTGCCCCATTGGGCTCAACAACTAAAAGATCAATGAACAAAAGACTTCATCTAACAATTATAGTGCCTGTTACTTTGTGCCACTAATGCTTTTTCTTTTTTTTTTTTTTAATTAAATAAACTATTGCAAAAAATCAACATCATCCAAACACGTTGAAGAGTTCAAGGCTCCACCATACTTGGTCACCAGACTGGAAGAAATCCAGAGAATACAAGCTGCCAAATGGAATAATTCTAGCCACGCAGCATTTTCATCACTCTAAGTTTTTGGTATTGTCAGCCTTTTTTTACAACAAGGTGTTGGATATACTACATCCAGTTGCTACAAACTAGTACAGTAGAAAAACTAATGTATGTCATGCCAAGACTGTAGCTGCTACACGTTACCAGGAATGGAAAATTTCAGATGTTCAGCTTGGAAAAAGGTTGACTTGTAAGTGTCACGCAAATTTCCTTTTCGTATGCTAGCTGTGAACTTCAGTGTCACAGCTCTGCATCTTTGATAGGGTGTTGGTTATTCAGTGCATTAACAGCTCTTTCTGTCGCTCTCTTGTTCTGAACTTTCCGTTAAATGAGGATGTACACAATAGCAGAGGAGATTATGCTCACCCCAATGTAAAGGATCCATTGACTAGTCTTTTTTCCTAATAAGATTACTCATTACTTGCAATGAAAAAAATACATGTATATTTGAAGAAAGAAAGAAGTCTATTACCTGCTCAGCTGTGCGGCAGCCTCACGTGAGACCAGCAAGGTTGGAGTAAGAATTTTTACTCCATTACCAACATCAGTACTCTCCTGGAGCAAGCAAGCACTAATCTTCCTTCACACCAGTTGTAACAGACACAATTTTAAAAGTATCATCTAATAAAGAATATAATTTCAGTGTACAGCCTTTCCTTTCCTTTTAGTCCTTCTTTATGCATCAAATTGAAGGAGAGACAACTCAAGTTCTCCCCTTTTCATAGGCCACATTTAAAGAGGAAAGACAACTCATAGTAGTCCAGAAAATCACCACTGCTGAGATGATGGCAGTGAACTTCATTATCCTCTTCAGCATTTCCCCCCCACTTCGGGGAATAGGGAATGGAGCATTAGTGTTATTGAAATAAAGGGATGAAACTACATGTGAAACCTAAGGGAGTCTTTTTCCCTTTTCAAATATACTCCATACAGCATGTGTTTGATGAATACTAATTAAGTACAGTAGAAGCATTTAATTTGTAGTAATGCACTTCAAAGGCAAGATCCGACTCGCTAGTCTTCAATCAGAGTGGACTCCTGTTAAGGTCAAGAGAAACACTGCAGGGATCAGACTGGACTAATGAATTTCAGCATAATCAAAACACTTGCCTTTCTGTGCACGCATGTGTGCGTGCACACCCACACATATATACACACAACATATGCTAATCGCACACACATATATACTTAACTTATGCTAAGCATACCTGGGTGGGGTTGGTTTTTTGAGAAATAAAGAGCGCATCCAAAACTTGCTGGTGTTATTAATGATGAAAATACTACTTACTGGCAGAAGTTCTACAAATGTAACAAACTGAACCATACATTTGGATGGGAAAATGGAAATCGACAGGATACGAAGCATCGTGACCACCAGGGAATCTAACTTTCTCAGCAGCGCGCTGTTCTGGAAGTCCATCAACACACAATTAGCAGATTATAGAACTAAGACGTAATGCAGAGTCATTATACACATGAAGAGCTGGCACTGACCTGCCTGCTCCAGACATGACAGATAGGTCAGCCCGCACCTCCGCAACTGGGACAAAGCAGCTAGACCTCTACTTGCAGAGATATCATCAACACTGTAATTGAGGAACAACAGAGAGAGAGAGAGACTTGCTTCTCGCTTGGGCAATACAGAATTTACCACACCTATTGTACGTCAATGACGTAGGTCTGCTGACTTCTTTTAATTTACCGCTTTTCCGTAGGTAAGAACATAAACCCAATATGACACAAAAGGTCAAGTAAACCATTAAATGTAAGGTAAGCCATTTTCACTGAAGTGGCACAGTTATAGCATATCGGCACTTCACATTCTCAAGTGAAATGAGTCTTGGATTGGCCTCATTAGGTAATGACCTTTCACCTCTGTCTCACGCTTGAGTTATAGAAAATACTACTAATTAAATGAACAACATTATAATGGTGGGAGCCCTCCTGTTTCTGCCTGCCTTCAAGATTTGCATTTGTAGTTGCACAGCAGTAGGAAGACTATGAGGTTTGTAATGCGGAGGTGCGGATTCCTTGCTCACACCCCGTTGTTTAAACGACAGCCCAATTCGTATAGCTCTGCTCACAGTGCAGAATACCATCACCTCCACATCCCGCAGCTACCGGCAATAACACCGCCTTCTACACATCTCTTCAGTAATTACAATAGCAATGAAAACCGTATTGCAAATGTGGAAGGCTTTAACAACATAAACACCAAGTTTTGCAGCTGGAGAAGTCACAAAAAAAAGGAGTATTAAAAAAATCCAGACCGATGCAGGTACATTGTTCTTTGTAGCTGACACACACAAGCAATAAAATGTCGCTCTAGGCAGTGAAGCACTGCTGACATCCCATTTCCAAAAGTGCATGTGCTTAGCTTCAGTAGGGGATATTCCTCCCTGAGACCTGGCATTTGACAGTATCAGCCCTCAAACTGATCACTGAAGTTTAATACGAAATATGCTTCCTCTCCTATAATCCCCAAATCTGTCACGAGTTGCAGATGCCCAAGGATTTGTTTACACACTGCTTTATTCGGATTCAATACTTCACAGCACATCGTGTTATATCAAACTATTCTAGGAGATGCTGAATGCCATCAGGCATCAAGCTTTGTTTACGACATTGTTAGTTTCAGAAAAAACTGTATATTTGCCATGTTTTGGAAAATGAAAAAAAAAACTTACTGGGAAGTATATCAGATA
>WAAD01040462.1:6012-21790 GCA_013389945.1 Fregata magnificens | reverse complement strand
TTTTGCTCCAGCTGTTCTCTTACAAGCCCTTAACGGAGGAAGGTGAAGGTTTGCTTTACCGTAAGAGACTTCTCAGGAGACCTAAGTAGTCTCTTGTTCTTGGTGCTTGCTCTTTGCCCTCCCTCGACCACGTTTACTTTTTTAGCTCAAGGAGAAGGAAGAAGAGTTTACTTTTCCAGGTGCAATCATTTATTTGCTTCTGAGGCTTGCTCCTACCCATCTTCCCTGACACTAAGAGACATTGTTATTTTTCGTATTTCTGGCATCAGTTTACCACCCAGCTAAGGTTTGACCCCCAGGTGTTCAGTCAACTTTAATTACAGTAGTCAACAACTGGCAAAACAAAGGTAGTCTTTAAAAAAAAAACAACCCAAAACCAAAACAAACAAAAAACAACCAATCACGTGTAGGATATTTGACTCTACCTCTTCCACAGATGTTTGAAAGAATCGAGAAAGATTAGCTAAAATGTGTATGACTTTGTTAATTTATTAATTCCTTTATCACATCAAATTACAGGTAGTTGCTTTTTCTTTTCTTTTTTGTTTTTTAACTGTGGAGGGTGAAGTCAGGAGTAGAAGAACATGACCTGGATGCTGGGGTAGGGTGCACCATCAGCAAGTCCAGAGATGATACAAAAGCTGGAGGAGCAGCTGATACACCAGAGGGTCATGCTGCCTTTCAGAGGGACCTCAACAGGCAGGAGAATTGGTCTGACAGGAACCTCACGAAGTTCGACAAGGGGAAGTGCGAAGTCCTGCTCCTGGGGAGGGATAGCCCCAGGCCCCAGTACATGCTGGTGGCCTACCGACTGGAAAGCACCTCTGCAGAGTGGAGAATGGAGTCTCCAGCCGTGGAGATACTCAGAACCCACCTGGATGTGGACCTGGGCACCTGGCTCTAGGTGGCCCTGCTTGAGCAGGGGGGTGGGTCCCTTCCCACCTCTGCCATTCTGTGGTTTTGAGTACAGGCCCCAGAATTCCAGAGAAGGGGAGGTGGAACCGCGCTTCTGAAATTCCAGTTCTGTTCTCTACCCTCTATGTCCTGGTTATTGTTTGTGCAAGTTATTATTATTATCAGTTATTGTGCAAGTCTGAGAAGATTTCTTACATGTGGAAAACAAACAAACAAAAAAAAACCCCAAACCCTGCATTAATCTGTTGGCAAAGATTAAAATCAATGTCTAACACCTACTTCCCTTTGGTTGATACAGTAGGTTGCGTCATCATGTGGGATTAACTCCCAATTTGCAAGAAAGTGTGTCTCCTCTGCTGCCCAAATGCTAATGCTCACGGACAGATGACACCTACTGTATGCCCATGCAGACTGACAGTTCATACACTAAAAAAAAAGCCATTAACCACAGTTACCATAACAAGCAAGCAAAACCTGGGAAGAGCAGACTGCTTGCCACTTAAGAGTTCATACGTAGAGCTATAGTTTCTTAGTTTTCTCGTATGCATCTCATCCTTCAAATTAGTTTTCAATTTCAAGTATACTGAAGTAGGTTCACACCGAGGCAGGATTGAGCAGTTTAGTATGTTTTTTCAAATCTGTAAAGCTTGTATTTTCATACAAAAATTGCCGTGGAAGCATGCTGTAGATTCGATCCGTATGTCACTTAATAAAAAAGGCAGAAATAATGAAGCTTACTTTCTTACCTTACAATTTATGTATCATATCTTAGCTTAGAAGTAAAAGGGGGAAAACAGAAGTATCGGCAATGTGTTCTTGAATTTTTGTTTTTCCAAATGCTTACACTGAAAGCTTCTCATCTGCCATTTTATTGCACTAGGCCACGATTCTGATTTCATGAAAGTCAGGAAACATTCAGCACTTCACTCTTGCAGAACACACATTCTTCTGTGGCAGGAACAGAGTTACACGGTGTCCTGGTTTCGGCTGGGGTAGAGTTAATTTTCTTCCTAGTAACTGGTATAGTGCTGTGTTTTGGATTTAGCAGGAGAATAATGTTGATAACACACTGATGTTTTAGTTGTTGCTGAGCAGTGCTTACACCAGTCAAGGACTTTTCAGCTTCTCATGCTCTATGGACTGAGAAGGCTGGAGATACACAAGAAGCTGGGAGGGGGCACAGCCAGGACAGCTGACGCAAACTGGCCAAAGGATATTCCATACCATACGACGCCATGCTCAGTATATAAACTAGGGGAAAGCTGGCCGGGGGCCACTGGTTGGGGACCGGCTGGGCATCAGTCAGCAGGTAGTGAGCAATTGCATCATGCATCGCTTGCTTTGTATATTCTTTTATTATTATTTTATTTCCATTATTAAACTGTTCTCATCTCAACCCACGAGTTTTTCTCACTTTTAGTCTTCTGATTCTCTCCCCTCCCGGGGGCAGGGGGAGTGAGCGAGCGGCTGTGTGGTGCTCAGTTGCCAGCTGGGGTTAAACCATGACAGTCCTTTTTGGCGCCCAACATGGGGCTCGAGGGGTTGAGATAACAACAAATCTGACCGGAGCGCGTTAGAACAAATTTGTTTTTAAACATTCATTAGATTAATTTGATAGTCTTTGGTCACAAAGTTGATTCATTTGCTCTCAAAGTTGTGCTTGTTCTCACTGTTGTGTTCTGTAACACCTTACTTGCAGTATATGCTCCCTGTTGCGCTGTTTATCACCGCTGGGAGCTGGGTCAAGGTTATCGTTTTGCTGTACTTCGTAACACTGGCTTATGGTATGCTCAAATGGCTGGTTGTGAGACTGATCTGGTATTTGTACTCAGCATTGCCACCATCTCCATACTTCAGGAGTCATCTTGAAATTAATAATTACACTTTGTACCTTTTCTCCTCAGAGAGCCAATTTGTGGGGAGACACCTTCCTTCACCTTCCCCTTCTCCAGGCAAGTTACAACAGCTCTTGAGAATTTTGAATATCCTTGGGATGTTCAAACCAGCATGTTCCTGTTGCTCCTACTCCTGAATGTGTTTCAGGTCTTTTTTAAAGTTAAGCAACTATTTAAGAATACCACCCAGAGATCTGCCCCAAGGCTGGATAGTTATGAGTGGCAGGGTGCGTGGGATAGTATGGGCAAGTACCTAGGGCAGTGGGCACCTCCAGCGTTTTGGAACTTCACCCCTGAACAAGTGCAGAATCCTGAAAAAACTAGTAAAATATTTGGAGAAAGTACGCTGTCACCCTGGCAACTCCAGAGACACACAAATCACCTGGCCTGGCCCATGCCTACACAGCCCTGTTCAACACTATTCAGTACCCTCAAAGGGAAGAGAAGCTCTCTGGGTCTGATGACAAAGCAACAGGCACTGTGGCTACTCCAGCCCCAGCGACAGGCACTGCAGCTGAGCCAGAGGACCAGCTGGTATCAGTTGCCCCTAGACACAAGAAGAAATCTTGGAAGCAAAAGTCAGCATGTTTAGTAAGGGATGATGAAAAAGCAGGGCCATCACGAGAAGAGGAAGAGGCAGAACCCATAAATGAGACTGTAGCCACTCGATCCCTATCTCTGAGTGAGCTGCGAGATACGCGAAAAGATTTCGGCTGTCGTCCAGGCAAGCACATTGTCACCTGGCTGCTCCGATGCTGGGATTATGGGGCCAGTAGCCTGGAATTAGAGGGCAGGGGAGCCAAGCAGCTGGGATCCCTTTCTAGGGAAGGGGGCATTGACAAAGCGATTGGAAAAGGGGCACAAGCCGTCAGCCTCTGGAGGCAACTCCTGTCAGGAGTGAAGGAAAGGTATCCCTTCCAGGAAGATGTTATATGTCACCCAGACAAGTGGACCACCATGGAGAGAAGTATCCAGTACCTGAGGGAATTAGCCGTGCTGGAGGTGATTTATGATGACCTGGACAACGAGTGGTTATCCAAAGATCCAGGTGAAGTCAAGTGCACATGACCCATGTGGTGGAAGTTGGTATGGAACACACCAGCGTCGTATGCCAACTCGCTGGCAATGCTGACCTGGAAAGATGGAGAGGGACAGACGGTGGATGAATTGGCTGGCCAACTCTGGCAATACAAAGAAAGCCTCTCTTCTTCCCTTGTCTTAGCTGTGGAGAAACTGTCCCAGGAGGTCCAGCAACTCAAAGAGGATATGCCCTACTCTCCACCTGTACGGACCAGTGTCTCAGCTATTAGGAGTCAGCATTCTTCTGCTCAAGAGAGAGGATATAGAGGGTACGCACCACGGGGCACCCTGTGGTTTTACCTGCGTGACCACAGAAATGACACACAGAAACATACATAACATGTTTGTGTTATGTATCTTGTACTGGCCATTAACGCCCACACCAGTGTTCACTGTTACTGTATAACACTCTTGAACAAATCACAGATTTCTCATACATAAAGTTTAATGAAAGACATAAATAAAATCCAATTCCTGTTTTACAAATTAAATATTGTAATAAAGACATTTTCTTAAATCAGACTTGCATTTCAAATAAAATCTCAGCTACAAAGACGAATAAATACAGAGCTCCAAAGCAGAAAATTAAGTCAGTTTCAGCAAGGAATCACTTCTTGCAGCTACAAAACTGTGTTGTCTCAACCTGAAGGTTCCCAACTTTTTGAAAACATTTCTATACTTTAAATTCCTCAAATGAACTACAATGCTAAAAAACACAACTCATCGTCTTCTCATGAAAGATTTCTGGTTTTAAATTTGTGGGTCCAATGTCTTTTTTAGAAGTAAAATCTGTTATGGCACTGTGATAATAATATAAACTACACTTTCCACTCCTCCAGGATTATGAACTACATGCTAGTCTTACACAGTCTCATTTGGGCTAGCAGACCTATAGGATGAGTCAAGCAGCAATACCGTGTGTCAGGGTGTCCTATGGCAGCCTAAAGCAAGCCTGTGGGCACTGCTAGTTTCTGAAAGGCAATCTCATGCCTCAGTGAGCAACAGTGCCAGCAGCGCATCGACTGCCGTGGTAGGCTGCGGTTTGGCATGCTTTATTGCTGCAGGTCCATCAGTCCATTCCAGATGTAACAATTACGTCTCAGGAAAGTTTATCACAGTGGCTCTTTTCACATAGTCTGAAGCTGATAAACTCTTGAACCTTTTTTCAAAAGATAACCCTGATCATTTAGGGATCCAATAAAGCTTTCAAAATCGGATACCTGGGGGGGGGGAAAGAGAAAGACAAAAATAAATATCAAATTGGAAGAATGACATTTTATCTGATGTAAAGCAACATAAACAGTTTGAAAGAACTTTGTGAAATAGAGAGTGAGCTAAGCGGTGCTCAGTTTCCTTAGCAAATGCCTGACCTACTAGGAGGTGGCATACAGTCAGTTGCACCCTTTTCTGCTTTACTGTGTACACTTCATGGCATGCAGAAAATATACAGAGTAACCTATGTATAAATCTAAGTTCTGAAACACAGGTATCTACCAGAGAAAAGTCCGATTTCTACAGCTCTCACTGATTTCCAAGTATTTGTTACAGGTACAGAACTTTGAATGGGCAAAAAATATTCTATGTATAAAGGGAAAATTAGAGTTAATTGAATTAGCTGTAGGTAACTAGTCACTGAATGAACAAATGATCACGTGAGAAGAGAGCTGGCAGTAACATGTTCCATCAGACAGGATTATGTGTACTCAACATTTGAACAGGTTTGGAGACTGAAGCTCTCCCGCCCCAGCAGGCCAAAGTAGGTTCACCAGCTAAAACAAGGAACAGCATTATTGTCCATAATAAGTTCCATAAAGAGAAATTAATTGTCACTACTTTTCACTCATTACACCTGAAATCCAGTTTTAAGTTTTAAATTGGCCTTTAAAGCTTTTTATCATGAAGCAAAAAGTAGAATTAGCTATAGATATTTTTGTTTGGCTGAAGTCCCCCACGAGTACAAAATGCAAATCAATTACAGGATAACACGCATTTGTGGCCATCTGTCCTACATGATGTTCCTGTCAAGTTACAACATTACGATGCTTGAAGCAGGAATTAAAGCCCAAAAGGCATATTTGGGCCAGAGAAGGCCAAGCAGAAATGTCACTGCGCTGCTGAAATAAAACATGGACACCACAACAGCCTAAATTTGGGAACAAAAATAGGTGTGCCCCCTGGGGAGCCAGAGGAAGTAAAGCATACTGAAACCAAAATTGCCTTTCATGAAACAAAGCAGAATCTTGCTAAGGACCAGCTTCAGAAGCAGAACCAACCCCTGCTAGTGCAAGGAGTTGTTACCGTCTAATGGCTAGTTAGATTACTAAAAGCTTACAAACAAAGGCAATTCAGGAAGTGTTTCAGCCTAAAAGCAGCAGACGCTGCTTATTTCTGTTCACTGCAGAGAGGCACAACAGATGTACCTCTTCCACTTCCCATTTTGCAATAAATAATTTTGACTGGTCTTGCAGTTTGTTCTTGAAAAAACGCTCGATTTCCAAACTTACTCGTATTTGTAGCTCCTTCGCAATCTGTCGAAGCTGTTGCAAGTCAAAGAGATTGTTGTAAGTTCTCTCTGCAATACTGTTAAGGGCAGAAACAAATCTTTTTGCTTGTGACCGATTGCTCATCCCAGAGCCATGCTGTGAACGTTCAAAGTCCAGTTTTCCAAACTCATCGGAGTAGGTTCCCAGCATGCTAAAAATATATAAAAAAAGATCAACGGGAGGGAAAAGCAAGAGTGCATTAATTTGCTTCCTGAACCATAACTGCTTGAGAAAGCTTTCAGAAGGCACATAGGAAACCATCCCCTAGTAAGAGGGTCACTATCTAGGGAGCCTAGACTAAGCATCTGTCCAAATTACTTTTGAGCTTAAATTGTTCAACTGCAACAGCAGAGAGTAATCACACAAGAGAAAAACCTTTGGCAGCGCCTCGTGTCTAAGTTACTGTGCACCGGTATACATAACCGCTACGATGATAACCACTCAAAGGCCTAAGCAATCGTATTCAACTTAGGGCTGCTGTCAGTTTTTAAAGAGCAGCTAACAAATCTGAATATTAGTATCAATGGGCCTAAACTTGATAAAGTAATTTCTTCACTGTGTTTGCATATCTGTATATTAAAAAAAGTTTTCAGTGAATAGCACTGTAATGCTTTATTTATTTTTAAAGCAGTGTATATTACCTATATTTCATTATTTCTATTACATCCTCAGCATCTTCCTTGGTAGATTTCTCCCTTAATTCCAGCCTTGACCGTGCCTTAAAACAAAACAAAAAACCCCACAAAGATATTTAAGATATATTATAGCTGACGTGAAAAAAGGCTACAATTGTCCTATGACAAGCACAGATTTTAGGAGCAGAGATGGAACCTGAGCCTACAGGATTTCTAAGATTCCTCTATCTTTTCGATAGTGTTTCAATGTCATCTTCTGCATACTTGCATTATTAGGCTGTAGCTTCGAGTTTATTTGCTTTTTAACAGTGCATTCTTGGGAAGCAGCAGATCACAAATAGTGTTATTAAGCCATAGTGTTAGGGAAAAGAGCAGCAGTTTAAGTTCAAGATGGGCAGCAGCTTGTCCTTGCCTGCATCTAGTTTTTCTCCTTTTGTGAGAATGTGACAGATTCTCTTTCCACCCCCTCAAGCGTGTTTTATTTTATAAGAGGCTTTAAGCAACTGTAGCTCTTAAGCATTTGTAAGTCTTTTGCATTCTCACTTTTTTTTTTTTTAAAAAAAACACAACAAAAAACCCATAGCCATGAAGAACTTGTCAAAAATTATATCAGTAGTAGTTAAGGGATTGAAAGCAAAGAGATTATTCCTAAAGTATTACAGCTTGCATTTACCTCTGTAAGTCGAATGAGCGACTCTAGCTGCCTCGTGGTAATTGGTGTGCTGTCTACTCCTTGGTTCTGTTTCCGGAGCTCAAGGTAGAATTCCTGGAGGACCTGAGCAGCCTCTGGAGATAAATTTGGATGAACGTACTGCCGAGCATATCCAACGTACTTCCTCAGCAGCTGATGTGGAATGGCATCAAAGTTTTCTCCTGGTAAGATCTAGCCCAATTACAAAGAGCTTAGATTTCTGTCTGTCAGAACCTTATACAATAAAAATTTTAACATAAAATCTTCACCTTCTATGCTTTATCTGGCAAAATCTTCACTGTAAGGGCTTTAGTGCTTCATACATGAACTGTGCACTTAAAAAGTCCATACACTGCTTAGACATTTAATTAAACACACTTGGCCATTTCAGAAAAAGCAGCTGAAGCTTCTCATTTGCAATGATAAGAAGTGCCAAACATGATTTAACTATGTAAAGAATTCTTTCTCAAAAAGAGAAAATCCAATTTCCCAATTGTTATAACATATATCTCCACAGAAGATTAAAACATCACTGCTGACATCCCATTTCCAAAAGTCCATGTGCTTAGCTTCAGTAGGGGATATTCCTCCCCGAGACCTGGCATTTGACAGTATCAGCCCTCAAACTGATCACTGAAGTTTAATACGAAATATGCTTCCTCTCCTATAATCCCCAAATCTGTCACGAGTTGCAGATGCCCAAGGATTTGTTTACACACTGCTTTATTCGGATTCAATACTTCACAGCACATCGTGTTATATCAAACTATTCTATCCAGTCTAGTTCTGTAGCTCTTTACTGAAATCTAACACAACAAATTTGCTTTAGAGCATCTCATGCAAAGTGACTTCTCACTACCGCAACCGAAAAAAACCAGCTCGGCTAATAAATTCTCTTCTGCGTGGAGATGAAGATGGCTTGAGGCACATCTTTAGCAGCTCCAGCAGGGTGTGTAACGTTAGCTACAACAGACAATTGGTAGCAACTGGTGGCTGAAGCCTTACATGCTTCCTCTTTATTTCAGAGCCAATTATCATGAGAAGAATAGGAGTGGGAGACTGAGGACATCCAGCAGGTCAGGGTTGCTGTGTCCCAATGCAACAAACACCACAGGAAGGGGCATAGCAACAGTAACAGGACAAGTCCTACCTTTAGTCTTTCAAGCAGAGGTCGATCTGAAACAACTTCAAGAACAGAGCGATCCTGTGTGTTGGTACGAGTCACAACAGCGCTGCTGCATGCTGCCTGCTTTCCAGCTCGGATTGCCATCACATGCTCAGACAGCAAGTGATCGTGATCTTCATTTGGGGTGTCCAGCAAAATGAAAACTAAATCAAATCTCGACAGTAAAGCGCTCCCCATTCTAGAGTAAAGACAAGAAAACCACACAATGCTCAAAAAAAGTGGAAAAATTACAACTCTGCTCCACTTCAAAGACACGTAAAAAATCCTGTCCCATTCATTCAGAATAAAGTAGACCAGCAATTTCTGTCTCAAAAGCCATGAAAAATTATTACAGTAAGCGTCTATTCAAGCTCCAGGAAACTAAAAAGCAATTACATACAAACTACAAGACTGCCAGAAGCACCTGCTCCTGAATGTGAACTATATAAGCAGCATTTCAGAAAGTGCTCACTTTAAGTTCTCAGACACTGTTTTGGCTTTGTTGTAATGTCCTCCAACTGGGTTTGCTGCAGCAACAATAGATGTCCGAGCTGGCAAACTGCAAACAATGCCAGCCTTGGCAAGGCTGATACTTTGCTGTTCCATGGCTTCCAACAAAGCCTGATGCTGGTTTCCCATCTTATCAAATTCATCTATTCCACAAATACCTGGAAGCAATTAACACAAGACAAAGACTTATTAGAAGATACATTAACTGATGGACAAGTGTATACTACAATCCAGTGCTGACTGTACAATCTGATAGACTGCATGTTATGATCCATCAGAAGCCCAGCCTAGAGTCCTAGGGATCGGACCAAGTCTCCATTTCAGCAAAGTTTGTTTTCATTTCATTCTGCCGCAGCTGAACCATCATGAAGTTGACCTGGCTTGCAGAAGCAGTGTCTTGATGACACATTAAGATAACAAAACAAGCTTTTCAAAAAAAGAAATGGACAACAGATCTCATAAGCCAGCTATTTTTCAGAGACAGTAAGAATCCAGTAGTTACCACTAAGTCAAAGATTTCTCAACAAGGAGATCTTAGTTCTTTGACACATTAAGGAAGGCTGGTACGTGAATGCACAACACCAGTTTCCTAAGCCCTAGGAAAGCAGGAACCACCTCCAGAGAAGTCACTGAAGAAGCTCAGATCTTCCCAAGTTGTGGAAAGCCAATATCATACTTCAAATTTACATTTTTAGTCCATGGTTATGCAAGCACTGTATTTTGTCTTCGACTCAGCAGCACAAACATCCCCACCCCCACATACGTTCATACAAAACCTGTAGCATTACACCTATTACCTTGATCTCCAAGCACTAAAGCACCAGCTTCCAAGGCAAAATCTCCAGAAGCGCCATCTCTAGACAGTGTAACAGTCAGGCCAGAGCTGGTGGAAGTATTGCCACAAACATACACACCTCGAGGAGCAACATTACACACTGCCTAGAAGAGAAAGAAATACTTTTTCCCTCCCCAAGGTGAAGAATTTCACAAGCCTTATTCTAGAGAAGCAATTCAAAGCAAGCCCAAATTTATTTCCTTCTACTTAACGTGGCCCAACAGTAAAGTTATAACTCCTTGCAACCCCAAGAGACGTACTTCTGCAAAACAGTACAAATAACTTTGGTCACAATACTTGCGCACAGCTGTGTCTACGTGTTATAAAAACTACTAGGCCTTAAGGCACAACACTTACATTTCAAAGTATATTGAAATGCTTGGGGACATGCTGTCTCTCGTGGAATTGCAGATATGTAGTTTCTGTATCTTCAGACCCCAAGGTCTATTCAGCCTAACATCTTGTCTGAGTGCCCAACACAAGCTGCTTCAAAGGAAGCATGCATAGTTCTCCCCACAACTGGGGGATGAAGGACAGTCCTAGTCTTGTCCATGCCTCTAGTATGCAGAAAGCTGCTTACAGTTTGAAATATGAACTAGAAAAGCAAAGCATGGTAAGCTTGAAGAAGTTTTACATAGACTGGCAAAACACCAACGTGTTGCAGTTAAATTTGCATAGAATACAGTTATCATAACTGGATTTTCCCAGTAAATCTCTATAGTTATTGGTGCCTCTATTTTATTTAAAAGATGACACCCAAAGCATATTTGTTCAGTACCAGATATGTGACGGGCGCTGAGTATTGAATAAAAAACCCAACCAAACAAAAAACACTGGCTCCTACACAGCTTTGGTTTTCTCCTTGGGATTTTTTTTTTTTTCTGTGACAGTGATGACTGAGAGGAGCCTCGTCTCAAGGCCTTATCTGAGGAACAGATTACTGGCTTTTCTTGAATGGCATTCCATTATTTAGTAATGATGTGAAAAACCAAATCATCTACTGTATGCTAGAGAGTCCCCATTCAATGAAAAAATAATTTAAAAATTTGTTTGCCAAAATGCTTGCATACAAATCCATCACTTTGGTTAAGTTATTGCAAGTCATATCCTAACATAACATGTCCACATTAGAAAGACTCAGACTTTTAAAATGAGGTATGCAGTGCTGCAGGTCTAGGTGAACTCTGTCCCTCTTTCACTTCACAGCAACCATGGGAAAAGACACGGAACTTTAAAATCATTCAGTTTAAGATTAAAAGATTCTATTACTAATTGATTTTGTCACAACCATGCAGAAATGCCCACTAAGATTAAAACCCAAATGCAGCAGCAGGTCCCTTTCCCAAAAAGCCAAGATCTGTGCTAGCAACGTAGAAACAGGGTAAGAGACTAGAATTAAACCTCACAGAAGGTGAGTGACATGGTATTTAAAGTTGCATTAATTCCAAGAGTGTACTACTTTTATTTGACAGTGGATCAGCTAAATGAAGATAGGAAGGAGTGAAACTCCTCACCGGGGAAAAGGGTTGGTGAAAACAACTATACAAGGGCAGCACAGCAAGCCTCTACTTGAAAGCTCCCAGGCTTGACCAACTATACCTGCTTTGGCAAGTGTTTTAACAGGCTGCTTCCCTTCTGCAATGCTCCCTGGAAGGAGAGGACAGACCCTTTGGGTACTATCCTATATTTGAGGCATCCTACATGAAAAGATAGCTCCAGCCAGGCTCAAGCAACCCTTAGCACAGCTATCCTACCATGCTTACAAGAAGTCAAGATAGCAAGGAATTAGACAAAAATACAACCAGACAATAGAAATAAATCAACCCATACTTGCAACATTTGACTTTTTCCTAATCCTGGATCTCCAACAACCAGAACATGTGGATCTCCTCGCACCGGGATTCTGTTCTTGTCATCTACAAACTTCTGACATCCTCCAAATAACGCCAGGGCCAAACCTGCCTTTACAATCTGTAGTGGTACACACCAACACTAATAAGTATTTGATTGTGGTGACCAAATACTGACAGCTCCCTAGAATTGGCTGTAATAACCCTTTCCTTCTGGATGGCTGAACTTAAGGGTATAAGGCTGCCACCTCCTTGTCAATGAAAGTGACTGTGAGTCACAGTCACCTGTAAATACAGTCCCTGCCCCTTCACCCCACCCCAGAGAAGCTTTATAAATCCTTTAGGAGTTTACTGTGGCATAAACATTTGAAACTAAAGTTGCAAGCAGAGCTGTTAAATGACTTACCTCATGGCCATAGATTGCAGGACAAAGAGAGCTGAAAAACAAAGAACACTGTAACGTAAGGGGAATATAATTCTTGTATTACTATTAAATAATCACTTGCTTTGTATCCCTTGTCATAGAATGCTTTTATAAATATATAAATCTTTTGTTTAGTTGTTGCTGAATTTACAACAGAATCAGTTTAAATGTAAAAGCAGCATCAAATTTCTTGAAATTTTCAGATAACCAGATAGGCTTGAAACACATAAGAAAAGCCTTTCATTTGAGTTTGCACAAACACAGAGGAGAACCAGTTTCCCAGTGGTTTCTGCACCCATTCTTATCTTTATCGAGTCACTACCTGTAACCCTCCTTTTAAAGGTGCTAGTTTCATGTTCTTTGACTCCACTGGGAGGACCCGAGGGACACCCCAGCTAGAAGAGTACTTCTCGGTCTGAACTGAGGGTCTTTCACACCCTCTGCTCAGTTCTGCTGTAGAAAAGCAGAGCAGAGAACAAAATAGTGCTTGTGACTTGAATTTGCTCAGTGACAAGTAAAATTAATTAATGGCCTTTTTTACCCATGGCTTTCTGTCTCAGGGTTGAACTGAAACACTCCTAACTTCCCTGTATCCTTAAACCCCTCCCAGAGTCCTAACATCCCCACTGCAATACTTTCACTTCCTCCCAAGCCCCTTGCTCACTAAAGTTTATTAAATCTCTGTGGTATCTATTGCATAAGCCTTAGACATTTCATAGCTTTAAGATTAGCTGTCACGTTTGTCTGACGTTGGTCATGCCGATTCAGAAGTCTAGTCCTAGACCTACTCTAGGTCTGACCCAACTTACTTCACAATGAGCCTGAAGAGATTTTCCTCAGCTTGAATTTCTTGAACAGCATAGAGGTCTTTAAGTGAAAACTCCATGAACGATCTTTGAAAAGTCTCATCATCAAAATTCTTCGGTTTTTGTCCTTTACTGTTGCTGACAGAATTTGCCTCAATGTACAACAAGAACATACACTTGTCATTCTTATTTTTAGAAGCTCCTGTTAGAAAAATTGAGAAAGGAGGAAGAAATATTTTTGGTATCATTAAGTACTGATGTTATTTACAAATGGCATAGGGTAGTTAAGAAATATTAAGTACAGTCATGTGCAAAATGTTCATATTCAGGTAACAGAACATCTACATTTTCAAAAATTGATGCAAAGTAAGTAAGTTTCTAGTTACATTTGTTCTTTAAGTTCCCTCCATTTAGGTACACAATAAAATATTTTGCTGGATTAGGAGGGTATATGTGTATAGAGCTAATTTTCTCCCAGAATAAATGATGTTTTCCAGGAATTTTAAATTATTACATTATTCTAGTCATAAGTTGAATATCAAATGTTTACACTCAATATTTAGCGGAAAAAATTCCATAGTGCAGAAGAATTAAACATGTAGCTTAACAATTAATCATTTTCTATATCCCCTAATTATTACTGAGCAGAGAACGCTATCTCACAGTAAATCACTACTGCAGTTCTCTGCAATATATTCTATCACAGCTGCGCGCGCAACATATTTCTTCACTTTGGGGAAAGAAAAAAAAAAGTTGTAAAATTTCTTCAGGGAGGACTGAGAAAGATGATAATCCTTCACAACAGTGTGACAGTTTTCCTATCATTTGAAGGAGACATTAAAGGGAAAAGGTTAAGCAAATGAGTGTCAGTGAGACTGCAGGAAATAAGGATGTCCCCCTTACGTTAGTGGTCCAGAGAAGGCTTTCCTATCAGCTGACATACTAAACCATCAGATGTCAGACTAGCACTTCAGATTCAGGACCATAGTTGCATTGCAAACCCCCTCGCTATCAGTGGGCGTTAGAAACAGTGCTCCTCTTGGACAGCACTGCTTCTGGCGTTTTCAAAATAACTCCTCGTTATAAAACTTTGGGAACTTCTGAAGAAATATACACTTAATGTATTTACAACTTTGAGAGCTCAAATTAAGGGGGTGGCTGTTGTTGTTCTTGTGTAATCACTAGAAAAATCCCCACCCTAGGAAAAAAGGTGTTCTCAGATGATATATTTTACCTTCGTCAGTGCTCAACACCTTTACTATCCCTGTAATTGTGACCATATCTCCTGGGACACAGCTGTCCACAAGATCTTGAACCAGTTCACATTCGATTGTGCGAGGGATTCGGCCTGCTTCTCGCTGATCATCTGACATGAGCTCCTGCACCCTGCAAAACACAAGGTGAGCATACTCTCCATGCATAACATTTCCAGTTCAGTTACAGCATACAAGATCTGCAGCTGTGTGCTTCCAATCAATCCTTTCCAAATTTAAAAGGGAGACAGCAGAAATGCCCTGATAAACACTAGAAACAGCAGTGCTGATTTTAGAGTAACAGACTTTTTCAGTTCAGACTCTAGTAAATGGGTATATATTATGCATAAAACCCAGAAAGACAATAATTATGAACTCCAGAAATAATAATCAATGTTGAAATTCAGTTTTTCTAGCACTAATGAGCATGTTCATGTAGCAATAAGTACGGTACGTGAAATAAGATGGACCTCATATCCAAAAATTAAGAGGTCAGACATTATAGCCCTGATGAATGCTTATTTGGCATTTTATCCCTAGCAAAGCCCAAGAAATTCCTCAGACCATAACAAGAACAGTAGCTCACTCTTTGTATAGTTGTAAAAGGCTAGCAACTAACAAGTTGTTTAAAAGGTTCCAGTTTTGGCTCTGCACTTAAAGCTCTGATAGTTTTCCTTGAAGCTCAGAGTCAAGCTTTTCTTAAGAAGCTGTGATAAACAGCACCCTCTAGAGCTGCTGACAAGAATGTCAGCCCTAATTTTTTAAAAAGAGTTTTTAATGATTTTTATTACAGATCATTAATCAAAAAACACATTTAGATGTCATTTGGCACAATAAGACTTTCAATGCAGAGCACGTGAACTTACAGAATCTGAATGTAAGAAGTGGGGAAAAAGTAAGCAGAGTCCTATTTTTCCCCAAGCTGACACCCCTACTGCAGTAAGCTAACGGGATGGACAAGAAACAACAGAACAAACTCTTCTGAACATATATTATGGGGCAATAGTAGGATGGTCATAGCGCAGTGGAAGTGATGAAAACCAGACCTGCTGTCCACCTTCCTACACCTTAACATTGTTAATTTCTGTAGAAACAGGAACTTGTTTCTGTAGAACAGGAACCCCCATAGCCCCCTCACAAATTTTAGGCATACCTTTAGACATAGAAAGTAAATGA
>WAAD01040461.1:16616-56039 GCA_013389945.1 Fregata magnificens | reverse complement strand
CTGGCCCGGCGGGGGCCCTGGAGCTGGCCAGCCTTGGCCCTGGAGCTGGCCCGGCCTTGGCCCCCGGTGCTGGCCCAGCAGGGGGCCCGGAGCTGGCCCGGCCTTGCCCCCTGTCTAGCTGCCCCGAAGCTGTGTCTGTAGGCACACATACGGTGTATGGGTGTCTAACGGGTGTGCACCGGGGGGGCTCCTCGCCCGTGCCCCCGGCAACAGCTGCCCGTTCCTCTCCAGGCTGTGGTGGGCCCTGGCTTCACCCCGGGTAGGGGGGAGCAGAGGCCGAGCCCCTGCACCTCCTGGAGCCCCTAGACCCCCCGCACCCTCCCACCTCCCCATAGCCAGGCTTGCTGCCCCGTGCCCGGGCGCTGCTGCGGGGCGAAGGGTTGGGATCAGGGAGGCGGAGGGTCCCCAAAGGCCCCCTCTGACCCCAGTGGGTCCGTGAGTCTGAAACGCTGTAAAACTGCCTTCGACCCCATTAAAGTAAAGCTTTTTTGTTAGAAAAAAAACCCCCAGAGTTCCCACCTGTGTTTGAATCGGACTTGTGAAAAGCTCAGTTTGGATGCCACGGTGCCTTTGGCGTGCCGCTTCTGCACGTCTCCCCGCCACTTATTTAAACAAATTATATTAGAAATTATTTTTGACTGCTGTCTGCCATTTCTCATCCCGGATAGTCACGTGGAGCCAGCACCGTTATGAGCGGTGAAGGGTGTGATGGTTTAAGGAGAAAAAGGCCTTCCCCTTGCCTGGCGGTCTCAGGTTGAGTTTGCCAGGGCAGGCACATGGTGAAAATTGAAGATTTTTTTTGGGTTGGGAGTGGGGGAAGTTGTGGTCTGGAAACATACGTCAACAATATAATGACGCGTACACAGGTACCTCTTAAAATGGGACCTTTTGGTTAAAATTACACACTTATCCACCGGGTTCATTTTTGTTCTGCTTTACTCAGAGCAGCCATGATTATAGACAGCGTTGGTTAACGAGGGTCCAGGAGCCGCCTTTTGCCTGGGCTGCCCTCATGCGCTCTGCGGGCAGCATGGCCTGGGGGCTGCTTTTGGAAAGCTCCGGCTGGTGGAAGAGACCTGCTCCGCTCTCCTGGTCCGGGAGGAGCCACAGAACCGAAAACGTAAGAAATCAATATTCCCTTCACACGATGGATGTGGAATAATTTGGGCACGGAGCAGCAACGCTTCCCCTCTGCGCTTTGCGGTGTCCATCTGGCCACGCCGCTCCCGGGGACCTCGCCTGGGGACCGTAGCTTACGGCGTCTGGTGGCTTCCCTACAGCACACGTGGTTTTTGCTGAGAGATTGGGTGTTTTTGCCTTTTGCTGGGGAGGAATAAAAGGTCATTGCTGGAAGGAGGGGGGAACTTGGGACTCCACCGAAATCTGAGTCTCCTCTTTCTTCTCCAGCAGCGTCACTCCTCCGGCGTGTCGTGGCTCCGCTTACGCGCAAACACGAGGGGCTCGGACCCCGCGGGGCTTCAGCGGCCTGTCAGAGACACAATCGCTCTCAGTTCAGCCTCGCTGGCTGGCCAGCCGGGCCGACCCTCCTGGCTGATAATTCACGCAGCCGCCCGCCCCGGATGAATTGCCCTATTCACGGGGGGGGCCGGAGTTCAGCGCCCGGCTGGCAGGGACGGGCTCGGTGTGACGTCCGCCTCGCTGCCGCAGCGAGGGGTTATGCTCCCGCCGGCAGCAGGCAGCGGTAACAAATGCCGGCGTGCGTGCCGGGACGGGGGAGCCGATTGTGCTGGGGTCGTGCCCTGCTCCTCAAAACGTCAGAGTAAAACGCGTCCGGCCCCGATGCCACTGCTCTGCCGTCCCTGCGGAGGGAGCGAGCTTTGTTCTGGCCCGGCGGGGTGGGAGGTTGCTTTGTGCAGCAGAGCGTGTTTGCTTAGTTTGCACGTGTGTCTCTCTCCGGCAACAGGCACCGTTAGACCCGGGGCAGCGTTGATTAAAACCCCTTTTTGCAGGGGTCGGCTGTCGCGGCCGATCAAGAGGTTGGAGCTTCATCCTCGGCCCTGTCCTGCAGATCGTGCTGGGGAAGCGGCACGTAACTCTGCCTCCAGTTTTGCATCCGTATGCTCCTTACCTTAATTAATTTTCTGCGAAGGCCTGTGAGAGATCCCTAGAGATTAAATGGCAAAGAAGCTGTTTGCAAGCGGGATGGTAGATGCCTTCTGAGTTGCGCGTGGTTAATCCTCTGCTTTCCCTCGCTCTTTGTGAGCGCTTGGTGGGTCAGGGCTCTCTGCACCACATCGGGACTGGGAACACAGCAATTGCTACTGTACCAACACGGGAAGGCTTTGCTCCAGAGAGTAAAGAGTAACCCGCTGGTGGCAGAGGCTGGATTAAACCCCCAAATTCCCGACTCCTGCACCTAGGCAACTAGGCAGTGCTGTCTTTCTAGGCTAAGCTTTATTTAGAGCAGGAGTAGGCTTGTTTTGGGAAACCGCCTTGCACGGACAGATGAGATGTTTCCCAAATCTCGGCAGGGCTTGGTGGCTTCCTTTAGGCTTTACGCCGTGGATTGAGGTCTCTTGAACGCGTCCGCATCCCCCTCTTCCTCACCACTCACCTGTGGCCCTGTGTTTTGGAGGAGAGAGGGGAAAATACTCCAGTGATTCCCTTGACCATTGCTCCTTTTAAAGAAATAGAGAGAAACGGAGTGATGGCTTTTACTGTATCGTCATCCTCAATTGCCGCAAGCATCTCATTTGTGACCATCTAAAGGGTTTTTAAGGGTCGTGAAACCGCATAAAGCCAAATGCTGTTGCAGCTCCTAACCAGACTCCCAAATACCTCCTCTTTTGGCTTCCCAGCTCCTGCAGGTGATTGTACAAACGGGAAGGGGGTTTTAGTAGTGTGACAGCTCGATATCCGAGCGCTGCCTCTCGGCACCGCTGCAACAGCTGGTATTTACTGGGAGAAAAAATATGTTAAGCAAATGTTGATAGTGAGGCACTGCGAAGCACGTGTTTTCTTGTTGCACTGCAGCGTATTATTGGTCTGCATGGGGGGTTGCCGTTGCCGGACTGCTAAACCATATGCCTCTTGGCAGGGAGCTCTCGCTAAGTGGACTAAGGAGCTGGCATCAATTTAAAGTCGGGAGTGGAACTGTGTGGTTATGCGATACTGAGCTCCCCAGATCTTTATTAGATGCAATCCAGAGTTAACGTGAATGTGTTTTCTGAAATATTTGGGGATGGAGGTGAAGAAGAGGAGCCGCCTGTCTCAGAAAGGATGGTTGGCTGGATGGATTTATGCCTGCTAGCAAGGGAAGAGGAGAGTGCAGGGAGGTGGCGGGCATAGCTGGGTTGTAGCGTAAGAGTAGGTTTGTTGGTTATTCATTTTGTTTTCTGTGTTTTGGAGTTGCGCTGTGGCCACGTTGGGCAGGTGCGATGCAAACACAGACCAAGGCGCCGTTTTCTTTCCAGTGAATCAATATTGATATTTTTCGGAGCCCAAATTGCAGTCCCCTCGTGGTCAGCGGCAGCGCTCCCCCTTCTCTCCGGGTTTCAATGAAACTGGGATTTGGAGATGAGCACGGGATAAAATTAGATTGGATGAAGCAACTGGATACCAAAGCGGTGAGCGAGGTGCGCACAGCTCCCAAACACCTCCCTGCACGGCGCTGCCGCGTGTAGCACCCGTGCAAGGCGGTTTGCACATCCCAGAGGTATTATCGCAGCGAAACCGAAACGCTGGCGTGCCCTCTGCAAGCCGGGCAGCACCGGCACCTCGGCTCATTGCAGCATCTCCCGGGGTGGAGCAGCCGGCAAGAGCTGCATGCCGCGTCCTCTGCCGCGGTGGGAGATCGCGGCGCCCGACGTGGTCCTTGGAGCGCGATTAGCACGTGGTTATTTCTTAATTATTATTTTTTCCGCCTTCTTTGTACAGGTAGCTAAAAAACAGTGTTATAGTTGAGCCACAACCGTGTTTCACAACCATGCTTAAAATGGATATTTTTGTAGCATAGTCAGGGCCTAAAACAGCCTTGCAAAATTCTGCTCGCCCACGCGCCTGGCGTGAGTAATTTTCTTTTGATGGGTGAGTAAAATATCATTATTTTTTTCATGCTCATCTTGGAATGGGTGGGAGAGTAGATTCTGACATTATTTTTGATTTGCTTAACACTGACACCGCGCTTGGCTCTCTGCGAGATGCAGAGATAGGAGCAGCCCCCTGCTCCGACGAGCTCGCCGTCTGCGGGCACACCTCTCTGCTACCGAAGTCGAGGAAGGTGCCTTGTTTCCCCGGGCTGACCTAAACCGACATAAAATGGATGTTTACATCTTCTTTTTCCCTTCTCCCCTGCTGCAGGGGCTCGCTCTGACATCCATTTGTGGCTTAACGCCTGCAAGTTCATAGGGAAGGGGTTGAAATGCAGGTGGGAGCGCACGCCTGCGGGCATGGATGCTCTTATTTCCAAGGGACCGTAGCCCCACATCGCTCCTCTCCCTGCCTCTCGCCACCCCGTGACCTCCCCTCTCGTCTCCGCCAAAGAGAAAACCCAAACCAGGATTTGGCGCAGAGTCTCCCTCGACATAAGCTGTTTGTGATCCGTTTGAATAATTTTTTCCTTTTTTTGCCTTCGCGCTGTGTTTGGAGCGGTTGCTATGAGTTCCTGCGAGGCGGGGGGAGCGGGGTGGGACGGTGCATGCGGTTTCCATGGACACGATGGAGTACAGCGAGGCATCCGGAGCGATGCTCGAGATTAATGTCTAACCCGCGCCTGCCTTCATGCCTTCCTCACCTGGGCCAGGCTGGGATCCCCCCCCCCGGCTCTGGGGCAGCCCGCACGGCCACGGATTTGCAGCTTTTGATGATATTTAGGAAGCCCAAAGTCGTGAGACCCGTGGTCCGGGTGCCCAGGGTTGGTTTTCTCAGCGTGCACATGCGCAGCACCACGTGCCCTGCCAGCCTTCGCCACGTTTCCTCTCCTCGGGTCCTGCGCAGGCTGCCTTCAGCACTTGTTAGGACTCAGGAACACTAATGAGACAATTAGTCCTGTTTCAGCAGCTACTGATGGCGGTCACATCTGCCCTTGAACTGCCAGGGTTCTCTGGCTTTCCCGTATCACATCACAGAAAGCTCCTTTCCTAACACCGACATCTTCTAGCGATGCTTACCTGAGTGCAGAAGGCACGGCGTGGGGAGGGGAAGCGCCCTCCGGCCATGGAGATGCTCACTCCAATTCACTCGATAATGGCGACGAGAAAGCGAAAGTTGTTACCTCCACGTTCGCATCCTTCCTCGGATGCTCCCGACCTTCCTGTTGATGTTTGCAGGAACGCTTTGATCTCTCCCGGATAGCAGCGAGTCGCGGGAACGGGCAGGTCTCCTGGCTGCGATTACACCTCGAGCCGAGTCCTGTCCCAAAGCGGGAGCTTGGCACAGCCTGGGCGAAGGGAAGGGCTCGCCACCGAGCGGAGCAGGGCTTAGGGAAGGGCCCCTGACTGTCGCAGGGGGTGTTTCTGGGGTAGCTTAGGGCCAGTTTTTGGCTTCACGGAGGATCGGGTATAAATGGATGGTTTTGTAGAAGCCCTCGGCATGCCGCATGCCAAAACCTTTGGGGAGACCGGCCTCGGTGGGTTGGGGTCACCCCTCGCAGCGTGGGAGGTTGGGGGTCATCCTCCTGGCTGCAGGCAGAAAGAGGTTTGTTTCCGGTGAAAGAATTGAGATTTTGGGTGGAAATTCAAAGAGTGAAAAGCTCGGGCGGAAATCCAGGCTGTGCTGGCTTGCTGGCGCTTGGGGTTTCGATGAGGGGAAGGAAAAAAAAAAAAGCCCTGAAACTTTCCACGGGAAGCGGGCACTTTTCACAAAACACAAATTTAGTTGGTGGTCTGACGGTGGTGGTGTTACCGATGAAACCCGGTCGTTACCACCGCTTCATACCACATTTAGACCTGCGGGTCCCTGGCAAACGCTGCCCGTGTCCCCCACCGCCTGTGGCAGAAATACCGATTTTGATGGTGCGCGGTTGCCAGGGACTCGGTGTCACTTTTCCTAAGTGTCTGGGTAATTAACCTCCAAAACACCACGTGAGTGAGCACATTGCCCCGGCCTCAGCTCTCCCTGCCCTTTCCCTCGCGCGCTGCTTGTCCGTCCATCCGTCCTTCCTTCCCTCCCCAGCCCCTGGTTCGGCAGCAAGCGGCTCGGCTCAGCATCCCCAGGGACAGCGGCTTATCAGCTGTGGGTGAAAATGCTTCGTGCTTATCCCTTCCTTATCTGCGAGGGGTCTTCTGGGGCTTGATTAGGGGTTGCAAAGCGATGTTCAGATGAAAGGTGCCATGGGGGAAAGGGTCACATCCACCAATTATTTATCCCCTGCGCACGCTCTGAACGCCGGCCGGGCTCCCCAGCCTCCCCGCCGCCTGCTCCGGGCTGGGGACGGCGCCAAGGTTTGATGTCCTGCTCGGTCCAACACAGCAAAAGGACCATCGCCTCCCTAAATTAGCAATGATTTATTCTGATTCACGCTGGCAATTCCTGCGTGCCTTCGTTTCAGGGGACTGGAGGAGAGTGGGAGGGGGAGCTACATGTTTTAGACTCCGGCTCCCCGCAGACCTCATTGAGCTGTATTCCCCCCCTGCCTGCGAGGTTTGTTTGCAACTCTCCTGTGCATCCAGAGGAGAATTAGCTGCTTTGGTGTGTGGCCCTGGGTTTGCACATGGAAAAGCCAAGTAAATATATGACATTACTGGGGAAACTTCAGAGAAAATTAGCCACAGCTTCTCCCACCTTCCCCTCCCTGGGGTTCCTGAGCATCCCCGAGTAGAAGCTTGCAGGATTCTCTCCACCCACACTTTTTTTCCTACTTTAAGCTCTTCCCACCCCCTCCCTGCAGTGCTTCACCCTCCTCCCTCCCAGCTGAACCCCACCGCTTTCCCAAACTCCCAGCGACCTCCCCGGGGAGGGGGTGCGGGTGGCCGGTCCGGGCCAGGGGCCGGGATGCTCCCCCAGCCCTGCGGTGCGGGGGGGGACCGGGGTGGGAACGCTCCGGCTGTGACTCAGCGCGCTCACGCTCTTCAGGAACAGGATTTCAAGGGATTTCACACCCCAAACACAACCCCAGCTTTCTCTCGCTCAGCAGAAATGAGAGATCAAAAAAATGCACCGATTCTGGTTTTCCTTCGGTGTATATAGACCCGTGCTCAGCTTTTAAGGTAAGGGTGAGAACCGTGCCACGCTGGTAATCCATGGCAGTAAAAGATACAGACCCGTCCCTCTCCAACTTGTTTGCATTATGCCCATCATACATTTTCTAAACAGAATAAAACACCTGGCAGCTCTTAATTTTTAAGCAAATGGTTGTAACGTTGCTATATCAGGCACACGTTGTCCCCCCCATTTCGCAGGCTGGGACGCCGACTCCCGGCGGGGCAAAAATTCTCAGTGCCAGCAGCATCTTGCCGTCGCGTTTTGAAGCGCAGAGTCTATCTGTTTGTTTTAAAAGCTCAGCTAAGATCCGTACCTCTTTTTTTCTTCCTTACTGCTTTTGTTCCTGCTTATGCATCTTTTTTTTTGGCCCCCACCCCCCGAACCATATTAAAAGGCAAAGATTCAGAAACCAGGAAGATTATCTCACATTGTAAAATAGCAACAACAACAACAAGAAATTGGTGAATAGACATTACTTGCACGGGGTTGTTTTTTAGAGGTTTTGCCGAGACAGACATAATTAGCCAACTGGCATCACGATGCTAATAGATATATTTACTGCTTCAAAGTGTATTTGCAGTGTTGTGAAGCGTTCCAGTGACTTGCTTTTGTTCTGGAAGAAAGTAGCTGGGATTTTTTTTCCTTCCCCTCTGCGGTGCAGCGGAGATGGGGGACGGGACGGGACCTCACGTGGGACCCCCTGTGCTCCCCACTGCCTTCCCCTCAGCTGCTGCCTGCGCTGCTGGCTCGGTGGCACCCGACCGATGTTGATTCACGGCTTTGCCCTGCCCGTTCACCGCATCCCTCTTTTATTACCAAAATTGCCTTGATTTAACCCAGCTTGCCAGCGGATGACGACGGTTGGGATTGCTTCTCTAAATAACCCACGTTGGCAGGTTTGGCCAGACGAGGGAGAGGGGAAGGTTGTGCGCAGGTAATGCTTTAATTGCCCTTTTAATTGTGCTTTTCCGCTAGGAACCAGCCTAGCTCCAGCTTGAACCCCGTGCTTGCCCCTGTGCTGCTGGACATTGCCCAGCAGCCGCCACGGCTCGTCGCGCAAGCTGGTTTTTCTTGGGGTAACTCACTCCCCAGGGTAAAGACCACATCTTCTTCTCCTCCTTCCACCGAGATAGGTTGATGGCATCACTTCCAAAAACATCGAGTGACGGCACCTGGCTGCGGATGGGACAGCCTGTGCCTGCGAGAGTAAGGGAGGTGCCTCATTTTAGTTTATATTTGACCCATGCAGGAAAACACAAAGAAAAAGTCCTTATTTTTTTTGCTTTCTTCCTGTAAGGCACCACACATCCAGTTATTGACAGGGTAATTATACACCAGACGAGTGTTTGTTTATAAAAGAAGTGTGATTCACGGCTGCTGGGCCTGCCACAGGAGCTGGAAAGGGTTAACAACCTAAAATTATATCGGTCCAACCGGAGAACCATAAACAGGAAGTTCTCCAGAAAAATTTAAATTTAAACCTGGTGACTCAGGTTGGCTTGCGCTCCCTGAGCCGCTCAGGAGGTGCGCACGGGTTGCAGCCCCGGTTTATTACCGGTGGCTAATTACACCGTTGGTTCGAAAACGGCGGTAAAGATGGGCAGAAGCGAGGCCGGGAGGGATCAGGTTGGCGGATAATCTTGGTTTTGCTTCGTCCGCCTGGATGGCGTGTCGCTTCGTCGCAACCACTTTCTCCCATTGCGTGGCATTGCTCGTAGCTGGGTTTTACAGCACGTTCTGCTAATAAAAATGTTTTCTGGCGTTCCAGTTGTCTGATCAAGCAGCGTTCTAGCAGTGCCGGTGCAGGGGATCTTGTAAATAAAGCTGATGAGAAGCAAACGGAGAACGAGCCACGCATTTGCTGCCCAGCAGTGAGAAAAGCCAGCTTGGGAGGCAGTGTGACCGGTGGCCAAGCCAGCGTCCTAAAATGCGTGTTATTAGCTTAGACTTGGGGTAGCGGTGTGAGAATTTGGGCTGGTCCAAGAGGGGACTCAGGCACCTTCCCAAGAAGCGCCTGCTGCGGATTTGGGATGGGATGCCAATGCCGCTGAGCTATAGGCATGCTCTGGGTGAGGCATCTCTGGGAAAAAATACTTGCATTTCATTATGGGACCGATTTTTTGGTTTTAGTTAAAGCAGTATGATGCAGAAAATGTTGGGAGATTTTGGATGAGGTGCTTTAACCAAGCAGCACCTCTTTAACTTAATTAAATACATTGGAAACAGCAGTTGAATTCCTGGATTTTTATTATACTGATAGGTGAAAGAAATCCAATTATTTTCAGGACGGCTGCGTGGCTGTAACCATCTGACCCAGCCACCCTTACATATGTTGTGTAATTTGTTTTGAGTACTCTTCACCTTTGAGCTAGCTCGCGTGGGGAAAATCATTCAGGTAACCCAGATTTTACTAGCAACCATATTAAAGATTTTAAGAATGAAGGCTGTTCTGCTGGCAGGTGAGCCGCTCCTACAGCTGTTGTATCAGAGAAATCCTTTGAAGCAGCTCACAGCTCCAGACACATGGGTTGTTACTTTTTTTAATATCCTCTTTCTAAATATTTACAGGGTTTGGTTTTTTTAAATTTTTTTTTTTTTCCCTCCCCTTCGGCTTTGTTTTTAAACGTAACGTGTTCTTCAGCCGTTGATTTTGGGGAGGAACACCTGGAGGATCCATTGCATTTATTTGCCTTACTAGGACGGCAGGAGGGTGGGGAAAGGGGTATGCTGCGGCTGGAGGTGGAGGTCCCGGCCTCAGGGGAGACGCCGGCTCTCAGAGGGGGAGCACGGTGCAGGAAAAGGGGTGCTACTGCCCCGGGACAAGCCCTGCTCACCCCAAAACCCATCACCGAGGACGAGACCCACAGGGCTGGGCTGTTTGAGGCCAGCATCGCTTGCTTACACGTTCCCTCTTCTCTCTTTTCCAGGATACCGTTCAAGATCGGGCAGCCCAAGAAACAGATTGTACCCAAGACAGTGAGTAAACCAGTTCCCCCTTTTTAGATCCAGCCTTTGATCATGTGGCTGATGAGTCAAGCCGGCACTTTGACTCGTCCCATTTTGCGAGCGTGTGCGTGTGCACGCGCGTGGGAGGGAGATGTGAGCGAGCAGAACCTGTTGCTGCGTGTGACCAGCGCTCGATTCCTCGTGCGAGGAGTGAGGGGGAGCCCCAACCAGGGAGAGTATTTTGGTTTNTTGGTCTGGCACAGTTTTCCTCGGAGATGGCTGAACGGGCTTCCTTCCTTCCTTCCTTCCTTCTTTCAGCAATGGCTTGTTTGTTCATCCTTTCTGAGCAGATGGAGGAGGAGGAGTGGTTCAGATCGCTGAATATAACTGTTTCCAAAGAAAGGCTTATAAGCTGAGATGCTTAGTGCTCGGGCGTGAATTAATTTGTGCTGCACAGCATTTGCTTTAAAAGCAAATTAAAAAAGCATTTTGTATTCTCGTGTATTTGAGACTCCTATCCCAAGTGCTGTTGCTTGCAGCTGGCTGTGGTATTTTCCCTTCTTAAGCAGATGGTCTTCGCCTTTGTCCCTTGCAAAAAAAAGCTGTGGGACCTCACAGTAGCTGTCCCTGAAAACTAACCTGCATACCTGCTCTAAAATAAGTGCCCCGACAGCGAGCGCGGTGGAGACCTTGTCTTTATAACGGCATTGGTGACCTAATCCCTTGAACAGACTAACATCTCTGATCCTTCCTCTCTAGGACACTCACCGCAGCTAATTCTTCAGGATGCGTGGGCACTCGTGTTTACGGGGCAATTTCTCCTTGGGACATGACATCTTCCCCTGGAGGCAGAGGGATAATTCTGCCACTCCCTTTATGGCTTGATTGACATGTTTTATTTTAAAGGATTTGCTGCCGTAGAACAGCAATTTTCTGTAATGGCTCCAAACTGTCAGTACAAAATTTAAGCCAGGCAGGCAATGAAGACAAGGACTGATAAAATCCCTCAATGGTTTTTGCGTCTCTTCAGCTGCCCTTTTTCCAGGGGCTGGTGACCAGCCAGCGGAAGGTGCTGCTGTCTGCGGTCCCCCAGGAAAGGCAGTCCACCGGCCTCAGGTCTTCACACCCATTCCCGTTCGTTTCAGGAGATCCCACATTGCCTTGCTCTGTGAGATTTTGTCTCTCGTCCTCTTTCCCGGTGTTTCCAACACCGGTGTCCTTCCGGGCTGTTGCAAGAACCAACTGCTCTGCAGCTCTGGGTGTCTTGGCCAGCTTTCTTGGACGTCTCCATCCCACCCGTTCTCACATCCAAGTTGACTATATTTTTCTCTCTTGCCAATGCCTGCCGATTTCCCTCTGCTCCTGCTGTGTTTGCTGTTGGGAGAGGTTTGTCTGAGAGACCTTGTCTCCCCTGTGCCGTGCGCCATTGCTGCTGAAACCAGTTGTCCCCGTGCTGCGGCAGCAGCTTGGGCTCCGTGCAGATAAACGGTTGCACCTTTGAGAGCTTGCTTTCCCCTGAGCTGCTGGTATGTGCTGAGGCAGTTGGCAGGCATCGCTTATATATATATATATGTGTGTGTGTGTGTGTATTAAATAGAACAGCTCAGAATATCCGGCAGGCAGAGGTTCATTCAGCAGCGTGAGTGTTTCCAGGCCTTTTCCCTTTCCTTCCTTCCTTCCTTCCCCCTCTTCCTCAGCTCCCCCAAGAAGAACAACAAGTTTTTGTGTCAACGACTCGGTAGCTCAGTCGGATGCCGATTTTCAGATGGCTTCCACTTGCCGTGTGTTGATGATGATGATACTTTCCAAGCAGCAGATACGTGGAAAGCAGAAAACAGGAAGCCCAAAGCCTTGCAACCTCACAGTAAGTGTAAAGTGCAGCTCTTCAAAGAAGAACAAACGGCAGGAAACCACCAATCTCCCCTGGGAACGAGTCGTTCAGCATCATGGTGTGGAAGCGATGGGGCTGCTTTGTAGCTTTAGCGAGCTCGAGGCCCCCAACTTTACCTCCCAGTTGCAGGCTGAGACGCTCCATCTGTGCGGGCTTTTGGGAACAGCGGTAGCAGCCGAGGTCTGTGATATTCCAGATGTTGGGCTCTGGAGCCCGCTGCAGGAAGTGGGAAGGTGTGGCATCTCCAGGGCTGCATCCCAAGCCGATCAGAAGGGAAGTGGTTGCGGGTAGAGGATCTCCCACTCACAGAGATTGGACCACAAAAGAGGAGGGGGGGAGGAAAAAAAAAAAAAAGCATTTGTTAGGATCTAACTTATTTGGCTCTCCATGAGGCATGTAACTCGAGCGCAGGAGAGGGGAGAATCGCTTTGCTGAGAGAGGCTTAGCTCGCCAGCGAGCCTTCTTTTTTCTCTTGATGAAACGATGCTGGGGCTGGTGTCAAATCTAGGCCGGCAGTAGTACTGAAAAGCAATTTGCCTAGGTTGCAGAGGGAATTAGTCATGACTCCCTATGCCCACTCGCTTCTGATCCTTTGAAGAAGGGCATGGTGTCAGCCACAGTTTAGCTCTTCAGGTAGAAGGAAACCCCCGTAGAAAATATTGGCTGGTGAACTGAAGTGATCTCCCGCCCCCCAGACATGCCTCTGCTTTGTTTCCACCTTAACCTGGGCAAATCCAATTCCAGACAGCATAATCTCTCCCCTCCTCTCCCCTGAAAAGAGCAGCTGTCACCGGGCTTGCCGAGAGGCCAGGAGCCGGGTGGGAGGATCTAATGCGCAGAGAGGACCTGCTGTCAGCGGAGCCACAGAGGACACAGTAACACAGCCCAATTAAACTAATGCCCAGTGATAGAAGTTAAACCTGTTAGAATTGTATCTCTCTGCAGAATGTTTATTGCTCAAATCCGATGGCAGCGATGAAGCCTCTTATGGCAGAGATGTTCTTCCCTCCCTCAGGACAACTTCGGTCCGAGCAGAGGTTACGCTGGAACCAGAGCTGCAGTTGTCTTCCGAGCTCTCTTGCAGCTCCAGCTTGCTGAAGTTCATCTGCGTCACCCCAAGGTTGTACCCTGCTCTTCACTGGGGCTTGGGTTATCCGAGCAGGCAGGTAGCCAGGAAGAAGAGCTGGCCGCGCGTCCCCACGGGGCGCGGAGCCGGGCTGGGAGCCGGGAGAGCCAGCCGGCTCTCATCCCCTCCTGGGATGGGGCAACCTGGTGCACAGCCCCTTCACATCACCCAGGTTTTACCCTTTCCTCCCTCCCTCCCTCCCTCCCTCCGTCGGCAGCACTCTGGCCTGGGCTGACTCAGATGGCTCGCCGTCCTCCTCCTCGCTGGCTAACCTCGGGTGAGTCAGCTTGGCAGGGAACGGAGACCTGAGCTGTGGGCCCGCACGCCTGCCAAGCCTCCCTTCCTTGACTCATCCCGGCAGCTCTGCCTTCCCCAGGGATGTCGGACGGAGGTGCTCCATGAGCAGGAGGATTCCACTGCAGCTGCCGGCCGTCAGCACCTTTCCATTGGGCTCCACCAGCGAGCTGGAAATCCCAAAATAACGGAGTAAACGTCACAGAAATGTTGGGGTGAAATCAAGTGACGCCAGTTAAATAATTTTACTCATTTTCACTCTCTTCCTTCAATCTTCAGTGGCACGTAAGCAGTCTCTGTGGTTCAGAGGTGCATCCTTTTTCCCTTTTAGCGTGCCTTTCTTAAAAGCTTTCTTGCTAGATGGGGGTTTGGGGAGCTTGCTGGGTGGCAAAGCCCGTGAAGTCCCAGACACACCTGCACTCTGCAGCGTTGCTTTGGCTCAGGGCTCCGCTGTCAGACGCAGAGCGAATATTCACCCACGTTACTTGCCTTGAATCTCCTCTTGCTTGATGGGATGGCAAAAGTTCAGCAGAAGTTCCAGGTTATAGCAGAATTTCTGACCTAATTATAGGCGCTTCTTTTTTTTGGAGAGGAGGAAGCATTTGCTTCCCTCTTTTTCCCAAGACCCACGAAGAGGCTGAGACCACTGGAACATGTAGAAATCAGCTAGTCCTCCTCCTCCAGGAAAAGAGATTAACCTCAGGGGAATAAGAAGGTTCATCACAGTCCCTTATTTCCATCTCTTTGTAGTGTTGGCTTTGGTCTTGCTCCGTTGCCTTGTAACCATGGTGTCGACTATGATATTGCCCTTAAAGCAGGAGGGTTGTTATCACAGGTGGAAGGCCCAGTGTTTGCAAACAAAAATAACTGGTGAAAAAGAAGAACGTCGTTTTATTTCAGCGCTTTTAAGAACTCCTCGTTCTTTATGTAGATTTAAATAAAAACCCAGAGACGAGCAATCTTGCATTAACTAGCCCGTATGCCTAGAAGAAAAAGCGTTCAAGACAGAAACACGTTTTGATTTTGAGTTTTCAGAAGAAGGCTGCAGAGAAGTGGGATTATTTTAATATTACAGAAACTTCCCTTCAGGATATTGTAATTTTCTTGCCTGTACTTCTTGTTCTCGTTACTCTTAACGTGATAATCCTATCCATAGCCTTTTGCCGTAAGTGTCGGGTATGTGTAGCCATTGATGATCGCTACTGGGAGCGGGAATTACTGTGTACTCTGCAAAATGTGCTTGGCTTGCTCTCAGCTTGTCCTCCTTGCATGCCTCTGATCCGCCGGTCGCCGCCACCTGTAAATCTGCACAGTGGGAGCACGTGAGAGCGGATCTTCTCTGTCTAGTGCATGGGGGGCCCTGCTTGTCGCTGCCTGTGTCGTATATCTGGGCTCCTGCCATGCAAACGAGAGCAGCCATGACCAGGAGGGCTGCATCAGCCTGCAGACTGTGATGACTGGTAGCCAGTTGCTACTGTGGGCGTGAAAAATAAGAGCAATCCTTGGGCAGCTGTCTCTGCATAGATGGCACTGGAGATGTGAGTCAGGCCGGGCAGCTGAAGTGCCGCCTTGTAGATTCACCTCGCTCATATGTAGAAAGCGTGCAGGCTAACTGGCGTTGGGTGTCTTGGGGAAGCTTGGAAGCCCTGGAAGATTTGAGGGTTCACATCGCGCCGGAGGGTCGCAGGATGAGGAAGTTTTGCCTTCCTTCGTATCTATTAGGCAACGATGCCTTTTACTCATTTCTGCTCATTGCACAGTAATGGGGGAATCGAATGGCAAAAGGGAAGGGGCAGATACCGTGGATCTTTGCAGGTAGTTTCATTTCATGGCTGAACACTCCGGTTCTTGGAGGAACTGATTGCTGAGCAGACGCAAGGAAGAGCCTCCGGAACGTGGAGAGGGCTGGAGCTCCATGCCAGGGGAAGGATACCACCAGCCTTCAAAGGACATATTTTTGAGTCACACCAAACCCTCTCTGGTTTGCAACCAAAACAATTCACACATAAGGCATATAAATAGAGTGCAATACTCCCTGGTTATTTTAGCGGCCGGAACAGCCATAGAAATCGAGGGTGATTTTTACTATGTGCTGGTTACCTGACCTCCAGGCACCAGCTGCTGCGGATTTCTGCAGAACTGTGAACCAGGCAGAAGTCGTGTGAGCTGCCCCCACACTGCTCCATGCCTGTTCTCCAGCAACCATTTTTAGCAGCACAAAAGGGAGTTGGAGCTTGGTGGAGGTTTTTCATCGGCAGAGAGAGCCAGTATGCATCCCCCAGATGGTGGGAGCTGATGGTGTGGACAGCTGTCCACTGGGGATGGGGCTGAAACTCGGAACGCTCGCCGCTCAGGTCACCGGCTGCCTTCGGACCGGGCTGGTCGTGTCGCTGCAGAGTTCAAGTGTATCTGAAAGTGCAAAGCGAAAAGATATTTAGAAAAGGAGGTTTCCAGAAAACTGGGATTACTGGGCTCCATCTTAAAATACTGGTCTTTTAATAGCAATTTGGATTGAAAAGCAAATGTCCCTATTATGTGTTTTGGTTTCACATAATGCTGTTACATCGAGCCTGGGTTTGAAATCCCGAGGACAGCATGAAGATTTGGAACAAACCTTTGGATCCTTCTAGTCCTGGCTGCTTGCAACACTTAGCGTTTCCTTAATAGCATGGTAGCTTGACAACACAAATGAACCCAGTTTTGATCCCATGACAACAAAAGCGCATGTATTTACTCTTGGCTGGTCAATTGAAATCCATTGGCTTATTTGGTCGACGAGGTGTGGAATGAATATTTAAGTGTGTGTTAAAACAGTCAGCATGGAAGGAAAGTTCCTTAAAATATCTTGTATCACTGGAGATTTGCTGCCAGATAGCAAGTAGGAGGAAGCAGTCATTGATGCAGCATTGGGAGAAGGCTGTTCTTTAGCTCTGCGCTCTTCGCCAGCACAGGTTTCTCCTCCCTTTGCGAGGTGCCGCAGTCTGCTTGGACCACTGCTCCAGCCGAAATATTTAATCGGAGGGAGCTATTGCAGGAATAAGGAGCGTATCGAGGGGGCAAATAATACGGAGACAGGAGGGCTCAGTAATGGCTTGAGGGGTTTGGGGGGAGAAAAGCCACCCTGTTGAGGATGAGGAAGGAGAGAGTGGCTGGGTGGGGATCTGGCAGCCAGCCACGGGCAGACCTGCCGCAGGCGTCCTTTGCAGCGTGCTGCTGGAGGAGGAGCGGCTCCTCTCAGCTTCTGGGACAATCGTCTCTCTGGAAGAGAAAGCGGGCTCGTCCCCCGCCAGCACCGAGCTGAGCTGTGGGCACCTGTGTCAGCGTGTGCTAGGTTGCGATCTCTCTGCTTTTAAGGCATTCCTATTTACTCTGTCAGCTTCCAATTCATGTGCTGGAGCACATCCTTGGAATGAGCTGACGCAGTTGGTGGCAGTGTCTTTTGCTCTAAGAGAGTCTGGAGGAAAAAAACCCAAGACTTCATTTACTTTTGAAGCGTAACTCCCATTATAGCTGCAGCTTATGCTTCCCTGGGTTCACGTAGGCATTTCCTGAGGACAGGTTTCCCTGCACAGGTAGTTGCCACTCCAGGCTCTGCTGCAGTACCTTTGAGCTGATTTCCATCTCTTCTTTCCGCAGGTGGAGAGAGACTTTGAAAGGGAATATGGAAAGCTTCAGCAGTAAGTATCAACCACACTGGTAAAACAGGAACAGTAGCATACTTCTCTGTTGTGCCCTCTTATTGCATCTTCCCAGGAAACTTCAGCCAGTTATGCTCTTCCCAGCAAATCACTTCCCACCCTGTAATTTCTAATTCTTCAGAGTTTCTCTGGTGACTGGGTGTTCAAAGGTGTCCTAAGAAGTATTTGCAGTGGGGTTGAGGTTTGCGGATTATGGCAGCTTTAAAGTAAAGAGTGTAAAATTGACAGAAAACTGTGGGGTCACCGAACAGCTCAACACCTCTGAGGACAAATATTGGTTTTACCATACTGACTGTGTCACGTTAAGCTCACACTTATCATCTGGAAGCATTTGGCTTTACCATTTGTGGTAAGTGTGAGGGCTTAAGAAAATATGTGACTTTGAATAAGAGATCACCAACTTGAAAAGGTTGAAAACCATCTGAAAACAACCAGAAAAGGTTGAGCAGCACTGAACTTCATAGAGCCTCGCCTGGTATTTTTATCTCACAACAGAAGCCAGCATATTCAGCCCGTAAATGATTTGTTGCACGTATGATACACTTCGGTTTGTTTCTTTCCAAGATTCAGACTTTGCCTTGTTCTCCCATCTTTCAGATTGGAAGATCAGACCAAAAAACTTCAGAAGGATATGAAGAAAAGCACAGATGCAGACTTGGGTATGTGACTGTAGGATACATAGACTGTGAACTTGGCCACAAAGAGATGAAGTGACTTTCTCAAGATCACATGAGTAATCTGTGACAAGTCTGGAAAACAAATCTAGATCTCAGTCCCACTCAGTTTGCTTAGTTACAAGGCCATCTGCATGAGGGCTGCCAAGCAGTATCTCAACCAAGGGAACAGAAAGTATGTTATGGGCTTAGTCCCTATCTCTTGAGCTGCAGCTTGCTGTGTGGCCTTGGACAAGTCACTTTCTTTTCTTTGCCTCAGTTTCTGCTACCGAAAAAGAGGAGTAATTATTCCAGTTCTCATGTTAGGCAGGAGCAGTCTCCAGCTGAGCCTATTGGGTCGAGCAACGCACATTCACCTGCTTCAGTCGAGAGCTTCTTATGCTATCTGAAGCCAAAGGAAGGTGGGATGAGGCTTTGGAGGGTCTGCGGAGCACCACGTAGGCATCGCTATATGTGTTTCACGTATGAACTGCTGACCTAGCAGCTCTCATTCAGGAATAACCCTGCTCGTTCCCTTGGTGGCTGCTTGCTTTGGCTTGACCTCGTGGCAGTGGGCGATGTAGGAAGCAATAAACAAGTCACCTCTGCGTGTACCGCCGCAGCTGCCTGCTGCTGCCTGCGCAGGGTGACATCTGCCCTTCAGGTGTCCCATCCCAAGGCACGGCAGCCCCTGCCCGCTCCATTCATAGCTTCTCTAGTAGGAAACCGGTGTGACCGCACCACGTGGCGCAGGCTTTAAACGAACATGGGAGAGAGAAGATGGAGCGATCTGGCAGAGGGGAGCTGGGGGAAGTGGATTCGGTGGATGCCAGTTATCGAACCGAGCAGGACAGCCTGCAGAAACATGCAGCAAGGAACTGTTTTAAACACAGATGGTTTTTCTCAGCATGTGGTTTGGAGTAGTCCCTATTTGTACCGGGCCCCCACAGCTCTGGAGCCAAGGCAGATGCACCAGCGCAAACAGGTGTGGGCTGGACTGGTCCAACACTCATCTCGTGGGAGTTCGGTTCACGGAGGGGCAGGGGAGTGGGAAGGAGCCCCACCGGGCGCTTTGCCAGCAGGAGGGCTGGCAAATTTGGGGCTTCCCATGATACAGGCTCTCACCTGTGTGTATGTGTGTGTGCACGCTCGGATATTGCCAGACATAAACACGGATCCTGGCTCTTGCCTGCGCTCTCCCACCCTTCCCAGAACCGTGCTGGCACGTGCATGTGCTTGCACAGGGAGAGCGGTGGGAAAGGCACCAGTAACAGGCGCTGCCAGGACTCCTTTCCAGGGTGAAAACTGCCCTTTCTGGGGACTTTGGTCATTGTCAGGGATCCTTGGTAAGTTTTTCCTTGTTAAGGATTCCCCTCCCCTCCCTTGCAGTGGGCGTTGTTTATATGGAGCATTTCAAGTCCCAGAGGAGCTGTGGGAGGACTTTCTTTTTCCGTTCTGCTACATGGCAGAGTCACAAATGAGCCTTGGCCAGATCCAGTAAGATCTGATTTCTCATTTAAAGGCATGAAATCATGAGTGTAAGGGAAGATTTTGAATGTGGTCTGGTGAGGGGTGGCTGAAGGAAAAGGAGGTAGATCGGACCAAGCACTGAGGACTGCTTTCCTCACCTGGCAGCGCCCATTCCCAAGAGGGGACAGCTGTGCCTACTCAGCCAACATCCAGCCCCCATATCCGACAAGGATGGCAGTATAGCAGCGTTGTTGTGTCCTCCTGAGTGTCTTATTTCTTCCACTGTACCTCTGTGCCGAGGGGTTTGATTATTCACCGCCTGCAAACACTCCCTAGCAAACTGGACCTGGTGGCTCGAGTCTCCACCTTCTGCCAAAAAAAGACTCAGCTCAGAACGAGACCGATTCCTCCGTCTGCATGAAAATGTTCCTGCAAGGCTCGGCCGCTGCCCTGCCAGCTGCAGCAGCATGGCTGGGAACAGGGTATGGGTTATTAGCAGCACTCCCTGTACTGTGGCTAAAGATCACTAACCCCCTTCCCCACCCTCTTTCCAAATAAAATATGATCTTAAGGAGCAGGAGGATGTTCTTTAATTGAAGACAAAAGCTCTCCTTTTGAAATGAGATGCAGGTGACCCACTGGATCACCATGGCTCAGTTTTGCTCTCTGGAGCGTGCCTGGCTGTTCTCCACTACTTTTACTGTGATTCAAAAAATCAGTGACTCTCTAAAGTCACTTCCTTTAATTGGAGTTGCGTCCTGCATGTTTTGTTAGCAAAGTGCAGTGCAGACCCTCCTGAAGCCCACCCTGAGGAGTCGGCGATGCTCTCCTCTCCTCTCCCATGTCAGTGATGTTCCTGTTGAGTTACAGGATGGGGCTCACCACCGGGCACGTGGAGGTGGGACCGGGGGATGCCCTCCCGGGGTCCCGGCTCCCTGCACACCAGTGGGGATGCAGCTGGGGTCTGCAAAGCTGCCTTGGGGACCGCAGAGCCCACCACGGCTGCTTTTTCAGAGCTGTACAGGTGAGGGCAGTGACGCAGGGGAAGTGCCTGGCCCAAAGTCTCACTGAACGTGCCTGAAAAGCCCGTTTCTGGCCTCCCGGCGTGACCCCGCTGCTCGCCACAGCTCCCCTCGCTACAGTACACTTTCAGTCCTCTCCTTATGAAGGGAAACTAATTTTTCTCCCAGCTGAAGGAGTTCTGCCATTCTTAACTCCGTCCCATTTTGGCACAAATCCTTCCTCAGATGTGGTCACACATATGGATTATATCCCATCTGTTTAAAGGTTTAAATGCCTAAACCCTTAATGTTTGGATAATAGACGGATACGGTAGCTTTGTTATTCTGTAGTTAGCGTCTCGTTCTGCATTGAGCTTCCCAGCTATTTAGCTTCTGAGCTCTCTGTATAATTGTGTGTAACCTTTAAATCAGAATGTTTAACCCCTTGATTTATGATCTTAAGCCCCATTATTCAGATGACTTTAACTTTTAATATCTGAGTGAGTACAGTAGGAGTCTTTCCAAAGCTCATCTGTAGCGCGGCTCAAGCATCTGGCTTTCTGATCTTAAACTGGAATAACTTCCAGCAACAGTGCTGACGAAAAAGAACATTTTTTTTTAGTACCCGTGACTTTTTTTTCTTCTTTATTCCCACTTATATTGATGCTTGCCTTTTTATTCATCTTTTTTTCCCATTCTGTACCTTAGCTATTTTCTTGCTCTTTTGTAGTGGTCCTGTCATAGGGATTTAATTTTCCCTTTGAAGACCAAGCGCGTGGATAGGAAGAGAGATGTGTGTGATGGAAAACAAGCAAAAGTGCTCGGCGAGACAGGAACTGAAGCCCGTCAGTGTGTGACCTGGTGTTTCTGTATTTCTTGGTGACAGTCTCAGGGTCTGAAGAGACTTCAGCCTTTGCGTTTTCCCCTGGCTTGTGGGGTTGGTCTCCACAGGCAGAAAATTTAGGCTCATTGAGGGAAAGTGCTTAGCCAGCTTGTGTCTCTGCTGCTTGTGTAGTGCCTATTTTGAGAGTAAAAGAGAAACCTCGTCTTCCACTGCCGTCAGTCTGGTCCTTTTCCACCAGCACTAAATCCACTTCAAATATATATTTTTGTAAAGCCATTTGAAAGACTTAATGGACTGTGATTTTTCTCGTCGTGGAAGAGCTATAGTGAGACTGAGAGTGACACTTAATAGTCTGTCGAGAAAAGACGTATAAAAAACCCCATCTGCATTTTTTTAAGAGAACAGTGCTTTCGTTAGTCTGGTATTATTTCTGGCAACATCACAAGCCCTGCATAGGAGTGGTTCAGACTTAACTTATATAAAAACAGTTCTCCGGGTGTTTACGTGAATGAATTGGTGGCTCTTCCTTTCTTTTCTCTCAACCAATGTTGAATATCTTCCTGGAAAGTTGTGCTAAACCCTCCTCGGTGGCTGAAGTCCCTGATTTTTGCCCACGGTCACCCTTTGCAGATGCAGGAGCCGGCCCTGGCAATGCGGGGTTGTGTGGCTGTCCCACCAGGCAGCCGCTGAGACGTGACCCTCTCTGCTTTCCTTTGCATGCTCCCGTTGCCCGCAGCCATGTCCAAGTCAGCTGTCAAAATCTCTTCGGACCTGCTGTCTAACCCCCTGTGTGAACAGGAGCCCAGCTTTCTGGAGATGGTCACGGCCTTCGACACAGCGATGAAGAGGATGGACTCTTTCAACCAGGAGAAGGTGAATATGGATTTGGCTGAAGGGGAGACCAGGGTGTGCCGAGGTGCTGTTGGTATCTCCTCCTTCCCTTTTTGTCATCGTCTCCAAGATGCTTCCCGCATGAGTTTCTCTATAATCTTACTCTTCTTCTGACTCTGGTTGTACTGGGGATTGCAGCTGATCCCGAGCACAAGGGAGAAGTTTGCTGTTTTTTGCTTAAAGGGCATTGTGGTTGTGCTCAGAAGCCCACATCATCCTATGGTAGGCACTGTGCAAACATGTATCGTTGTGCAAACAGGCTTTTTCAACAAGCCTGACATATAATCATCCCTTTTGCTTTCAACAGGTGAATCAGATCCAAAAGACAGTCATAGAGCCTTTGAAAAAGTAAGTACCAACGTTGCCTTATGAGCCATATCGAGTGTTTGTCATAACCGTGTGCTTTAGGGATGTGTATCATCAAAAGAGATGTTGTCAGGTTAGAAATCAGCCCTTCCTAAAGAGGCAATAGTTCGCATCCCTGTGACAAAATGGCATCCTCCTTGATTTACAGCTGGGGCATGGAGGGGTGGGATGGTTTAGCTGAGTCCATACTCTTATTCTGTGGCAAGGGTGAAGACCTCTTGTGTCTTAGCCTGCCAGATGCCTCCATCTGTACTTTAAAGAACACCTGAGATGAGTAATACTGAATGCATTAAAGCATTCAACTTCTCTCCGTTTATGTGTTAGTTACTACCAACACTTTGCTCCTGACTGGGGAGGTCCCCTGCGGGCAGCAGGCACGGACAGTGCCATCCAGCCCAGGTGGCGAGCGATTCGTTGTTTGAACAAAAGTTTCTTTCCTTTGGAGGTTTTCTAAAGAAAAAAGGAGAAGCGCAGAAATATTTTGAATTTGCTTTTAGTGAAGGTTCTTCCGTGTTCATAAATAATATATCCACGCAGGAAAGAAAGAGACGTTACAGAGCCATCGTAGCTAGACGGTGAGCAGGGGGGGAAATACGGACAGAAAAACACCAGCATCCCCCGTGCCGGGCTGGTAACTGATCTGGGATGGGACGTCTCAGACCCTGGAGAAAGTCTTGCAAACCTCTGCAGCAAAAGCTTCAGACCAGAGGTGGTCTGAAGGGGCAGCGTGGGGTGCACGCGGAGGGGAGCCCACTGCAGAGTCATGCCGAGAGCCACCCTGTCACCGGGAGGAGAGGTGGCAGGGAGTGTGCCAGCGTCGGACCTCGCTCCAAACCGTGCCGATCCGCAGATTGCACGGCTTGGAAATAAATCCTTATCGGAGAGCGAGAGCTGGAGCTGTTGGCAGCATTGTTCTGGTAGCAGGTTTCCATATTTTCCCCCGTTCCTTGCTAACTGGTGCCGTACGGTGCATCAGTACTCAGTCATGCCTCGGCTCCGCTGCAATTTTGTCACCTAGGTCTCATCTGGTGCAATTCCCCTCTGTCTGCACAATTTCCACTGGCGTTAGCAGCCATTACCGGTGTCACAGGCTGTACCCACTAAACATGTAAGGAGTGCTTCAGTTGCTATACTAAATGTCTTCTGAAATCCTGAGATTTGCTATTTTGTTACAAGAACAGAGCAAGCGAGCGAAAATAAAATAAAATTACTCTAATGTGACAGTAAGTGTTGCAAATTGCTGAATAACAATTTTAGTTTAGGTTTGACACAGGGTGTTTTTTTTTAAGTTGTTGTTTCTGCCCAAATCTGAAAGTAAAATCTCATGTAGCACTTAGCGCGTGAGGTTACAGTGTGTTTCTATCCGAGGGATGTTTGGTGACTCAAGTTTTACCTTGGTCGTCTATCCATGACAAGAAATTCTTGATTATTTAGAAAAAAAAAAAAAGAAAGAAAGAAAGAAAGAAAGAAAGAAATCCCAGGCTTGTGCTGTGGAATTGTGTTGCTTATTATCTAGATTGTCCTCATGAAAGATACATTAACTTTTTCTTCCAGCATTCTGTTAAAATTGGAAGAAGGGCTTGTGTCTCTGAAATCTTCATGGGGTTTTTTTTCCCCCCAACTTGTGTTGGTTGATGAAATGAAAGATAATACCTTTCTCTGCAAACCTTTTAAACCCTGGGCAGTGTATGGGGCCGGTAATTAAAGACAATGAAGCCATTTCCACATCACCCACGTCTTATTCTGCGTTGGTGCAGTGTTTGGCTGCTGGTCTAGATGCTGCCGTAGCACAGACGGTACAGAAGGGGAAAACCCCTTTCCTGTTGCTTTGGGTTTGAGGCAGCTATGCAAGATCACGTTATATTATTTATGCCGTAGGGAAACATTGCGGGAATAGTGGAGTTTTGCCGGACGTGGGGGCAGTTGGTTTGTTCCTCCTTGGTACCAGCGCGGTGCCCGGGAGCACATCTCACCAGGTGTAACGCTCAACTTGCTGGTTATCAGTCCAGTCCTTAGTTAAATGTAAGGCTGTTTACTTCAGCGGCCCGGCTCCTTTCCAGTCTTGGCAATTCTCTCGAACTTCCTAAATTTCCATTGGACTCGAATATGGTATTTTTTCCCTTCCTGCCCTTTGGCACCTGCAAACAGTTGCTGCGTGCTCTTAAACAGCTTATGTTTCATGCTCGGAGAGGCTGCATCTCCACGCCGAGCAAAAAATGTTCCTTTCCTTCCCTCTTTCTGACTCTCCGCGAGCGTAGGTACGTGCACGGCCGAGTCGTGCAGCCAGGAACATTTCTAAGGAGCCCAAGGGTCCATTTTGAGGCTAATGAGATGCAGGAGAGAAATGCAGAGCTTGCACCTCCCCTTGTCCTGCTGGCAGATAAACCCCAGCAATGTTTCTAGGATAAAAGTTTCAGATTAATGAAAGCTGCCTTGAGGAGCTCTTCTTATTTCCAGTTAGGTATTGCTTCCCCTCGCAGAGAGTCCTCCCCAGCCTCTCCCAAACTTGCTTTGACCTAGAAAAAGGCTTTTGCTACAACAGCTGCACTTTATTACATCTTCACTGGTGGTCTTTTATAGTTTATTAGCCAAAGAAACAGATAAGTATAATCCAGGCAATTATCATTACTGGTAATGTATTGTAATCAGAGGCACATGTGCGGTAAAATCTCCGTTCAGTTGTCCCGGGATGGTAGATTTCAGACAAATATTGGAGAATTTGTTAAACCATGTAGAAGAAAGTGGTAGTAGATTTAGAGGGGGGTGGAGGCTTGTATTGTTTAAATCCTTCTGCTTCTGGGGATGTAGGTTATTCAGAGTTTTGCTTTTTGAGCCCCAAGAAGCCCCTGGCTGGGAATCACTCATTTAACTTCAGGGAAGGAGCAAAGCTCTAAGGAGAATATTGCATATTTCAGCCTGTGGGTTGGGCAAGGAGCTGGGGTGGCTGGGAAAGGTCGGGAGGGATCTGCTCTCCTCTCTGGGAGATGCCTGCATAAATTCACACCAGATCAGCAGATTTGGGGCAAGGGGGGAGAAAAACAGCTGCTTTTTACTTCACTCTTCCAGTTCTTCGCTCTGGCTTGGGTGAGGAGTGAGGTGTATTGACTGGATCGGGGATTGGTGGTAGACTGTATACTGTCATCTTAGTATTACATATTGTGTGTCAGTATTTAAGGAAGGAAGCAGCTTAAATAAGCCAGGTGGTTTGGAGATTCACGGGCTTTAATGCCTTTCACGTTTGGAGCTGATTTTCGTTGCCGCAGGGTCTCGAGTTAACAAACTCTAGCTGTCTGAACCTCCCTGAGCATCAGGGATGTCGTGGTCACCCTGGCACGGTACCATCCCCTTGGCTCGGAGCATGGTCCTGCTCCTGCAGCCGAAGCCGAGGGGCTGCTGCAGGACGGGGAGAGGTTTTGGCAGGGGTATCGCAAAGGTGCTGCCTGGGTGCCATCAGCCGGGGCTGGGTGTCAGCGCAGCGGGAGGTCCCAGAGGTGCGATCCAGGAGCCGTTTGCAGCAGATTGATGTATAAATTCAGTTAGAGCTGTATGTCAGCAAATATCTGCCAGCAATAGCAACCGGTGCTTGGCATCCACGGCGCGGGGGGGGTTGTCTTCTTCCCATAACCCTGCCATTAACGTGAACCCTCGAGCAGCATTTCCTCCCCGGCAGGCGAAGCAGATAACCGGCTGCGAGCAGCCCCAGGGGTGCCGGGGACCGGAAGCAGGAAAAGCCGCTTTCATGTCCTTAACGAGCCCCTAATGAGGATTTCGTGCATAAAGCTAGCCACATGGCTGCCTGGCCCCCTCCCACTGCGCGGGGCTCTCAGCCTAATCCCCAGCTCGCTGCTTTTTTGTACCGTCATCTTCATTTCTGTTCCTTTTCGCTCTAGTCGGAAGGGCTGGTTTTAATTTCCCCCTTCCTGGTGGGTGGACGGGCCCACGACGGACGTGTGGGCACGGGCTGAGGAATGGCAGGCATCCCCGAACATAGCCCAGATGCTTCGGCCTTGCGCTGAGCCATCCTTGTGCCTCTCCAAACTTCCTCCTCATCTCATCTGCCATCACTTTCTTTTGCATCTCATGCTCCCCAGCTCTGTTATTGCTTTTTCTCCTGTCCAGTGCCAGCCGTAGATCCTGTCCGCTTCTTTTTGCTTTCGTTATCTGAGCTGTTGTCCCTAAATAATGCCATAGGGAAGAGCACACGTGCATGCCAGCCTAGTCCAGCTCACGGGGCTGCCAACGAGAGTGCTTGAGACACTTGCAAACAAGGAGAAATAAAGGTTTTACCATTATTTTTCCCTGTGCCAAAGCCTTAGCACCTCTTTTGCATTGCTGACACTAAAAATGGGGGCTGGAGGAAGCGGCAGGGTGAGCATTGGGGGTGCATCGGGGCAGGCAGCGGCGATGGAGAGGGGGAGGAGAAGACGGGGACCTCCATGCGGGCAGGGGGGTGATGGGATGGTCCCGCTCCTCCGGCATCTCTGCAAAGAGCCGCTTGCTGGGCTTGCCGGCAGCCTCCCGCCAGAGAGGGAGAGAAGTTTTCAATTTTCAAGCACCAGACCTGTCAGCTGGGCTGACTAACGAACGAATCCGGCAGCGACGGGAATCCTGGTGGCGCTTTTATCTTCTCTCCAGCCTCGTCCTTTAATTACGGGAAGCTGAAGGGAGGCTGGCGTGGAGATGAGGTGGCAACATGATTTATAATTCAGAGAAATGGGCGATTTATATTTTTTTTTCCAGGGCTAAAGTGTCATCCTAAGAGGAGTTCACCAGGATGTCCCCCCTCTCCTGCCCCCAGCAGCAGGGAGACAGTAATTTGTATTTTCTTTTAGTTATCCCTGCGTATCTCCCCTCACCTGCTCCTCTTAAGCCGCCTGTACTGTAATCCCCTCTCAGCAGCCTTGCCTAAAAAGTGACAGGGAACAACGGCAGCTTATTCTGCAAGCTGCTTTTGTGGCGGGGGCTCTAATGCCCTGTGCTGCTGTTTTACCTTCGCTCCTGCTCTGTGCTTTTAGCACTGTACCCAGCAAATTTTCTTTAAGTCGGCTTCAATTTTCTTTGCTTTGTATTGAAAAAGAAAGTATCGAGTAACAGAGGGCGGTCCTGGGGATTTGTGAGCAGTTACGGCTGTCAGACCCTCTCACCCCCTACAAAAGCAGGGTCTGGGTGGAGCGTACGGAGGATGGTGCTTATCGATACCCACGTCTACTACAGGGCTTTTCATCTGTGCGTCTCAGAGCACTTTGCAGCAGGAGGAATTGTTGCCCTTGCTCCATGGCGGGGGGGGAATGGATGGGTGAAATGACCAGGTTTGCTTGTGAGGCTTCCCTGGTCCTCCTAAAATGCTAAAATTCTGGGTTTCGTTGTTCAGACTTCATTTCCAGAGTGCCTGATACTGTTCGGATGTTGCTCACCACCCATGGCACTAATGACAGTCCTCGTCCCTTGTCTGCTGGCACCACTGCTACTGGGAGGGTTTGCGACGCTTAGCCAAAGGCTTTGGAAAAGACTTGAGATCCTCGCAGGGTTGTTCTTGCAGGGCTTGGGAGACTGAGGGATGTGTTTATGGATGGCAGGAGCTTTTGGAGGGTTTGTAGGCAGCCTTTCTGCCAGGCTTTCCGTGAGGAGCGTTTGTAAATAACATGCATGAGATATTTGTGAAGACACTGGGGTGACATGTGAAATGCAGCAATTTATTAAGTCATCGGAATAACTTGGCAGTGACGGAGCCCGTATCTCCCTATCACCCTTCACGAGTGTTTACCACCCTTGGCGCTTGGCTTGAGATCCTATTTCGGTACACACGGGGAGAAAAACCTGGGCAGGACTTCAACGTGGGCAAGAAACCCACTTCTCTCTGAACTCCAGGGGAATTTCAGAGCTGCTGGGTTAATAGGAATTCATATGGAGTAATTCCTTCAGGAGCTGGGGCAGCTTCACCTCAATCCAGATCAGTCCAAGGAAGGAGCATCCTTCCCTGCTTGAGCTGAGCTAATCCTGCGTGAAAATTAAACCGGGTGACTCACGGGGAGAGCTCGGTCGACACGGGGAGAGCTCGGTCAGCACAGGGAGAGCTTGGTCGGCACGCTGGTGGTGTCTGGAAGAGCCACGGCTGGCCCGGTCCTTCCTGCTGGTTCCAGCGGTGAAGGACCACTGCACCGAGACAACCTCCGCTGCCACACGAGGTTTGCAAGCAACTTAGAAATCCCCACACTGCTTTGCTGCTCGGCTGTGGCTGCTCAGGAGAAACTCAGGCGGGTTTCAATTTTGCTGCTCACAGCTCTTAAAACCCCTTGAGCATCTCTCAGGGGCTGGTTCGAGCCCCTGTGCACATCCCTCAGCAACCCATCACTTAACGCTGATGTTTCCAGCGCCTAGACTGGAGCCTGGGGCACCCGGATCCGGGCAGCCATGCCCGGCACGGCTGTGGATCCGGGGAGCCAGCATGGTGTGTTGTGTTAATGGCAGCTTGTGAAGCTGAGCCACCCCCCCCTCTCTCTGAAATGCAGCGTATAATCTATGCATTAAAAGTCCTTGTGAGACAGTAGTTGCTGTGCCTACACAGTAACAGCCTCTTCAGATCCAGCGCCGTAGCTCTTTTTTTAAAGCGCTGCCAGAGTACAGTGTCCTTCCATTATGGGCTGCAAAATTGCACGGAGTTGATACTAGGAACAAAACCGGGGCGGGGGCGGGGGGGGGAAGAATCAAGCTTTTTTCCTTTTTAAAACCAGATTTAACTTCAAAGTAAATGGAAACTGTGTCGCTAATCGTCTTCTGCATTCTCGCTTGCTGCGTTTCGGAGCTAAAGGGTTCGCTCTTCCCCTGCGGTAGCAAGTTTGTAAGATGTAAATGGCTGCGTGCTAATTCTCTGGTGTCTCGTGGCTCTTTTAATGTACAAGCGCCGTAGAAGTGCCGAGCATGGGAGAGTGTGCGAGAGAAAGGGCTCAAAAGCTGGGCCATCAGAAAAACCCCATTTAAAAGCTAGCGTTGGGCACTGACACAAGGCTTAGCATTTTTGAGGCATCTTCTCAATAAGTGTTTTCCAAGAGGTGACGGATGCGCGGGCAGTGATGGCCACATTCAGGCCATGCTGGTGGCTCGGCAGCCCCGGAGGGGATGGTCACGGCTCAGCATTTGGTGCACAGCCTCCCTGCAGACCAGGGAAGGGAGGATTTTCCAGCCCCGGGCCATCATGTTGTGGAGGAGCAGCTCGGCTTGCCCCCATAGTCCTTAGTGAGCTGCAACTTGCTCCTGCCCTGCTTTTGGGTGCGATGGAGAGAGGTAAGAGGTTGTGTGCCATTACCAAACACCCCCATCAGGGATATAACCCAAAAATAAAGCTGAGAGCCGCTGGCCTGATGGGATCCTTCCTTTCCATTGCCAGCTCATTAATAATTGGGAGAAATTTCTGCAGAAACTGCAACTGCAAGCTGCTGACATTAAGTGTGCGCCGTTGGCAAAGAATGTCTGTGCTTTTATACTGAGAAGACCTCTCAACCTGGGTACCCCTTCCCTTCCTCCGTGCAGTCCTTACTGCCCGTCCCCATTTCCCTAGCCCTCTCACGGCATATTTTTGGACCTGATGTAGAGGGAGGAGGTATTTTAGCAGCAGCCCATAGCCCAGGAGATGGTGAGTCCATGCTTGGAGCCCAGCACAGCCAGGACCCGTAAGCCGCCACGGCATTTAAATATAATGGGGAGCCGTGTGCGAAGGTTACCATAAAAAGCAATGTCAGGGCAGCAGCATCTGATCCGCGCGCGGGCAGCTGGGCGGCAGGGTGACGCTGGGCAAGCTCCCTGATGAGTTTTGCAGGTTGTGCCTCGTGCTGCGGCCCCAGCTGCAATAGTCTCTTGCAATAGTCTCGATCAGAAGGACAGTATCATCGGGTGAGCACGAGAGCCTTCCTGGCCGTGCACGGACTGGCCCTGGTTATCCTCGGCCAGCAGGATTGCAAGAACACATCTCCGGTTTGCCATCTCAGTGAGGGATGCTTGAACATAAAAGCTTGAAGACAAATATTTCCCCTTCCCCCTCACTTCTGGCATTTGCCCTTTGCAAACTGGTAAGGCTCAGGGACAAAAGCTTTGCCTCTACACCCGCCTGTCCAGCACATTAGCACCCTCCGGGGCAAGCACGACGGCGGAAAATGAGATTTTAATAGGGGATGGAGTGGCTGTGCAGGGCTGCGAATGCCCCTGGATTTGTTTGAACCCGACTGCCTCTGTATTAGCCCTGCATCTGATTACATCTAAAGCAAATCACAGTCATAAAGTGAGATTTGTGTTTTTCTTTTTGCTAATGTGCCCCCCAGCCTGGATTATAGGATTTTTTTTTTTTTTTTTCAATTTAAAGAGATCAGAAAGGTGTTTGCTTGCCTCTCAGGAGTGAAAATCATCACCAGGCTGTTTAGACACATTTTTCATGACCGGTTCCTGGCCTTGACTTCCCCAAATGACCCTATAGTTTGCGGAGATTAAATTAATATATCCGGAGGTAGCGTGACCTGTTTCGTACGAACCCATAGCCCAGGACCAGCGCAGTCCCCACTGGTATAATTTGATTTACTGGAATTCGGGAGACAAGAGCAATGCTCCAGTTCCTGGCTTTCCCTCTTCTGTCGCGGTCAAAAATATTCTCTCTTGTCTTTGCCGTCAGATGTTCATGTTTCCTCAATTTGTAACACATTTTAATAATATGAATCTTCCCGTAGCCTGGCTAATTGTTGGCTGCTGTTAATCCTTCTGTGTGGGGTACAGAGCTCCTCTTCAGCTGGGCAAGCCCTGCTGTACGGCAGGCTGGGGTTTGCAACCCCAGAAATTGCCCGAAAAAGCAAAGGTTGCTGCAATTCATATCTATTTTGCACTTCCTATTTATTTTTCCCGGACTTTTGATTCAGCTCCTCTCCCTGCTCATTCCCTTTCCAAACACGGTGTTGGGGAAATACCACATTAGCTAACTATATGTGGGGGGAAAGTTGTTTATTTTTCTCTCTTTGGTTTGCTCGGTGGAGTTAACAGCTTTGTTTTCTGCAGCAGCTTCCGTCCCCTGTCCCAGATAAGGCAGCTCTCCATGTTCTTGAATACAGCAGCTGGAAGAGAGAGGGAAAACTGTTAAAAATAAAGAACTAATGGTAAAAGCATAAGGGCTGGCAGGAGAAGTCAGAAGCAGGTTGGGACCTTCAAAGTACTTTTACCAGGCTTTGCAAAATTGGCTCGATTTTTATTATTATTATTTTAAAACACACCCTTCAACACATGAATTGACCTTCATAAAAAAACCCGTGCATGTGCTTCTAGCTCTCCTCTCAAACACCATACCCTGGCAAGGCTTTGCAAATCTTTATATATAACTTAATCCTTTCTTCCAGTCTCCTGGAAGACTGCAATGAAAGCTTTTGTGTTTGGAACGGGCTTTGTTTAAACCCCTGGGTATTTTTGGTCTGAATCCTGAATTATTTGGGGACTTTTGGCTGGGAGATTGCCTTGGATGCTGCATCCGACCAAGATATCCCACCCAAAAACCCTTCCCATCCTTTCACCAGGTTCAGCAGTGTGTTCCCCAGCCTGAACATGGCAGTGAAGAGACGGGAGCAAACGCTGCAGGACTACAAGCGCCTGCAGTCCAAGGTGGAGAAATACGAGGAGAAGGAGAGGACCGGCCCCGTCCTTGCCAAGCTGCACCAGGTACCGAGATGGACCCAAATCCCAAGCAGGGTCACTGGGAAAACTCAGAAGGAGCTTTTCCCTCGGCATTTGACCTCCATGCCAAGCCCCCGTGAAATATAACATTTTGGAAGGATGTCTTTTATCTATGTAAAATCGCCACGTAGGGCGCTCGATAACAAAAATGCAAATTACAGCACTTGGCGAAGGGAAAGAGCCAGTTTTCCAAAATAAAATGGAATAAAAGCCACGGGAGCTGGGGATGCTTGGAGGAGCAGCCAGCGCCGAAGTCGACGCATGGGCGGTTTCCCCCGACCTCCACGTCTGAGCAAGCAGCTGGATGGGAAAAGGGGAAGATCAGAGCATTTCGAGGCTTTATGTTTGCCACCTGTTACAAAAATTTGTCTTGGAAAATTGCAGTAATTGGTTAACAGAAAGCTTTGCCAGATTCTTTTTCTCTCTCCCAAATTTTAGCGGAATCATGATTTTTTTTTAATTAAATATTCACCAGCATTTCTCCCCAAATCTGTCGCTCCTGCAGAATGTTGCTTCATCCTCGAAGGAACAGTTGACTTTCTCAGCGTCGAATAACATGTATTTTCTGATGACTTTCCCCACAAAAATTAAGTTTTGTGTGAAAGAATAGCCCTATCGGCCTTAACAAAAGAGACCTCCGATTCAATAGTAAGCAGCTTACTTCGCTTAGCCTCGGTGACTAAAGCTGTGGCTGGAAAAATGTGAATGCTTTTGTCCTGGTGATTAAGCAGGTTTTAGTTATTTAATTTTTTTCCCCTTAATGAACTTCTGTGTGATCTATTTCCCCCCCTCAAAAGATCTTAACTAACGACTGCGTGAGCTTAAACGCCTGCAGGAGCCTTAAGCAATCCTGAGCCTGGGGCATCCGAGAAGTCCACAGATTTGATGGGAAATAGCATAATCTCATCCAGGTATTTTTATTGAGTTGCAAATTTGCATCTTCCCTTCAGAGCTGTTTGCTCAAAGTCTTCTGCTGTTTGGTACCCCACGTGAACTCCACCCCAGGAGTCTAAACGCTCCTTGTTTCATGGCAGACGATGAATTTGTTCGTTTGCCTCTCAGTCCTGCTTAAGCCTGATACGATGTAAGACTTTGTCTGTGCCATCCCTCCAGCGTGCTGTCCCAGGGAGCGGGCCTGGCGCCGCGGCTGGGCTCGGCTTGCCGGCTTTCTCCCACATCCCCCTCCCGTCGGAATGGCACTGGGATTAAGTGGCAGACTTGAACTGGTCTAATATTTCACAGCCCACCCCCTCCTGCCCTTTTCCACACCATCTCAGAGACATTTCCCTTTCTCCCCACGCTTCTGTTTAAAGAAGCCAGTTGGACGCGCTGAGCTGAAGGTCACAGGCAAAAATGACGGTGGGGGCAGGATCCTCTGGTGATGCTCTTGGGAATCGCAGGGCAAGGGGACACAGACGTGGCCAGGGATGTTCTCCAACCTGGCTGAGCTTTGAGGTCGGTTTTTGTCCCCATTCTTCTGAAGGGGAGAAGACCAGCTGGCTCATGATCTCTGCAGCAGCCTCTCAGGTGTCCCATGGCTTTCCCTGTGGTCAGAGCTTGGGTCCCACCAGGCTCCGTTAGCTGGTCACTTGGGTCCCACCAGGCTCTGTTAGCTGGTCACTTGGGTCCCACCAGGCTCTGTTAGCAGGTCACTTGGGTCCCACCAGGCTCTGTTAGCTGGTCACTTGGTCCCACCAGGCTCTATTACTGGTCACTTGGGTCCCGCCAGGCTCTGTTAGCTGGTCACTTGGGTCCCGCCAGGCTCTGTTAGCTGGTCACTTGGTCCCACCAGGCTCTGTTAGCTGGTCACTTGGTCCCACCAGGCTCTGTTAGCTGGTTGGTGGTTGTTCTTGGGTCAAAGCAGAGCAGCCCCCTGGCCTGGGGTGGCCTCCATGCAGGTCTGCCCAAGGGAATGGCATTTTCCCAGATGTCTGACTCCCCATCCTCTCTCTTTTCGCAGGCCCGTGAAGAGCTGAGGCCGGTGAAGGAGGACTTTGAAGCCAAAAACAAGCAGCTTCTGGAGGAAATGCCCAAGTTTTATAGCAGCCGCATCGATTACTTCAAACCCAGCTTTGAGTCACTGGTCCGGGCACAGGTGAGACGCTGTCCCCTGTCTGCCAGGCACTGCCAGGTGTCCCCTTGGTGGGCATCCTCACTGCAGAGCATCTGCGATCCCACCATGGGGCGGAATTGCTCTTAGAGCAAGGTACCTTCTTGAGCTGAGCATTACACACAGGTAACACGCAGCAATCCTCTGCCCAAATGCCATTACCTCCAGCAATTTAATTACCGAGCGGTAAGAGGGCACAGGGAGCGGTGGTGGGTCAGGTGGGACACTGGGCAGGTAAGCGTTGGACCTTGTCCTGGCAGAAGAGCAGGTTGGCATCTGCCGGTACCTGCGGTCATGCGGTGCTGGCTGTCGGGTAGAAAGGACAGCTGGAGGTGAGTTTTTGCTGTTTTGTATGGATCTGCCTTGTATCAGGGGCACTCCTGGTGTGCATATGATGTCCTGTCCCATGAGATTGCCTGCGTAACGCAGCTCAAGCCCTGGTTATACATTAGCCGCTGGCATTTGATGGCTTTATTCATCTGGGTACGTTGTCTCTTCGCGTTTGTAGTCCTGAGCTCAGGGTTGGATCTTCTGTGAGATTATGAGATGCTCAGGGCTCATCTTAAGGCTCGCTTCTGGCTCTTGGTAACCAGAACCGTTGTGTGCTGGCAGAGATAGAGGAGGCTGCTGTGTAATCTCCACACCAAGGATTTGCAGGAAGGGGTGGCCTAAATAAACCACAGCCTGCTTTAACTTCCATCCTCCAGCTTCCTTCTGTGACTTGCTGCCGCTCCTCGTCCATCTTCCTTCTCTCACCCTTTTTTAAGGCTGGAGAGGAACGTTATCGGGATCTAATCTAGCTTTGAACTTCTGGCATCTCGGGCGTACGTCGTGCCCTGGATCACGGGGTGGTCCAGCGCCAGGAGGTGGGCGAAACCACGTGCTGCTCCTCGTGTGGGCGTTTTCCTGCGGTATTTTTTGGAAGGGAGCTGCTGCAGTGACACAGGTGCGGCGGGGTGGCTGCAGGGAGGTGCAAAGAGCACGTGTTTCATCTCACCTCCGACTTGGGGGGGCCTCTCTGCAGAGCTGCCAGCAAGTTGTCTGCAGGCTGATTCACCTACCAGATGGTGCCGATGCACCCTGCCGCCGCCTGGGTGGGTGCTGGGGATGCTGTTCTTGCTGTTCCCTTAGCAATCGGGCGCGCGGGGCTCCCTGTTCCAGCCATCGCAGCCGAAATAACCAGACTCCCTGGAGCCACTGCAAAGTCTCGCTGGCCCTTCCCCCTGCAAACCCTCTCCGGCCGCTCGCTGTGGGTGGGTCATTTGGACGAGACCTTGAAACCCGAATGCCGCCTGCTGTGTCTGGGTGTTTGTGATCCTCTGGCAGTGTCCTTAGAGAGTGGCTTTGCCCCTCTGTCCTTGGCCACGATGTCCCTTGCTCCGCTCGTGCTGGCTCCTGGCTGCCAGCTGGCTCCTGGCTCGGCTCGGCGGGAGCTCGGGGTGAGCAGGCGGCAGCACGGGGGGAGCGGTGTGCCAGGGGCACGGGGAGATGCGAGTGGGGAGCGGCAGGGTGCTGTTGCCAGGGCTGTTTGCAAGGCTTTCCGTTTGTACCCTCTTCTTCCTTGGGAATCCTCTTGGATCCTTTTGTTTCTTGGCTGTCTGCCCTGCCTCTCTTCAGGTGAGGATTTTGTTAGGAAAGGCGAGCAAAATCTCGCTTTTAATACCCAAGAGGCAGCGTCATAACAAAGCTGGTGCATCTCTCGTAGGCTAGACTAAAGCTGGTCCCAGATGGATGCTAAAGCATGTCACATCCCGCCCTCCCCGCCGACCTAGATGGGAGCTGCATCCCTCTTCCCCAGTGCTGGCTGCATCCTTCCACCCCCGGGGAGGGATGCACCAGCACGACAGCATCTCCGTTGCTGGGAGGAGAGCTTGGCACTCCCCTAATGACTCGTTTGTGCCGAGGCTGGGCTCAGGCTGTGTCCCCCCCATTCAGGAGCTCTTTCCCTGGGGGCTGTGCAGCGTTTCCCCCATTGCAGGTGGCTGAAATAAAAAAGAAAAGGGAAGTGACTTGCCCAAGGTAACTTAATGAGTCAGTAGCGAGCCAGGAATAGCACCTGGGAGCCCTGACTCACTGCAGCGGCTGTTCACCCGCAGGGACCTGGGCAGGGGAGGGCAGCCGGGGGGCTGCTGCGGTGATGCCGGGAGCATCCCCGTCCCTATCCCAACACCCCAGGTGCAAGCCGGCGATGGGAGGCATGTGAACAGTGACGGGCTGTGCTGCCGCCTCCGGCCAGCCCCATTCATCCTGCCGCTGTTTGCAGGGTTATCTGTCCCTCCATGCCTCATTGAGCTTATTTAGCATCCCGGGGGTTTCGTGTTACTCAGTGGAATTTCTATTTTCAGCCTCTTCTGTGGGTACCTCTAGGAGCAACGGTTGGCTGATGGGGCTCAAGCGCGCATCCCTCAAGGAAAGGGGCAGATGGGGACGGGGAGGCTGGGGTCGGCTCTGCCCTTGGCCGCAGGCAGCCAGCGGCTGGCACTGTGCCGGGGGCCGTGACTCTGGGGTTGCTTGTCCCCAGGTCAAACCTGCCATTCAAAGGTGGCCCCGGCTGCAAAACTTTGTAGTTTTCCCTTTTTTTTGGCCCTGGAGAAAGCCAGGGGGGTTAAAGTGAGACAAGTGTGTGACAAGTGGCACCAGCCAGCACAACAAGAAGCTGCGAACGGACCAGCTGCCTTGCTGAGAACAAGTCGTGCCATGGCAAGGGGAAGGACCCTGCTTCAAACCAGCTCTGGAGGAGCAGCTTTATGGCTTTGACCCAATGAGACCCTCCAAGACCTTCTCGCCGGGCGGCTGGGTTCCCATGGCACAGCTTGGCTGTGGGCCCCGGTGCCGGGTGTCTCCTGACAGTGTGACATGCCCCGAGCTCGCAGGGGCTGTAACATTCAACACCAAATACTTCTGTCCACCCACGTGCCCGGGGCCAAGCCAACAGAGGCAAATATTTCCCTGGCTGGGGACTTTGAAGTGGCCACATGAAGATGAAAGGGGGAGAGTTTGAGCTCTGTTGCTGGTGCGAGCGCGTGAGCAACGCTTCCTTCCCTCCTTGCACTTCATTTTCCAGCTAGAAAACATGATACTCCTCTGGGTTTTAATGAAACGGGGAAAAAGATGGGGCTTGCGAGGCAGGACTGTCTGTGGGGCAGCGCTGTGTGCTGGGGTGAGCTGCTGCAGTCCGGCCCTGGCAGCGACCCTGGGCTTTTGTTTTGTGTAGGGCTGACATAAACACAAACTGCTGCTGCCCGGCTGTGGCATTGTAAACGCGATCTATAGAAAATCAGGAGAACACGGTGTCCCGAAACAGAATTAGTTCAAGACAGGTGGACTCGGGGCCGTTGGCTCGGTCTCAAAGGCGAGTTGGAGATGGGATTTGATGGGATGGGGACGGAGCATATGGTATCCATAGCTGGAAAAGTACTGAGCTGCAGGCAGGCGGGGGCCTGCCGGCAGCAGGTACCACGACGGCGACCGCAGGGCAAGTTGCCTGCGATGCAGCAGGGTCCCCCGCCGCTGGGGCTGTCAATGCCCATCGGTCTGGGGTGCATCCCCCTCCCCAGCACCCACCCTGGTGCAGGGAACCCCCATAGAGGCAGCAATGGTTTTCACCCATATTTCAACGGGAGAAAAGCATCGAGGGATCAATGCCTGCGGGATCTCGTTGATAAAGCACAGGAGACTTGGATGGCGGTGCATGCTAGCGCCCCAGATGACTGCCTACTGGTTAGGTACTGGGCCCTACTGGGGGAGAAGAGCATCCCCAAGGAGACCCGCTGGGCCCTGGGGACCCGGCATCTCCCGCGGGAAGGGCTCAATGGCTGCAGCACGTGGGCGGTGGGGGGGGGCAGCGACCAAAACGTTTGCTCTGCTTTGCCCATTCAATACGGAGGAGATGCTGCTGTGGATGCTGGCATGCCCAGCGCTCGGGGGGCAATCCTCAGGGAGCAGCAAGCTCCCCCAGCTGCACGCAGCTGCCTCCAGCCCTGCTGCCCCGGGGAGATTCGTTTTAGCATGCCGGCGCCTTTTCTGTGCCAGAATTGGCAGCGCCGCTTGGCCATATGTGAATGAACTGAACCCATCTGATGCTGGGATCGGGGACGAGGGACACGGAGGGCGGCTCCAGAGCTCCAGCACCGGGCTTCACAGCCCTCCGGCCGGGGACTGTGCTCACCCATGGCATTGCTGAGGGATTGTGGCGGTGGCGGGTGTTTTCAGCACACTCAGCTTGGGGCAGCATCTCTTGCTTGCATGGGACTGGGGCTGCAGCCAGCGGGGAGGATGCACTGGGGTGACCTGGCTGCGGGACTGTGCTTTGGTGGTGGGGGCTGCAGTGGGGTGGGGGGGCTCTTGCCCGCACACCTGCCTGCTCGGCCCTGCTGCTGCGGAGAGAGGTTCGTTAGTCACTGTGTAAATGAGCATTGATGCTGAATCACCCAGCACCCACTGCGTGGGGAGACCCAGTCCCAGAGCAGCCCCTGCTGCACCCCGGTATGGACAGACCCAGGGGAGGGGGGGTGGTATGCAGGCAGCTGGCAAAGGTGTGTGGGTCCCCAGCATCTCCCCTTGGCCTTGCCCAAAACAAGCATCATTTTGAGCAAGATTAGGGGAGCCGGTCTCCATGGAGACTGTGCATGTCTCCGCACTGGCGCTGCTGGAGATGCTGGGGCTGGTCCCGGGTGCCCGCCGAGCCTCACCTGTGCCCCTCTGCAAAATGGGGGCAACGCTGACATCGTCCAGCCCTGGGGGCCAGTGCTTCCCTGTCCTTCTCTGCCAGAGGTGGGGGGATGCCAGGCCAGGCATCCCCATCGCCCTTCTCCTGCAGGGCACAGCAGCCCTCTGAGCCGGGGGGGGAGCCTGACTCTGCCACCCTGCCCGCAGCGCCGGGGGCTCCGGCAAGCAGGGCTCACTGCCAGCGCCCACCGGGCACCACGGCTCTCCTTCAGCGAGGGCCCACGCCCAAGCAGGCAGCCCGGTGCCATCTGCCTGCGCTGACCCACTGGCTTCCACTCCGGGAAGCGCTGCTCGCTGCCGGAGTTAATTGGCGGTGCTAATTAGCACGTTATTAAAACACCCCTCCCCCTGCTTCATTCAGGGTACGGTGCTGCCAGGCGTGATGCTCGCCATGCTCGCTGTGCCCCTGCCTGGGGAGCAGAGACCTGTTGCAGAGCTGGTCAGCATGGGCAGACGGCTCATCCCGGTGCTGGTGACACCGGTGACAGGCAGGGGACAGCCCGGCTGCGGCGTGGGGCTGGCGGCTGCACGGCAGTGCCGGGTGC
>WAAD01040460.1:153121-216750 GCA_013389945.1 Fregata magnificens | reverse complement strand
CGAGCGCACATTGCCAGCTCATGTCCAGCTTTTCACCCATCAGTACCACGAAGTCCTTCTCCACAGGGCTGCCCTCAATCTCTGCATCCCCCGGCCTGTATTGATACTGGGAGTTGCCCCAACCCAGGTGCATGACCTTGCACTTGGCCTTGTTGAACCTCATGAGGTTCATATGGGCCCACTTCTCGAGCTTGTCCAGGTCCCTCTGAATGGCATGACTAGTCTTTCCTCCTCAGAGTCTATCTGAAGTGGAGGATATTCTTTGAAAGTCAATCTATGTCAACATTTCAGACATGCAGTCCTCCTAACTGTCAGATTTGCTCCCTGAGTATATTAAGGAAATACTTCTCCTACTGACTCTTCAGAAGCATTCAAATTACAGTAGCTATCTCAAGAGCATGATTACGTCCCCCGTACCAAGATCTTCTAAATGGCCACTAGGTTACTAAACCTGATCTGATAATCGGCCAAAAGCATCTAGACAGGTGTATCTTTTGACAGAATTGTTCTTATCTTTAACATTAAATCATAAGCAATACATTCGCTTTCTGTGATAAAAATTTTGTGGTCTCCAAGGCTGCCTGATTATATTGTTTGCTTTTCATCCTAGGATGATGATGAAGTTGATGGAAATGAGGAAATGAAGGAAACTCGGGTAAGTGAAACCATATGTCTAAATAGTTGGTGTTTCACTCTGGAGTGTTGGTGGCAAGAAGTCTTCTATGGCTTTACTCTTGTTTATACGAGAGGTTCAGGCTCTGTTCAGGAGCTGAGTACGAACTGGGAGGTAGTTCTGAGTGGCAAACTGCTTACTGATCTCTTGTCTGAAAGAGAAAGAGTATCTACAGACTGGCCTAAGTTCAAAAGCTGGCTCTTTGTGAGCCGCATAGGCAGTTCTCAAACCTGGAGGGACTGGAGCAGAAGCAGGGGTGAGTGCCTTACCGAGAGCGCTGTCAGAAGCTGCCATGGCTGGGGAGCGTGTCTGTCAGGTGTCCTGAGGAAGGAGCGTGACCTTGTATCTCAGAATCGCTCTGACGCTGTTATTTTGGACAGTATGTTTTGTATTTCTAAAATCTGCACTCTTGTCTCCTCACGGATTTGTTTTCTTGCGGGAAATTGTCTTGGCAAGCAGCACATCAGAGATTGTTCATTGTTCCCCTGTTCTTCCAATAGTCTCATTATCCTTCGAAGCCCTTTCTTTTCTTTTGTAATAATTATTGAGTCCTTCCAAATTGCCTTGGTTTCTTTTGGTTTTGTCCGTCTCTGTCTAAAACACATTTGAGCCTGACAACATGACTTACTCTGACAATGTTAAAGCTAAATACATTCCCAAACTATTAAAGCAAGATGTGAAAGACCTGGGAAAAATAGCAAATTTAAGGTTGCTTAGGGGTCAGCCTGCTTGTATGACATTTAATCTTTGCCAGAAAATGTTGAATTTACAGCAGTCTTTCCACATACTTTGCAATTCAGTAGAGTGATTGAGGCATCATTTTATTGAAAAGTTAACTGGTTCTTTGCTGAAAATTTTCAGTAATGCTCTTCAGAGTGTATTTTTTTCTTTTTGCAATACTTGGTCAAAACGGGACAAAGTCACGGAGAGCCTTGTGGAGACCAGAAACTCACGTGCTGCTGGATGGCTCTTAGCATGTGCTTATCTTTCAGTGCCAGCCTTTGCTTTCCCACCGCTTACTTGCAATGTGAAATGTGGGATATTCCTTCCCACGGAAGCACAACCTGCTTCGAGTAGCCCAGCTCTTCCCTCAGGAGTTTCTGTTCATAGCAGTGCACAGCTTCGTTAAATTTTCCACTTACCCTGCATGAAAGATTCAGCCATTTATCATCCTCAAAATTGTTTTGACATTTCTGCCATCTCACAGTAAAACTGAAGGAAGGGTATTTTGTAATGTGTAAAAAGTAATAAGAATAGGGACACCTTGTTTCCAGCAGTCGTGTTTTGGACTTTCTGGGAATGTCTTGTTCTTCTGGGAAGTTGTCCCAGATTAGCTAAATTAAGACAAAAGAGTATCTGAGGCTGCAGGTTTGGAAGCTTCCTAGAGCCTAGTCCTAAAATTGCTGAAAACTATTGAGCTATTGAGCACAGTCCTCACTGCTCTTGTAAATGGGTAAACTGCACTGCATAAGAACTCACCATATGTTCCTGCCCAAAAATTCAGGGTCACCGAGTCTCTTACAATTAATGATGCTGTTTCTCCCCAAGTTAATAGCAAGGAATCCTTTTGTCTTATACTTCCCACTGTTTTCTTGTGGGTTCCCATCTAATAGCAGAGCAACTTCCCTTCAGTTCCCTTGGCCCCTTTGCGCACATGCTTTATGGCAGCGTTCCCCTGTTTTCTTAGACACCTGACATACGTTAGACCCTGGTTTAGACTCTCCTTCCACTCTGATGGTGCTGTTTTTCTCATTCTCCCAGTCCTCTTGTTTTTACCCAGTTCCCAGTTCATTTTCTTTACTGCTTGCCTCCTGCGTCATGTCACTTGATCACTCTTCCCCAGTTTATTTTACATCCAAATCAGAGAGATTTCTGTCCCGCAAACCAGCGATCAGTTTGGCAAGAGCCACGGAGCAGCTACTTGCTTTCAGTTCTTGTATCAAGCAGGAAGTACAACTAATAATCATTAATTCATCAATAATAATAATAATTCTAGAATGGCAGGTGCCAGGTGCCACCATCAGAGTTGTGAACTTGAACACACTGAAGTGTCCCATTTTAGTTGCAGATCCCCAAAGACTCTCCTGATTTTATATGAGCAGTTATTTTTTTTTCCCAGTGTTTATATCTTGGCTGATATTAGGAAGATATTCATGAGAGCCAAAAAAGGCCCTACTCGAATTCCCTCCGCCAAACTACGCAGCACTGGAGTTTAGCAAAGGAAAGGTAGATGCAATTTTTGAAAAAGGAACAAATGCATGTTGTTCTAATTCTCAGAAGTGGATGAATTATTTTGGCTGAAACTTAGGAGCACCAGCGTGGGAAACCAGCCCAGACGCTTTGGCTGGGTTTTAGGCAACTGCGAGCGGTCTCGTAATAGGCAACCTTCATATGTTTTGCTACCAACCCCGCCTTTCTCCTTGTGATGCAGACTGCTTGGATGCATTGTGGAAAGTTGGAAGAGCAGACAAAGTTTTATTGTGGAATAAATGTTCAAGGGCACCAGGACTTCAGCTGGAAAAAGCCTCTGGGGAAGCAGCTTTAGGAGAGTTTTTGCATGGTTCCACTGGGAAGGATATGTAGAGGAAAGAGCCTTTGTTCGGTCTGGGGAAACCTGAGCTCAAACCAGAGGTGGGGAAAAAAATGTTTGGCCGCAGTCTAGTCTCTGTTTCTCAGAAATTAAAAATTGTGAGAGTCCGACAGATCCCGTTAGCAGTGCCAGTCTGAGCCCTGTGGGTAGGCTGGCATTAGGAAACCTTTCCTGCTCCCTGCAAGGCAGTGACTGTGAAATGCCAGCGAGAAGTCATCCATGGTGGGGCCAGTGAGTACAAATACAATATAATCAGTGCAAATACAAATCAGTGGCTCTGGTTTGGGATGCCACGTTTGAAGGATAATGGTGAAGACTAAAGAGAATGGTTCGACGTTACATTTTGGAGAGGGTTTTCCTTATCCCTGGCTCTTCTGGCTTTGACTTACACCTGGCTTCTCCCATCACTATTACGCAACAGGAGAAACTGGGAACAGATTTGGAAGAAAAGTGTATTTTAAATGACATACCATACATTACAGAAATAGAAAAATGTTTGTAATCATTTAAAGAATTTTATCTCATTGCCTTTTCTTTAGTGGCATGACAAATGTGCCTCACCCATGTGTTAGATAGTTCATCAAGGGAAAGCTTTAAATACAGGGGAATGCACTGAGTGTCATGTTGGTAAAGTAACAATTTCTAGGCAGTAAAAGTGTCATAGAAAACATCTGTCCACATGAACTTCTTCTAGGACAGTCTGTATAGCACCATATAAAACCCAGACACATTAATGGAATTAACTTTTATGCAGGAATAACACTGAAACCTATGATTATGGATTACGATCACAGTAAGTGTATTAAATAGGCTCCATTCATGTCTCCCTGTACTTTGATTTACAAAACACGAGTATTTTAAATTCTGCAAAACACTATTCAAGCCCACTCTGTTTTGTAAATATTATGTGTTCTGTCTAGTTGTACTATTAACATGAAATCACCAGATGCAACTGGATACTAATAAAAGCTAAATCTCTGTCTTAGAAGGACTGAATTTCTAAGCTTGATTCCATGAATTCTAAGGGAAGACCAATGAACTGGAAAATTCTTATGCAAACTAAATGTCTTAATGTTATAGTTGTTTCAGAGTTATTACTTGGGGGTCCTGATTTTGGTATGTTCTATTTCTCACCCATATTTTTGCTTTTAGTGGCATTTTATCTTCCACAGAGACTTCCACTTTAGCTTTTGTAATTGTGCTGTTTACCTTTTTTAAAAGATGGATTTGATAAACAACTGAAAGATCAGAAATAGCTTTAGTTAGTGTTCTGTGACTTGCCTGTTGCAGCCAGACTGCATGTATTGGGAGCCCTAGGAGTCCTAGCAACTGCCCCAGATCCCACTATTTTATTGCCCTCTTTCCCCAATGCAGCACAGTGAAGCGTGGTGCTGTGCAGGCTGAAGATATGCCTGTGGACTGTCTTTTTAAGCTGTGGAAGGCTCAGAGTCCTCCACTTTCTGGACTTAGATTGCCTAATATGGTAAGGTATGTCTTCATGGGCTGTGCTGTTTTGCTGAGATACAAGGGGAAGTTGACTAGTAAAAGGGAACAAAACAGGTTAACTTCTTGCTAGCTGATAAGAAAGTAAAATCTTTTAATCTAGATAGCGCTATGTGGTACTGTTCATCCTATGCTGTATTGCTACTAGCCCAGGGTCCCTTTTGGGGACTAAGGATGCAAGTATTTTTCCCTGGTTTTACCCTTGAATATTTACTTCTAGCATAGATGCAGTGTGACGTGGGAGGAAAGCCATCTGGCCCATGTCCAAGATAATGTAGGTGGTACTGTGTGTCACTTGTGTGACTATAGTTAAATTATAGATCATTTAATTATGTGTAACGTAAGGCTGTGAGAGATTGGCTCTGTTTAGTCCTGTTTATAAACAAAATCCTATAATGGGTTGTGTATACTGCAGGGAAAGGAGATCTTTAATATGTTTATAACTAGCAATATAAAGTTGAGTCTAAAATAGCAGAAAATTGCTGCAAAAGCATGAGCTAGTGTTTTGCCATAGAGCTTTAAATATGGTGAAGAACAATTTTATTGTGTGCAGAGTGCCCTTGGCTCTTTGGGAGGTGGAGGGGGAAGACACTGTAGAAATTTAAATTCATTCTGCAAATATTTCTACAAAAAATTTCCACATCTGCACAGATGATTTGCCCCATGAGTTCTCCAGCCTAATATGCTTGTGTTGTTTTTCCTGAACCTTAGTGTTTTGAGAAGGGCATCAGACTTGCTGTCTACTGTCCCTGTTGATATGGCATTTAAATCATCAGCATGGCTGCCCAGTTCCTATTTACAGCTCTGGGAAAACATATTGTTTGTGCTTAAAGCCAAGCAATCCAAGTCTGCTATGTAGACTACAGGGTTACAGCTAAATGTGTTCAGGTTAATTCCTCTAATTCACCAAGTTGCTGAATTAGGAAGGTGTAATGTGAAGCAGTGTCCACGATGGAGGTGGAGATGAGTAACACAAAACCAGCTAAAATCCGATCTGCGAGTCCCAGGAAGATGAAGCAAAATAGCGAGTCCTCCAGGAATGATTTACAAGGTCATGGACTCGTAACTACTTGAGGTAACTTTATGCTTTAACTTCTTGTTTAGTAAATTACTCTCGCAATTTCAATGTAGTCTGAGGTGACTGATCTTTCTCAGTTGTCAGCAAGTAATTTCTCCTGAAGCAATGGAACTGAGGTTAGCAATGCACTGGATACCCACCAGATACCTTGGCTTTTGCTGGCATCGCTGGGAGGCCTGTGCAGTCAGTTCAAATTATCCCATTTCACCCCAGGGTCCTGCCCCTTTGCCTACATGGCAGCTATCTCACAGGTGTCCCGGGATCCTTTTGGTTTCTTCCCAGAAGGAACTGGGAGCAGTGCGATGGATAGGGTGGCAGCAGGATCAGCACCATGTGTATGCATCTCTCCACCTCCAGTGCAATGTGGATGCAGCGCGGCCACTCCAGGAGACGGGACCGGTCACATTTGGTGTGGCTGTTAGCCTAGACCCGTTGGCCTGAGGAACAGCATTGCTTCCTGGACCATATCCCAAAGACAGAATAAGTCTAAATATTGTTTTATGTCTAATTGTGTTTATAATTTTTGACTTTTTAAAGGTTAACAGCATATGTTTGTGCTTATACATGTAATGGAGCATCATGTTAATTTTTGTTTGAAACTTGCAAACTCTATCTCATCATGACATACTCAAATTTACAGAAAGGGAAAATATCTCTAACTGCCTAACTACTTATAGCAGGTTCTCTGCCCCTCTGGGAGCTGATGATCATACTTCATTGTCAGCCATCCAGCAGGCTGCAGGGAAGATGTCTCTCCTGATGTGGTTGAAGGCATCCTCCAAAAAATCTGATCTGCTGGATTAAAATTCCTGCATCCAGCAGTAGATGTCTGGGTAGCCCTTAACGGCTGTGTTGTGTTGACATGGCTGTCTGCCTTAGAGAATCGGTGAATTGTGCATGGGCAGTAGGAGATGGCTTCAGCAGATGCAACTTGAATCTGTCATACTCAATGCTTCCTTTCTAAAGCCCTTTTCACCAGTCTGCTGGTGAATGCTTCTTTGTGGCTCCGCGGCAAAGCCCCTGTGAAAGCCGATAGTCCTTGTTGCCCGGACGTACCGTGCAGAATGGTGCAGTCTCATGTTTAGGTAGTAAATGATTTATCTCCCAGATATGTCCAGAAGGAGCGAAAAGCAGAAGCTGTATTGCCAGATGGCCAACAAGGAATTGAAGAGTAATCTAAATTTGTTTGGAAAACTGAAGTCAAATTCCTTGGCAATAAAATATCCTTTGGAAACTACCACTGTAGGAAAAATTGTGTGTTCCAGTGATGCAAGTGTGGTGATGCTCTTTGTCCCCCTTGTCTTTAAAAGGTCACTTTTTGTTCTGAGTCTGTATCTTCCCACATGCTTCTCTTCAGAAAAAGCCACATATTTGGAAAGTCATTGTTCGTTTTTTGCTTTTGGATATGGAGTTTCCTTGCTAGAAGTAACATTGTTTGGCAGAAGCTACTTCATTATTTGGTACGTCAAGGTGGAGAATCCTTAAGCTGCGAAACTCCTTCCTGGCAGGAATTTCCCACCAGTTTGGTTTAATTCACACCGCGGCACGTTTTTGGTACTCATTATAGTAGGTACCTAGCATGTAACTAATGCTGGGCACTGTTGTGGGTTGGTTTTTTATGCATATACAGGCTTTTTTTCATTGCTCCTGGATTTCATCCTTGGGAGTGAACATAACCTTGTGCACTGTTGTTGAAGAAAGGCCAGAAATAGGCTTGAAGCATAGTTAGATAGCAATGTGTTGAAGTTAGACATCTGTTTGGCCAGTGGCACTAGAATATTGGTTTGTGTCAGCCAGTTGCTTCCACAGACAAGCAAACAGAAAGGTTTTATAGCTGTGGAGTGGCTGGGGTGGGTGGGAGGTTTGCAGAATCTGATGAATTTAGGTAAAGAGCGAAATGGATCATGACTCTGTTGTGAGTGCCCTGAGATTTCTGTTTCTCTATGTCATATTTTGGAAAGTCCCTTAGCTTGAAATAGCTATGTTTACATCTGGTTCTTATATTAGTGTTTGCTTTCTCAGTTTCCCTGACATGGCCCGTTAATATCTTTGCAAATTTCTGCTACATTCCTCCTTTGTAACTCAGCATGTTTGTGCTTCTTCATCCTTTGCAAGAAAGCTGGATCAGGGAAGAGGGAACCTGTCAGTAAACACTTGCAGAGGGCAACTGCTGAGCGACTTTGACTGGAAAATATTATGTTCTAACGCTGCTTTATCCTTAGTGGTAGTAACTGGATGAAATCACTTGCTTTTTGGCATGAGCAATGCTCTAAACTGGACTTCTGAGTGGACAGTAGAAAGCATCTCTCCAGATTTTATCATGCTGCTTTTTTTGGATGAAACATGGTATTGAGTTCGGGAAAGAAGCCTGACTATGGAAAGACAGAGACAGCTTTTGGGTGGACATGAAGCAAATTATCTGTAGACAATCCGTCTTCCCACTGGTGTGTAGACGTTGTGAGGATTATGGCATGAAAATACGCAGTGCTGGGGTCCCCCCAGGCCTCTGGGTTTGTAACAGTGATTGCGTTTACAGCCTTGAATGGAATCAAATCTGTGGTCTCGGAGACATTTTTGGCAAAGTAGTGACTGCCACATCTGTCTCCTTCTAACAGGAGTCTGTTGCTGCAGCGTTGTTTTATTGCTACCATTGCCATCCATTTCTGTAACCTCTCACCATCATCCCTTCTGGAGATGATGAACTCAAGATAATGAAATCCTTCTCCCTCTTCTGCAATCTTGTCTTTAAATTCAGTTCTCAACTTCTGAAGTTAGGGAGGTCCCCAGAGGTGTTGGTGAACACCCCTGCATCTCATCCTGTTACAAACGCTGGATTTGAGTGTTGAAGGCACCTTGTCCATTCTTCCAAAAACTCAATTCTGCTCCACGGAACTGCTGGAAGACTTTTCTCCTGCATGCATAGTTTGACACTTACAGGTGCTAAAATGATGTTCCTGTGCTCAGAATGGTGCTTTTTTAACTCTCTTCACTACTGCCTTTTATTTTCTATATTTGTAAGAAAGCAAAAAGAAAAGAATTCTGAAGTTTTATATTGAAAATGTGCTATTCTCAGCCCACACTAAAATTATCTGCTTCTACTGCTTAATGCTAATCCAGGTATGCCTAGTGGGTATAGCTTCCAGCCTTTTTATGATAAATTTAGTGATGGGAATAAAAAGCAGGGGAAGTATGATGCTATATGTGCAATTATAGACTGTCAGCTGCTGTGTGTGTGTTTGGGAGGAGAGGAAGATCCTTTCCTTCTGCTTCCTATCTGTGAGACATCATGCCAGATCTGCTCATGGGAATCCTAGTCAGTGCACTGCAGATGAAAGCCTGTTCACTTCTACAGTTTGTATTCCATTTATGGCAAACTGCTGCAGTGCCTTCACATCACGTTTACAACACAGCTTATTGCCTGACCAATAATTTCTTTGCTACAGCCATTCAGCCTTCTGTTGCCGAACATAACTGTTACTGCCTTTTTCAGTTCTAAATAAACCCTGTGAAGACATAATTGAACGTGTTAAAGCTTGCTTATAACTTTAAAGTGATTTATTTACAGTGTTTAACGTGGCTTTTATACAGCATATATTTTCAATCAACTTTCAATTATCCAAAATAATAGTGGGTTGGGTATTATGGTGAATACAGCTACAACAGCCTTGACCCTGAGTTGTCCCATATAACGGCAGCCGCTCTTCAGCCCTCTGGATTCTTACAGCGTGTCTGCAAACTGGATTACAGCTCATAGATAATAGTTAGCTGTACAAAAAAAGCAGGTTTATTATTACAACTTCTAAAGACTGGCTTTTTGTCGCATCTCCTGGGTTAAATAACAGTGCTGCTAATTCCAAGTCAACTCATTATGCACTGAAATGAACAGTTTCTCCACAGAACCAGCAGAATTTCTTTGCACAAAAAGCGATGGGTACGGTGAATAAAGACGTGAGAGCAGGAGGGTTAACAAGAATCAGCCTTTTGTTTGCAGGTGAAGTCCTTTCCAAATGTTTTGGTAATACTCTAGAGACTTTTTACTGCAAGATCCCACGTAGAGGAAGAAACGACTGGCATGCAGGTACACGAGGTGCAGTAATCACCCATACTGTAACCTTTCATCTGACTGCGGAGCCCTGCATGTTAAAACAAACTGGTATTCCTGGCTTGTCAGACCCAGTCTCAGATTGATCATGGGCTTTTCCTTTGCAAATAACAATGCTTGTGTCTGATTTGGATTATCGGAAGAGAAGTGCCAGGCAAGTAGGAAACTCTTCTGAGGACAAAGCAGTGGTACCTTTTAGTGTGTGCAAAGACTGCGCATTATTTAGGGGTTAAATAGTCACAAATATAGGACAACCTGAGGTGAAGGGAATCACAGGATTTATTAAACTTTTCCCCCAGTATATATGTTATTACAAAGGGGAGGTACAGTACTCTTACACTATGGATTTCAGTTTTGTATGCCAATCCAGTAACATAAAAGCAATAGGAAATCTAATCTTGACTCTGTTCTCTATAGCCCGCGTCAATAGTTCAATGGTTAATGGATTTTTCATGTTTAAACTAAGTTTCTCTGGATTTTTTACAGAACTACTTTAGACCCAGAACAATTATTTTACGGGCATATAGTGCCTTTGTAGCCTGGCTCTTGGAAACAACTGCCAAGATAGTTTATTTCGCTCTGTTTCTCCAGAGAAGTGTCATGCAAATAAATGTGGCTTTAGAATTGATTTAAGTATCGCATAAAATATGAATTACATATTTCAGTGTTTCCCTGGACTGGAACATGACTCAACACACAAACAGCACGCTCTCCTCCTGCAGCTGGGAAATCCAGAAGTGAGGGTTGTGAAGATCTTTTTAATTGAATAGCAAACAACTAAACTCTGTGGAAGGGGGTACCAGCAGTGTCTGGGGTTGCATTAAGCAATTAGGGGGAGTTCTCTGCTTCTCAAAGAAAAGTGAACAAAATGGTCTCAGCAATAGGTTCAAAGGAAAACATGAAGCCTGTTCCCTGCCTCTCCCTCTTGCTGCTCGTCCAGTTGCGTTATAATTCACACCTTGTGTCCCTGCAGTACAGCCCCCTTGTTCTTGCATTGCTTGGCCCAGCGTAGGAGAGGGTCACAGAATGGGTTACGCCACCGGTGAGACTGAGTGTCTTAGTCCCAGCGTACTTAACTTAAACTGTTCTCTAGCACCGAGGCCTGCTGGCAAGGAAGGCTCATCTGCGTTACCGAACCCTCTTACCCTCCAAATCAGCGTGGCTATGTCCAAGGCGCCTGTTGGGAATGGTCCCTGCGAGTGCCTAGGTTATATGTGGAAGAGTGTTGGTTGGCCAAGAACAAGGTGGTGCCAGAGACCTTCCAACAGCTCAGTGGTCTGCAGGGTTGTGTGCTGGTGGGCAGGGATGGTCCCTGGCTGGGTTTAATTTCACAGATGTAGCCAAGGGGGCCCTGCGGGAAGGTACGTGGTGTGGAGAGCATCCTGGTGCTGTGTAGCCCCAGTTCATGCCTTCAGCTCAGCCTTCAGCTCAGCCCCTTCATCAGCTGAGCCTTGTGTAGCTGGAGACGCCAATGTGCTCTTCAATACGTGCCTGCGCTGGGGAGGTAGGGAGGTTTGGCTATGAGTGAAAAGTCAGCTGAATGGGAAGTAATTCAGTGATGTACAAGAGAGTGTGGTAAAGCTGAAGTGGAAAATGATAGCTAGGACTTTGAGAAGATAGTTTGGGGATAATTCGTTCCAAAAATACCAACTAGTCTCCCTCATCCTTCAAGTTTCATTAGAATTCTGGTCTCCCAAGAGGGCTTCTCCTTTCCTTCTCCTCTGCACTGCCAGAGAACATGCCATGGGCTCACATCACCCGTGAGCATCGCTCTGCAGCTCTGGCTTTAACTCCTAGCTTTGTTTCCCATTTTTGTCTCCTGTAGGTTGGAAAGTTACAGTGCTGCTTAAATCTATTTTATCAGTGTCACATTCTGTAGGTGAAGATTTTCAACACCGAGGAAAGGGATGTTTGTGCTTTTCCCCTCAAATATTTAGCTAAGGGCTTCATCCTTTTTCTGGTATGTCATTTTCTTGGATATGGGTCCTCCTCTGTAACTAATTTAAAAAATTGGGTACAAACACAGGTGTCATTACCAAAGGAAAGGAGAGGACAGCCATCTCAAAGGAAGAGGGAAGATGTCTGGAAAGAGTGATCGTAGTCAAGACCATTGCTCTAAGTATAGGAAATAGACTATACTATAGTACAGTTGTGCTGCTGTACTCGAAGATGAGAAGAAACTTTAAGGTGATGTTGCCCAGAAATACGCTGCAGCATGAAGTTACAGCCTGGACAGTCTCAGGGGTTTGTGTCCACTGGTTGTGGAAGCGCTCGTGGAAGACTTTTTTGCAAGTCTTTCTGGTAGCTGTATAAATATTCCTTAGCAAAGTAAGCAGCACCACAGCTATAGCACAGACCAGGCTGCTGTTTCTTACTGAGGAATATCCTTAACAGACAGAAACAGTCAGATCTAAACCATGACCTTGAATATTGCAAACATCAGGACAACAGCACTGCAAAGGAAGAGTCCGGTTTCATACTTACACAGGGGAAAACTTGAAAGTAAACTGTACAAAACGGCAGGAAGAAACCCATAAATTAGGCACCTTTGTTGAAATAATGATGAAACCCCCCGTGTTTTGTCATATTGCATCTCATTCTGCTGTCTTTATCCTGGCTAATAAGGATACTAATTCTTATGCCGCCCCTTCTCTTTAAAATGAGTTATTGTCCACCAAGATGCATTTTGTCAATCGGTGAGGCATCTGCACTGGATGACTAATTAACTTTTGATTAGTAGGGAATAAAAAGCTCAGGTTTTGTTTTGGTTTGAGGCTTGGGCTGTGAGTTCTGTACTGAAGTGTTGATTTTGGAGCTTTCCCACCCCTCCTCAGCAGAAACCGTGGAGGGATGCGGCAACGGTTCATTTAGGACTGGATGGGAGGGAAAGCAAAACCCTGCAATTTAGAGCTGTTTAACTCCACCTTGGTGACTAAGCTGGGCTTTGTCAGCCTTGTAATTGTGATTGAGACACTCCAGTCTGCTGGTGGCCACACGGGTTAGCCCAGTTTCAATTACTCGTACTGTTTTGAAACCCCAGAAACTGAGACTAGTGCGAACGGATCACCCGTGTGTGCAAGTTTTATAAATCTGCATTTAAAATGTCTGAATTACCTTGTCGCTGTTCAACAGTCGGACTCCAGACTGCTGGGAGAGGTGGAGTGTGGGGGTGATGACTGCAACAGATGGAAGCTGGAAAGATCAAGGTCCTGCCACAGTCTCCTGGAGCAGCGGGGTGCCTGTCACTACCTTCTTGTGTGTCTGGACTTAATTTCCCTACCTTTAAAAGGGAATGCAGAAATATTGCCAGGCAGAATTAGACCTCTCCAAACTTCCCCCACACGCACTTTCTGCAGTCAGTGAACTATGAATCTCCTCCCTCCTCATGATGAGGTATTGAGTAGAAAGCTGATCTCGAAGTGACTTTCCTAGAGAAGGACAATCTGGCAGCCCCGTTTCCCTCTCGCTGTGGTCACACAGCGATGCTGCATCGCCCCTGGATAGCGAAGATGCTGGATGGCAGGAGAAGCTAATGCAGCTGCTATTCCAAGCACCCTTCCCCAACTATGTATGTCAGTAAAATTACACGGTTGCCAAGCAGTGTGCAAAAAAAGGGGCAATATTTCCGATCAACAGAGAGATATCCAAGTACAGTAATGCTCTTAAAATATTTTTATAGAGATGCTCTTCTGTACTTGCTAGGAAATGTTTCATGATAAAGCAGCCTGTGGAGCTGGAGCAGAATGTGTGCTGCAGATGGGTTGACTCCAGGCACCCAGCGACTTGGCCAGTAGCTGGTTCGGGTGGGTGTGAATGAGTCTGGATGAGGACACATCCTTTGGGGTGCTACTGGTCAGTTAACACTGCCTTACTGGAACTGGTCCAGTGCAGATACCTGGGCTGATGCCTTTCCAGCAAAGAAAAATGTAGATTTGCAACCTTATGGTTGCAAGACTGTATTTAGTGTATGAGAGCTATTAACTCAGCGCACCCACTGTGTGTTTGAGGGCATTTTTCAAATGAACGTCCCACGTGCTTATTTAGATGGGACATGAGGGACATCCACTTGCCTTTGCAGTGAACAACCTTGCCGTCTCTGAGACGCTGCAGAGAGCGGCTTTCCAGTGAGTTAGCTTGTGCAGCAGCAGCACAGCTCAGCAAAGAGCTAGCTGGAAGTTTGTTGAGAGAGGTACGTGCTCTCCCCACCCTTTTTCCTTTCCTCCAAGCTCCTCTCCCCTCCTTCTCAATCCCAAACGCTCGTTTGAATGAGTGTACGTTACACAAGCTCTGCATCGCCTTCTCGCAGCTCCAAACAGGCTTATGAGCAAACAACAAAAATCCTGTTGTGCTGCATGAGTGTGTCCTCCCTTTAATGGTATGAACTGCTCCGTGTCCTTTAAAGTATCTCCCTTTGTCACAGCCGCAAAACGCGTGCTGGAATTTAAGCTTTGGAAAGTGCCGTCTATTTGCCTCCGACCTCCCGCTCGCAGCCCGCCAGGCCTTGGGAGCTTGTAAGTTATTTTCTTTTCTTCCCCCCGCTCTTTTTTTTTTCTTTTTTTCCCTTTTTTCCCTACAAGTAGCAGTCCAAATCCCAAGCTGAAAGTGAATCGCTGCTGCTGGCCGCCCTCCAGCATTCCTTGCGGAGCGAGTCAGGATCTGGAATGTCAGAAGGCAGCGGCAGGGAGGGCCGGGAGAAGCCTGTGCGTGGGTAACGGCGCCCGGAGGAGGAGGAGAAGGAGGACGGAACAAAACACAACTTCATCTGGACTGCCCCTTTCCAAACCAGCGTTTGTTCCTGATTTATGCTTTCGTGTTTCACTTAAAGCATGCAGCTCTGCGCAGTGACGGCAGAGAGCTTGCAGCAGCACTCTGGAGCAAAACAGGTTTTGGTTTTCTTTTCTTTTTTTTTGGCAAAAGCTTCATGTCTAGATAAACTCAGCCAGTTTTCTGGCTCTCCCTCTTGAGACGGGAGTTTTTGCCTCCTGCAGATTTGGGGGGGAGATCACTGTGGTCCTGCGACACACACTCTGGACGAGGGGAAATGTCCTTTTGCGGAGAAGTCGGGATGGGGCCCGGCCAGTGAGGCTGGCACGGAGCAACGCCCGGCGCTGGAGCACAGCGAGTCCTTGACACTTTCTCCTCTTCTTCTCGGACAAGAAGCATTGTGGAGCCTCAGCTCTCCCTGCAGCAGATTAATGCCTAAAATTATACACCCTAAACAGCAGGGTTTAATTACCAGAGCTGTGAATAGTTTAATTAGTTTGTTCTGACCTTGGAAGAAGGACCTGCCCAGCGCCGTAGAGCGACAGGAGAGCAAGACTTGCATTGCTTCTCAAAGACACCCAGCCCGAGAGGCCATGTCGTCCTTGTACACCAGGAGTAAAGAATATACTCGCAGCAGGAAGGCTCAGTCAGATTCTCCCCCGTCCTCTCCTTCCCCGATCGCAAAGACACTCAGAGTAAGCAGCCTTTTCCTTTCTGTATTACACGGAGACCTGCTCAGCACTCGGAGGTGCTCTGAGCAGAGACCGGTGGTGGTGGTTTGTTGTCTTACCCTTGGAGACTTGCGTCTGTGGTTTGCTTTGCAAGAGGATGGTTTAAATGAAAGTTGGGAAGGTGCCTCTGCAGCAACAGGTCTTAAGCAAGCTGCAGAAGCCCTTGCACTGGGATTCTTTGCGTTAATGCCTGTAGGGAGTTGCTGTGATGGTAGTTTCTCCTTTACTCTGCTTTTTGCAGAAACATCGCTCTCCCGGTAGGCTATGGCTGGAAGAAAACCTCACCGATGAAAATGAGGCAAAACCTGACCAGCTCGTTAAACTGCGCTCTTCCCATAAGCGCTTTGATATTGCTGGTGAAACGAGGTTTGCTATCCAGCTTTCACCCTTGGGGCTGTGCTGACCTGTGGTATAGTTTAATAATTTCAACAACAACAACAACAAAAAACCCACCTGTAGCAGGAGGCAAGTTGAGGTAGTTAACTAGTCCTCCCCAAATGGGAGCTGGTGACCCCATCTGCCGAGGTGTTTGAAAATTGGGAACATTTTGTAACAGCATTGCTAGTAGCTCCAGAGTCATGTGAAAGGCTATCATGAAACTCTCTGGGTCCCTATCGTTATACGGGCAGTCTCTTTGCTGTCAAGAAATATTATCATGCCGGAGTCAAAGGCTGGAGGAATTAGTTTTAAAAAGGCAGGCTAATTTTAGATGTTAGCATTAAATTAATCTGAGCACTGGTGTTTGCTCAAATCAGATATGCATTGTCTGCTCCTTTTGAAGTGACAGATTTTGGTCTGGAAAAAGCATTGCCTGAAATATGTAAAAAGGGTTTTAACCTGCTGCCGTCGTGGTGTTAATGGAAGCAGTCCCTGACCTCCGGAACTTCAGCCTCCACCGCTTTCATGGCTGCTGGTTCCCCCCGGGCTGTTAACTGTTTAACCCAGGAGCCCGAGTCTGTGCTTTCTTCCCATCTGCAATTGGAGTATCTCTGGGGAGTCTTTAGATAATATAAAACTATCCCCTGTGTGCTTAGATGGACTTTCTTCATCAGTTTTTACAGCTGTGCTTACCGTTCCTCGGTAAATTGCCACAATATTGATAACTGGCTTAATAGCAAGTGGGGAACCTTTCAAATGGGCTCTTACTCATAGACTAAAGCTGAAAATGTTTTAATTTCTTTCAAACCCCAAGTTTTTTTAAGATCAGTCATGTTCGGCATAGACAGACTGACTCATTTTCCCCCCCTTATGCATCTAGGCATATAAACAAGTGACAAACATCTCACAAGAGCCGTGACTGCTGTATTCTTGGTGCATGCCTGTCTGCTTTGATGCAAACTAACAGGAGGTGCTGGTTTTCTCTGTCGATAGCCATGATGGGATCGCAGGCTCTTGGGGGGCCCCGTGGGTGTTGGAGGAGGTGATGGGAGCTCTCAGGTGGGCCAGAGGCAGCAGGTGGGTGCAGAAAGGTGCCGGGTGGGGACAGGAGGGCCTGGAGAAGAACTTCCCTCAGCTTCTCGTGGCAGTGGGATTTTGGTGTAAGCAACCGCGTGAGCACAGAAATCTTGGTGGTTCTTGCAGTAGTAATGGTAATGCCAGCTGTGGCTCCAGAGCATCGATGTGGGAAAAGCCAGACCGGGAGTGCAGCAGCATCAACTCACGAGTCAGTATAGGAAACAGTCCTGGTGCTGTCTGGCTTATGGAAATAGCGCATGCCTTAAAAGGCTAATTAGGGAAAGATTTACTTCAGGCTAAAACAAAGTATCTGAGTTAACTCTTTCTCCAAGACAAAGTAATTCTGCCATGAGCAAGAGAAATAATGGAGTGCCGTTTTCTATGGATTTGTGCCATGTGTGTATTCCCCCCCACCCGCTCCCCCATGCCCACAGTAACAGCAACCCTTGCCGCAGGGCGCCACCAGCCTTAATAAAACAGGTAGGAATGTGATATCTTGGAGTCTTCTATCTTTCCATCCAGTCAAGATTGATACCAGCAGACCTGTGGACTCTAAGTGTTCCCAGCTGAGCAGGGGTGTGAAAACACATGAGCAGGCAGGGAGCCTCATGCATGGTACAGACATGAAAAAAAACCTCTTAGAGAACCAGACAAAGCAAAGAAGGTTTTACTTATGAAGGTATAGGTGCCAAACAGCTGCATTCAGATGTCGTCTGCAAAGCCGTTTCCTATGGCATTCCCTGCTGCGCTTGCCCTGCTGCTTGTAACATTCCTCCTTAGGTGTTATGATGATGTCGCGTGTGGGTTTTTCCACCTTTAATTGATGGGATCTCCCCAAATGCACAGCTGAGAAGGGTGTGAGCACTTTGCAGTCAACTCATACAAATCATAAAAAGGCAATAGCCTTGAATAGGGCATGGGAGCAAAAGGCAAGCAGAGGAGATTCTGGTGAGAGCAGGATGTTGGTGTGTGACCACCTGCATGTGCAAGGTCAGCACTGTCCTATTGCCCCTGAACATCCGCAAGCTAAGATACTTAATTTCTTGTGTCACAACAGAACAGCCCAGAATTATAGTCACCAATACAGAAACAGCCAAGTAAATCCTGTCAAATCACCCAGGATAAATGTTGCTAGCTCCACCTTTTCAGTTGCTTTAATGAGGATGTTGCTAGAAAGTGGAAACTGAAATTCCCTTTGAAATCAATTCAGATTGTCCCGTTGTTTGGCCAAAGCTTCCATTTTTGTGGCAGTGGGTACCTTTTCATCACAAGTTTCGCACCATACTGTTTTAGCTCAGGATTTCTCCTCCTCAAAAAAATACTGTTCGCATAGTCAGTTCCAAGGATGTAATAGGCAACCCAGGGTATGAAACCTATCGTGCGTAAGTAAGCAAATAAATGGCAGGATTGGAAGGATGAGGGTGAAAGCAAGGACTGAATTTTCTTTTTTTTTCAAATCCTATTTATCCTGGGCCAGTTGTTTTTTCATAGGAAATACCCTGTAGCTTGTGTTTAGGCTCATCCATCTGTTCGTTGTGGTACTTCATAACCCTCGCGTTTCTCCATGGGGTATCGGTTAGGTGGGAAAATGAAAGCTCAGGAGAATGCACAGTCCCAGCTTACTGCACAGATTGTAATTGCAGCTTTTCAGTTGTTTCCCACCTCTTTGTCAACCAACCTTCCTTCTTTTACAGATTGCTCCTTCTTGTCTTGTCATCCGATATTTTTTGCTGTAAAAAACTTAAACCCCTCGTCAGCGTGCGTGTGTGCTGTTTAGTCAATAGTGGCTGCATCCCTCTGGCTGCCGTCACTTGATGGTTGTTACTTGCTCCTCGAGAGAGACTACCTAATTCTTGTTGTTCTGGTCATATTCACAGTTTCACTACAAGGCTTTTTCCCTCTGATGTTAGATCGTTCCCTCATGAAGCTACCTTCAGCACTTATTACTTAAGCTTTCCAGCTGAATTTTTGTCAGTAAGGGCTCAGCAATAAAGTTTTAAGTATACTCAGTGGTCTGTACTGATTGATTTTATTCTGCCTTTCATTGGAGTGTCTGAAGGAGCCGCGCTAAGTGGAATACGGGATGCAGAAACATCACCTTTTATGGCCCATATGTTTTCACCGAGTCACTTGATAGTAATACTTGAGCATAAAAAGCAACGGTTTCCAAATTGCCATCTCTGTTAGTGAGCCTCTGCATCAAGCCTGTGGTTGCTCTAAGCAGTGATTACCATGGCAGCAAATGCATCTAATCTGGGTGCGATTTTTGATGTGTACACGTACGTCTCAAATCCAAAGCAAATCTGAAAGAAAAAAAGCTAATGCACAAAAATGTTAGCTGTCTGAGTTGCAGGTGCTTGGCATGCAAATAAAACCAGCAGGGGTTGGATATTAATACATAAATAAAGGTATAAAATCTTAGAGGTCTGGTAATGCGACCAAACCAGACTTCTTTTAATCAGTGAGAGATATCCAGGAGTGCTGAGAGGTTGGTAGAAATGCCTGATCAGATTACAGCCTTCGTCGAGTTTTGAACATAAATGTGTCTGACGGTCAGTTTTCGCTCCGTGAGTGCTTTTGCAACAGGTTTAATCCTGTTTCAGATATTCATGGTAACAGGTTTATTCTCACATTAGGTAGACCTGTATGAATCACATGGCTTGCTGTGCTGCTGCTGCAAATGCATTAGAGAATAAAGAGCGTTATGAAAACATTTCCCCAGGAAACTTTACCTTCCTGGGTTTCCATTTAGTGGCTTGGACTTGTTCTAGTTGTGATAAAAATGATGCTGCATAAATTGAAATGGGGTCAAATAAGTTGTCTCATGACATTTTCTATCTAATTTCTGGTTTGCTGACTAGTTACGCAGTATTTGCGGAAACGATTATCGCCTCTCCCATTAGCCAACAAAAAATGTGGGATACTGAAACTTGAACTTTAAGGCAATTAACCTTAGTCTGTGTTCTTCAGAGCCCTGATTTGTTTATCACTGGTTATTTCAAAGCGTCTTGTTCTTTGGATGGGTATCAGTATGGAATCCTTCTGGGTTCTGTTTTTTCTCTGGGGTTTTTTTGAGTTTTCCTGTATAAATGTCCATATCTGGAAGCGTATCGGGAACTTCTAGTCATTCTTAGGGCACCACCTGTTAGATGTTCCCCGCTGTGACTCAGTAGCCAGACAATGCTCCTATCTCTGGCTGCATCTGGATGTATAAATAAAATGGGTCAGGGCACATGCACATACCCATGGGGTAAGTGCCTTCTGTCCCTGCGGCTAAACTTTCTTCTTCAGCTCTCCTCACTTCCAAGGGCCAGAGCAAATTGATCCAAGCCAAAGCCATAGCAGGGAGTCTGTTAACTATTAAAGGATCTAAATGGTCATGGACGATTCAGAAAGAAGCACACAATGTAACACTACAACCTCATTTAAAACTCCCATTTTGACCCTCTACTGCCTGGTCAGTGATGGGTGCCTTTGAAGAAGCTGGTTAAGCGGCCAGAGAGCAATCAGTTGTGATGGCTCAGCTTTTGAAACCATTGCCTGTCGCAGGGCAAGGAGGCCAGAAGGTCAGAGGACGACTTAAGGTTGCACCAGACCGGGGAATCAGTCTGGACTGTAAAAGGGATGAAAGGAGAAGGAGAAACAGGATATCTTTAATTTGGGTCAGCGCATGGTACAGCCACAAAACCAAGTGTGTTGGCAGAACTGAGGCGGGGAGGTGCTGTGGGGTGGGAACGAGCGGCCACGGGAAGTGATGGGGAGAGCGGGTGGAAACTCTGTAGGCAGCAAACCACTTCAAACTGCTGAACTGGAAACCGATGTTTACTTCTGTTGCAGGAGCCCGTTATAGTTTTGTTTTTCATAAAATGGATACAAACCCGTAGAAAACAGGGCTAGAAGAGCCACAGAGCTCAGTCCATCCATTTCCCCAGGGCACCAGCAGCTGTACCTACGCTGTTCCTGACAGACGCATCTTGTGCTTGCAGACTTCCACCGGTAGAGGTGGTGCCTCACGCACTGGAGCTGCAGTCAAAGGAAAACATATGGACCTTGGGGAATTGTTAGGTTGTTGTTGGTGTGGGGATGTTTTTGTTGTTGTGTTTGGGGTTGGTTTTTTTTGGGGGGGGGGGGGGAGGGGGGATTTGTTTGGTTTGGTTTTTTACAATGAATTGTAAATTCTTTTTAATGATCTCAAATTGCTGAGGTTACTATTGCAGTTCAGTAGGAGTAAGGTCTTTGGAGCAGAGGTCCTCAGACAGATGAGAGTAGCTCCAGGTTCAGATCACTGACTGGCAGCTGGTCCGGAGCTATTTTAGACTGAAACAAATGAGGGGGAAGAGAGAGACAGTGTAAACTGTCTTCATTCTTAACAGCACAAGATGCTTCATGTGATACAGACGGGTCAGCGTACCTAAACCAGCCCTAATCGCTTTTCCATGCAAGCGCTGCCTGGGGCCGTAGCGGCCGCCACGGGGATGCCATGTGGCTGCAGGCTGGAGGAGGTGTTTGCCAGATTTTGGAGCATGCTTCACGCCAAAAAGTTGGCAGGTTGGCTTCAGGCAGCTTGAATCCTGGCTAGTGGCCAAATAGGTATTTAAATAGCTGATGATAACACCTGGAAATGTCCGGCAGAGTGTTTGCAGGGGCAAGGAAAACAATGTTGCCTGCAGACCTGTGGCATTCTCGCATTGAAGAAATTTAGGAGCAGATATCTTCTCTTCTTCTGTTACTTGGCCATTCGGCTTTTATTTCCTCATGTCTGGAGAGTTTCGCCTAAGATCACGTCGCTTTGCAAAATTAAATTTTTCACCAATAAAATTCGATCCCTTAGAAAAGAAGAAAAAAATAAGAGCAGCAAACCCGGGTTTCTGAATTGTGGCCTTTACTAAATTAAAATACAATCCAGCTTGACATTTTACATGGCGAGTTTTATCCCCAAGAGACGGCGGTAATAAACTGCAGCTGCTGCAAAGCCAACGGCCACGTGAGAGGCACAGGGAACTGAGGCACAGGCTGGCAATCACACAAACCAGTGTACAACTGCAGAACGTTTAGATGTGTTTGGGATGGCAGGAGATGCAGTCATCAGTCCGTTACAGCCACATGTATTTGTTTCTGGTTAAATACGTGCTAGCCATACTGAAAATGATGTGATCTGTTGCAGCCAGCTGCCAAAGCCCCTATTCCATCTTGGAGAAACTTTTAATATTATGCTTCAGTAACAGCAGTTTTTATTAAGCAAAGTTTATTGATTTATAGTTTGTGAAAACATATTTTGCATCAGGCTTTTGGGAGTTGGAGGTTATATGGAGGTGATTTGGCTACGCTGGATTATTAATCATATCAATGGGATTTTGTAATCCTTGCATTTACACAAATGCAAACTTGAGTTGGAAGGCAGCACTATTTATCACATCAGCTGTAGCTAACAGGACGCTGTAGCAAACCACAGCTCTCAGGTCAGCAGAGCAGCTTTCCAAGGGAGGCAATGACCTCGAAAAAACTGTATCAAAAGCAGAGTTCAACCAGACCTTCTAATTATTCTGCACCCACTGGAAAACCAAACTTGACCCCAACCATACCTGACTTGAAAGACAAATGTGGCTTGAGAGGAACGCCGGTCTGAGTTGTACCCGATGGGGATGGGTCTGAGGTGTACCGGGCAGCCTTCCTCATTGCCTCCTTCCAGCTCAGCTCTTGCTGTGCCGGCTCCGGGAAGACTTCTGCTTGCAGCAGCATGACACACTGGAGAGGTTGTCCTTTTTACAGCTGCCCTGCATCAGCACAGCCAAGCACGTAAACCTATGGAGGGGTAGGAGCAGCAGAGCTACATAACTGCAGGAATGTGGTGGCTTTTGCATATAAGAGGGAAAGAACTGGCCCCAAAAGCAGCTGGCTTTATTTTACGTTTAATTTCTAAAACAAACAGGACTCACCAGGAGGATATTTGCCAACACAAGAATAAAATTCGAGAGGTTCCTAAAGCTTCCCCTCTTGGTTAAGAAAAGGGAGGACAGCAGGCCTGGAGCTGTGCTCCAAGATCTTGTTAAATGGTGGTTATTTAATCGTAAGCGTTGATCAGGATCTCCGAGACAAAACACACCAAAATAAATTCCCTGAGAACTATCTTAAAATAGTGCACATTTTCCTGAGGTTGGCCAGTTGGAGGTAAAGAAGCATAAAATGTTCCCANTTTTTTTTTTTTTTTTTTTTTTTTTTTAAACAATGTAAATAGTAGACTTTTTCTGTCTTTGCTGGGTCAGATCCCAGCCGCAGAAGAACGCAATTGGAAGCAATTAGGCCAATTTCTGACTTGGCAAGAGCAGTGGCCGATCCCTCTTTTGGCACTGCATTTCAGGGCTGCATTTTATCTAAACCTTCCACGAGGAATTTGGTTTTAATTATACTTTACTGAACTCCTAACAGCTGTAAAAGTTTCTGAGTTTTTAAGGGAAGGCTCCTGCCCTCCACAGTCCGAGCACATTTCTAAAATCAAAACCATACGGTATTCCTGGCATTGTGCAGCATCCTGGCAGTCCAGGCAAGTAAAGCCATGGCTGGCACCTAGCTGTGCCTTTTCCTTGGGATTGACTAACATCAGCACACTGAGAATTGGAGGGCTCAGAAGAAAGCGGCTTGCACAGGGAGGATCAGTCCAGTATGATGCTCTTTGCGCTTTTTCTCAGGTCCCATCTCGGATGTCCTCTGTTTTGCCAGCCCACCTGGGCTGAATCATCTCTGACCCTGTCCGGGAGGGCTGGCAAAACTAGCTGAACCCTTTTGCTGTCCTCCACCACCCCCAGTGCTACCTGAATGTGCTGCCCACCATGAGACGGACGGGAGGAAAGATGATGTGATCTCTCAGGTGAGAGGTCTAAGAGCTGAAGATTACCAGAAGCTTGCAAGCTCTCCTGCAAAGCACTCTGTGCTTTTAAGTTTTCCTTTAAAAGTCATGCCCTTGGGTGTCTCGGTGCTCTTTAGGAGGAGTGCCGGGGTCTCGGCTCAGCACTGGCTGCCGTGCTGGTTTCTGAATCAGGACAGCTGCCTCCAGCGCCTCGCTTTTCCCTGGGGTCCTCCTGCCCCCGCCCCAAACCCTGCAGCGATATGACCCTGTTTAGATTGCAGGAAGGATAATTTCACAACCCGATGCTTCCCTGGCTGTTAATGTTTCTAGTCAAACTTTTGATCCCAAGGGAGATGAAGGAGTCTGGGCAAAACTGACAGTGCTATTCCAGATTTGCCAGGGGAAGAAAAAAAACCCCAATGCATACATACAGTTGATACAGCAGTTTCTCAGCATCCCCTTTTTAACCGTAACAGATTGCACAATATTCATTTAAGAAAAAATCAGGAAGGGAAAGCCCTTTCTTGCACCAGCTTAGTCAATAAGTGCACGTTTGGTACCTTGGCTCTTGTTTCCCTCTGGTTATCCCCAACTTCTCTTTCCAGAAATGAAGGAGGGAGAGTTTTGTCCTTCACCTTCTGACTCTGACCTCAGAGATTCCAGCCCTGGGATGGCATCTCCGAGCAGATACAACCTTCGTCACTACTTACATATGTAGTGCGATGAGCCAGCTAATGCTGCAGAAGTTTAAATGAATATTTGGTGGTTTTCTTCTTTTAAAAGAAGAGGCAGTGAGTGGAGGAGAGGCAGTTGCTGAGCTGACAGTGCAGGTGCAGCTGGAAGCACGTGGCAAAGGTTTCCAAGGGTGCTATGGCCAAAAGCAGGGCAGAACTGAGCTGGAAAGATGCTGTTTTCTACTGAAAGTATGTCTCCGATGTGATGTCCTAGTGGCCTCTGAAAATGTTTTTCTGTCTTTGAGCAAACAGCAGGGATGGCTCAGTTAAGCGCCTAGTCCAATGTTTGCATGTAGGGCACACGCTTCCCCTCTCAGATACCTCCTGCATGGCACAGCCGCCTCCCAGCAGTACGAGATTTCAGTCATTGTTTCATTTAACTCGCTTCTTCGGGCATCAAAGCCCCTCTTTGTGCTAAGAACTGCTGCTTTCCATGTCGTCTCTTTTAGTTGGAGTCTTTTTTTGAAGGTGCAAAGTGGAACTTTTTTTTTTTCAGGATTTTTATCCCCTTCTCCATTATTTAAAAAAAAAAAAAACCCTAAACACCTGGATAAGCTGCTCCTTGAAATATCAGCGCGAACAGTGGCCTTTCTGCAAAACCCAGGAAAATATTGAGCCAGAAATTGATTTAAAACAAAATAAATAAATCTTCCCTCCTTCTCTGAAGGTAGCAGCAAGTAGAAGACTGATCTGCTGATGAAAACTGTTCTGCAACTTTCATTATGGCAGGGACACTTCCAACAGCTGCTGTAACATCTCGCTCAGGCTCTGCTTTCCAGACCTCAGCCTTTATCCAGTTTCTCTCAAACTTAATCATCTTTGTCTCAAAAATACCACTTTTAACTGAAACAATATGGAGAGAGGCACCTGAAAATTGAAGGGTGAGGGAAAAACGCCGGCTTTCCCAGCAGCTGTGAACACAGAGATTTCCTGTAGCTCCGTGCTGTTTCTGCAAGACGCTGGAGTCCTTTTATGGTGCAGAGGTGGGCTTTAAATGAGCCCCGAGGGGAGACAAAGTCGCAGGAGGAAAAATCCCTAAGCACTAAGAAATATCCAGATTTTGGCTGGAGAAGTCCTGGAGCTGCAGTGTGCTGGGGGTGGCAGCAGGTCGCTGCAGGATTGCTCTGCTCTAATGCCGGCAGCAGCAGCAGGAATGATGCTCACAGGTCCTCCCGTCTCATCAAGTACCTCTCTTCCACTTTAGAGACACAGAGACAATTGCAGCCTGAAACAATTCATCTCAGTATCCATCACAGGAACGTTTTAAATACAATAAACCTGGGTTTTTTTCCCCTTTGTTGTTCCCAGCAGCTATGTTTAAAGTGATTCCTTTCTTATCCCATCCTTCCTTTGCAGAAGCACACCCCTGCTCTCTCTGCCTATGGAAATTATTAGTTTCTTTGGAGGAAAAAAAAGACAAAAATGATTTTTCCCTCCTGCTGCAAGCACGCAGGCTGGCTTGGGGACCTGCTCAGGTTTTGTTGCTTGGTTTCCACGTTGCCTTGCCCAGCCGCGTGTGGACTTTCTCAGCGCTGTTCAAATACATTAGCAGGTGCGTTTGTTGAAATAAATGCAAGCTTGATATTAAGTGGATTACTTGCCTAGCCGTTTGTCATCGTAGGAAAAGTCGTCACTGAAGGGGATTAGCATAAAGTGCACAAATAACTTTCACCAAGAGGCTTGTTAATCACTTCCTAATTCCCCTCTCCTGCTCAATAGGGGAGGTTGGGTCATTGGGCCAAAATTAAAAGGGAGCTGTCAGGCAGCTGAGGGTTTTAAGAGACAAATGTCAGAAGCTCAGCTAACAAAAGACTGTGGAGACATCAGCCAGCATGTTTGCAGCTGAAAACGGGAAATCTTTCTAATGATAACCCCGCACCAGAGGCCAGCTGTCCGGAAACTGCTCCCAACTTACTGGCTTTGAGCATCCTACAGAGAGTGGCCCAAGCCACGGCTGTTTGGACAAGCAGGCAGCTGCTGGGCGTTTGGCCCCATGAGAAGTTTCCCAGACAGCATCCAGCATCGCTTGTGGAAGTGCAGCAGGGCTTAGTTATGGTGGAAAGCCATCCAGTGTCTCCCTTGGGTGGTTTCTCAGCTGTATGAGGCAAAGAAAGCTTTTGGTGCATGGAGAGAGGGTTAGAGCAAGTAAAATAATATGGGTCTGGACCCGCTGCCATGGCTCAGGACCCGTGCCAGCACCAGGACGGGCTCCTGGAGCTTTGGTGACTGTCCCTACAACATGGGGCTGGCACCCAGACCTGCCCCGGGAGCCTGGCTGAGGGTGGCCCTGCGGGCGTAGCTCTAGGGAGAATGTGCTAATTAATAGCAGGGCTTGCTCATCCTTTTGAGCTTTGCATTTAGCAGCTCTGGCTGAATGTGTTGTCCGTCCCTGAGGCTTCAAATGTGCCGGGATTCTTCAGTTTGTTTCTTGTTCACTGGTCAAATCACTGCGTCTCAGTCGGAGGGCTGTGCTGCAGAGTGAGCGGGGATTGCAGATTCCTTGGGGAGGCTCCTGTCTTGAATCAGGATTCAAGATGAGGGTGACATTAGCACAGGCTGAAATAAAAACTTGATAACTACGTGTACGTAATACATAGCTGGGTCCCTGCGTCCTGGCAAGCAGAGGGCAGCATTGCAGGCAGGCTGGGCACAGTCCGTGCTGCTCTGGGACTAGCCCCTGTGGTCCTCTGGCTTTGAGCGGAGAGACTGCAGGGTGACTTGTCTACCCTCCTTCTCCATGTAATGGGGTGACTTAATTCAGCTGCCCGTGGTGTGTGCTCCCGGATACCTGCCCAGTAATCAGAGGCATCATCTGGGAGCCAGGCAGGAGCAGGACGTCCGAAGTCTTCAAACACTGGGGTGCCAGACAGGCAGCAAATCTGCCACCCAGCAAGGCGTTTAGCACTAGATTTAGTGGTGTATCTAGGCAGCGCAAGCTCCAACACAAGCATGTCTGGGCATTAAAAGCCTGACCCCTCGTCTTCTCTGTAATGTCCTTCTTGTGTTGACTCTTGCACTTATTAAAAAGGATCTAGGGAATAACTGGTAGCGCTTGCAGGTGGTTTGTGCTCACTCAGAGATATGACGCTGCTAATAAAACTAGCAGGGGAATATCGGGCTCAATTTCCAGTTCAAGGGACTGAAAAAGAGTTCGACTGCACCTTGAATTTGAGTAAACATCTGCCAGACAAAGAGAAACCTTGCGGAGAAGGAGGTGGCAGGTCAGTGTGGTGTGTCCTGCAGGACACCTATGCACCGTTTGATTTCTGCAATTGTGGGCTGCAGCAAAGGCAGCGTTGAGGACGGCGCAGGGGTGATTTGGATGTTGATGGGGAAAGAAGAACCTAAGACACGATTCAACCGACATGTCCACCCTTTTGGCTTCTGTAAGGCTCCTCTCCCTTCCTCGTGCAGCTTCTGCTGTGTATCATCTTGCCACGGTGAAGCTTTTCTTCATGGAGGAGGCACTTGCCCATGGAGAAAAAGTACCGTTTGTGATTTCCTGAAGTTCAACACAAATACGCTGCGAGCTCTGCATGTCATGGTCCGTTAATCCCTCTCACCCATATCACGCATAGGACAGTAATCAAAGTCAGGAGGAATAATTTGATCTTAAAAGGGAAACAACAGATTAGTTTAGGTTCAAAGGAATGGATTTCAGTTCTGGAAACTAGGATTTGACGAAGAAGGTTCAGTAGTTTTTAGGTTAGCAAAAGAAATGAAATCTGAAATGCTTGAGAGAAGCTGAAGCAGTTGAAAAGATTCAGGCAGGGATTGGTGATTCCCAGTTTGGGCACGGGAAATAATGCTGTTTAGCTTGTTGTGAGCTAGGTGCTGGTATCAGAGGTAGGGAATTGCTGCTGTGTGGCAGCTCTGCAGTTCTTGAATTGAACCTTTAATTCTCCTTGATATTAATTCCCTTTTTCTTTCTTTTTTTTTTTTTTTTCCTTCAGCATGAAAGACTTTCCAGGTAAGAATTTTATTTTTTGGAGTTTTTTCTATTTAATATTTATTGACAGCATATTTTTGTATGGCTTTGGGGATTCCCTGAGCTTCAAATCAACAGCATAAACTGAAGCTGGTACTGGCCATTTGATTCTTACCTTAGCTCAACTCTTGGGCCAGTTTGCTTTCATCCTTTGCTCCCCCAATTATTTAACAGCTACTCTGCAGAGAGAAAAAACCCTCTGTACCCTATTAGAAATGGAGCCCATTCCCACCATGAAGATGAGAGGTCCACGGGAAATTACTGCCTGTTTGGGGTTTGGGCTGATACCTACTGGACTTTTTCCAGTTTTTAAAATGGTGGTGGCTGCCTGCCTTCAGCAGCGGTGCCCTGCTGCAGGGTGGAGGGTGCTCTCAGCCATCCCAGTGCCTGTGCTCAGCTGGGTCAGCCACGGCCTCGAGTCCCAGCCAGTTGGGCTTATACTGGCTGTCCCAAAGTAACAGCAGCTCCACAGTGCTAGATCTTCATCGCTTTTTAGGTTGGAAGCAGCTACGAACCCTACCACCAGTGACTCCTCCTACAGTGATCGTGCCTCCAGCCGCTCCAGTGCCTACACCCGGAGGGAGAACCGGTTAGCCGCCCTCAGCAGCAGAGCAGAAGAGGAGAGTAACAGGGACTATAAAAAAGTAGGATTTTTAAAATGTATTACTGTCACTGCATGCACCTTAGAAGCTGCCTGTTGCTGCAGAAACCTGCACTGAGAGTCTTTGGAAAGAAAGAGAAAAAGTTTCTTTTCATTTTCTCTGTTTCCACTGCTTTTGGAAGTCACACCAGCCTTTTTCAAATGCATCAGCCCTTCAGAGGGTTGAAAAAGGACAAGGGGTGAAAGGACACCATGCAAAGTCAGATATCTGGGGGAAGGGGATTGAGGAGTCAGGCTGGAGAAATGCTGGGAGGGATTTGAAAGGAGGAAGAAAAGATATGTTGAGCATGCCAGCATGGCTCAAGCATGAATATCCCCACAGAATTATTTTTGCCGCTATAACATTCCAGAATTATTTTTTCTATAATTTCTGAAACTTTCAACATAATCCTTGAAAGGCAGTAATGTGGACTGCCACGCACATCTACTATCAATGCAAAGACTGTATGAAAAGTAAACAGATTAAGATGACCTTAATTCTGAAATGACTATGATACTGAAAAGCCTCGCACGATAAGCAGCACCTTACTCTTCTTCATGAACATGTCTGGGCAGAAGAGGCAGGCAGTATGCCCAGTTTGTCCTCTCTCTAAGAGGATGGAAATTCTGCTTGTTTGAAGGAAGTGAAGGGAAAAAATCCATTTTGGAATGGCCATAAATTGTCCTCCTTTGTCCTCCTCTTCAAACTAAAAGCACACAAGAGCAACTAGGGTGTGTTGTGTTAGGGAGCACAACAGAATTGTAGGTTCAGATACATCCAGCATACACAAGTTAGTACTCTATTATGTTTGGTGGTTTACCTAAATCAAAAACATCCCTTTTCTTTGCCTCTTGGCTGTGTTTAAACACCCTACAAAATTAAACAGCTGTTTTCTTACTTCATATGAGCTATGAAAATGCAAGTAAAGCATCCAAACTAGGCCTGTTTGCCCTCCTTCTCATATCCTGACACGGGGGAGCGATGCAAACCCCGCAGCTGCCTCTGCTCAGTGCTGAGGACACGCGTCTGCTCAGAGTAGTGCGCCAGAACAGGGTCTGTGCGGCGGCCAAAGAGCAGCCTGGTTAATTGAAATCTTTTGTTTCATATTTCAGTTATATGAAAGTGCCCTGTCTGAAAATCAAAAGCTGAAGTCGAAACTGCAAGAAGCGCAGCTTGAGTTGGCCGACATCAAATCAAAGTTGGAAAAAGCAGCCCAGGTAAGGCAAAAGCCATCTCCTAGACTGGAGAAACTGAGCACTGGCCCATGACAAGCCAGTGCATGTTCCAGCATGGGGGAAAGGATTTAGCTCTTGGCAGGGAAGGGGCTACAGAGGAGACTGTTATTTTTCACAGAAATAAGTGTGACTGATTCTGTAAAGACTGTTCCTTCCCCGGGCAAGTGCATCTGTAGGCTATCTAGGCCTTTGTGCAGCATCCTGTGAATGCCTCTCAGTTTTAATAGCTTTCTATTTTTAATTTACATAGCAGAAACAGGAGAAAACTTCTGACCGGTCTAGCATGCTGGAGATGGAGAAAAGGGTATGTGTCTCTGCTTTCTTCTGAGTCACAATCTTTGCCTCCTGTTGCTCTGCAGGGCATAGTAATTTCTTGAAGGGAAGTGTTAATTTAAAGATCAGTTATACTTGTGCCTTGTGGAGCAGTGCACAGTGATAATTGTGTTCTGACCTTTTCAGTGTCTGAGACTTTTCTGCTCTCTTTGCAAATCAGCTTAGTTCTGATTTCTTTCTTTCATTATAGGGAGCTGCAGCCCAACGAATTGTATCGTATCGTGCTAAGGGAATGTTTGTCCATTATGCTTTAAAGTATTCTTAATCCTTATAAATAAAGACTGTTTTGGGGCGGGGGAGGGGAACAAAGCAAAACACTAGCTGGGTGTCTATCTTGTGATTATACTTGAAATCTGAATGTTTGAATGCTCCTTCCTGTTAATTGAACAGTCAGATTCCTTGCAGTAAGCTAAGCTGAACAGGCAGTGTCTGGCTAAATCTCTGCCTTAAGCAGCCATAGCTTTGTTCAGATTGGAAGGGACGTGAGGAGATCTGGGGTGCATCCCAGCAGAGTCAACCAGGTTACTCAAGGCTTTGCCCTGTTGTTTCACAAAGACCTCTGAGTGTTGAGTTTCCACAGCTGCAGCCCCTTCTTCCAGTTCTCTGGAAACATGTGGAAAACACAGTGATGTTTTTTATTTTTCTTTATATCTAGTCAGAACCTCCCCTGCTTCAGCTGATGGCCATTATCACTCATTTTCCCACTGCGTACCTCAGTAGTTAATTAAAGCTGGAGCCTGGCTCCAATTTCTCAGTAACGTCCACTTACATGTTGGAGGGTCACCTGACGTGGAGGTTCATCCTAAGGTGTTTCATGTCCTGAATTTTTAGGAGCTTTGCTGGATGGTTGAACCATGTGTTTAAATTCAATTCCTACCATGAAATACCTTAATTATTTATGTGTAAGCACTTGCCACGATTTGCCAGATATAGTCTGGAGGAGGTGATGTTCAGGATCCCTACTTTGGACAGGAACAGAGTTAGGCAGAGCACATCAGCCCTCGGTACAGGTGCCAGACTTTGACTGTTGAAGTTACCAAGGTTGCTGAAGCTGTGAGCTCAGCTGAGCATCTCTGCACCAGTGTGAACCCCGAGACTGAGATTCTCAAAGCATTGATCCATGTGGACCTGATCCGTAGGTGTGCTTAAAGCAGGCTGAATGGGGTTATCAAACACACAGCCGTCACTGCCATCTGAACATAGGTGTTGGGGGAAGTCATGACACAAGTAGAGCTTTTCTTTTCAAAAAAGAAAAAAAAAACCCACCAAACCAAAACCAGTGTGGTGGTCAGAGCACTTGCCCTGAGTGGACATCCCCAACCAGAGGGAGCTCACACCACGCGTCCCGTCTCCCACCCATGCGATGCTTCCAAGTTGGGGCAATGTCCCGCATCGCTTTTGTTGAATTAGGATCACGGCAGCCACAAATACAGGTTTCTGAGAGCTAGAGAGAAAAGAAAGTGCCAGGCTGTTCTCCGTGAAGATAATATTAACTGTTTCCAAGGTGGCTTACGCATTTTGCACTGACAAATCCCTGGATGATGTGTGCTGTGGACAAAAAGTGACTCAGAACCCATCGTCCACGGCCACGCTCAAAAGCTGTGTTTTCCTCACTCTCCTGGCCTCATGTTTCTTTGCAGAGGGCAAAGGAGTGGGGCAGGGTGTAAAGCCTGTTCCTGACCCACGTTTGCCTTTCCTCCTGCCCAGTGCGCTCTCCTGGGGGGGGTTTAGCCCCCCCATGTTGAAAAAGCCATTGATGGAGTCCAGATCTCTCCCTCTAGGCAAGGGCTCTAGCTGTCCACTGAGGGCACCACCAGTACTCACATGGCAGAGCCTACCTGTGTAATCGTCGGTTTCCAAAATATACTGAAAGCAGTCAGCTTTACAGCTTTGAAGCCCTAAATTAATCTGGGAGAAGCAGAATTTCCAGGCACCTTTCCCTGTTCAGTGTTTCTTATTTGACGGGCTCGGTAAGTTTTCTCATTGCCTCCTTTAGTGGGGCACAGTTAAATCCATGTCTTCACCTACAGAGCTCAAAAAAACTGGGATCACTAAAGGTGGGGGGATAGATTCACTGAAGGGCTGTGAAGAAAGCTCAGGATCAAGACATCTGCCGAAACGGGCCCAGCGCGTATTGCCTGTCCCATCTGATCAGCTCCTGGTTGTAACCTGTGTGTTACTTTGAGATGCTTTTCAGTGAATGCTTCTACAGAAATATAAGGCCCTTATTTTTCTTTAAAAGAAAATGTGCTGTAAGTTTTTCTTTTAAATCCTTGTGACCATCTTTGTTATGAATCCTTGTAAACAGGAGAAGCGAGCCCTGGAGCGGAAACTCTCTGAAATGGAAGAGGAGATGAAGGTAGGAAAAAGTCTATTCACTCTGTCTATTCCGGTTTTTATGCTTTGTATTAATGTCTTTTGGGATTGTAACCGAGGAGTAGGATATTAAAGGTGTACATGGGAGGGGACTCATGTTATCTCTGAGCGTGTTCCTTTATGCAGTCAGAACTTACTTTAATGGTCGTGTTCTCCAAACATGAAATACTAATAAAACTGTCCTATTATCATTCATCTGATTGCACTGTATGTTTAATTTGTTATGCTGTTTGATCCGAGAACTGTGAAAGCTGTTCTCCTTAAATGCTTTCCAAAACTAACCTTTTGTGGCATCGATGAGTTTCAGTGTGCTGATCCTCTGTGCTCTGAATAGTCTGCAGCCCAAGTTAAGCCGTTGCGGTTCTCTCCAGATGGGTAAGAAGACAAAGCTGGCTTTTGAGATCACGCACACTAGCCAGGAAAAAACACAGAGTGATTGTATTTCTGTACTCCCTTCCTAAAGCATGTTACTGGAAGGCTGTGTCAGTAAGTCAGCCTAGAATAGATTTCAGCAAAGAGGAATTTGCTTCCTGGTGAAATGTGCAGCATGGCTTACTGTCACGAGACATCCGCCACTGACTGCTCTTTCGCGTTCTCCTCTCTCTTATGGCATTGCTTCGAAGGATGGTTCTCCTGCCGTGGCTTGGATGCCCTGCGAGCACGGGGCTGGCGGGGAGCACTGCAGAGCAGGAAGCAGTGTGTTTTGCCGCCTAAGTACACCTGAAACTTCACACTGATTTTGCAGCGTTACATCATTTTACGCTATATTTTAATGCTCGTATTCACAGAATGCCCCCCTTTGCTCTGTGCCCTGCGCTTTCATTCCCTTTGAGCATGACCCAGGTGGGACCAAGCGACTTTAAGAACAAAGGACCCCATCTGAGAGCTGTGAGCTCTCCCGGCACGGTGCACTGATGGAAACGATTTCCTGCCACCCTGGAGGAGGTTCCAACTTTATGTTTCTATTTGAAGCTTCATATATTTACTGAGCGTACATCTTTGAAAGGACCCGTTGGCTTGTGCTGCATCTTCTACTGCAATAAGTAGCAGAACAATTTGGTGGAGTCTTACTGTGAAGGCTCTCTTGTTCTTTCATGGAGGAGAAAATAAGTGTGGATGTGCTAGCCAGAAGGGGAAGGAGAAAGGACTGAATATGCCTAAATTCCAAATTCTGTGTTCACTGAACAAGTAGCAACCTTTAACTCCAGAAAGACCATCCTGTAATTACAGAAATACGGCCTTCAAGAGAAAATGCAGATAGTGGCAATTTGTGTTGTTTCTTCAGCTATGCAGATCACTCTGCAAACCAGCTCAGTCCATGGAGTAAAAAGACAAATTGGTGTCCTCTAGTGGCCTGTCAGTTTTGAACATTTATATTGGTTCAGAAAGCAATTAATGAAAGAAGGTGCCTGTAGGATCTGTTGGATGCAGCCAAAGCGCCTCTGGTTCAGGTAGTCTGGAGCTGCAGACTGATGGAAGCCAAGATGGTGCAAAAGGACAAGCACTGCTAGAAGTTTGACATGTTCTTATATTGCCCCGAAGCTGCTGGTCACTGCTGGAGACGTGAGCTAAAGGAGCCTGTGGTCTAGCTTAAAATGAGCTGTCAGGTCCTCGAGAGTACTACTTCCTCTTTGCTCTCTGCTGCGTTGTTGCTGCATTGAACAACCAAGTGGCCTATTGTTAGCAGAATAAATAGACATGAAATTTGAAAATATCTCTTCTGAGGTTCTGCTACATTTCCACTAGTTTTTGCAAAAACTCGAGCATGTTGTGGGTCTTTCTTGACAGCCACTCAGTAAAAGGACTATAAAATCTCTGAAGATAAAAAAGTTGAACTGGACAAGTCCATCAGGAAAACACTTTCGTGTCCACTTACACTATGCCTTAAAGTGGGAGAGTCAGCCCAGCTGTGTTTACCTAGAATGAGATAACCTCCACAGAGCATCTGTGTTAATCCCTAGTGTGGAAGTTGAGCCAGGAAAACAAATCTATTAATTCTGGTTAGACTTTCATTCCTGCTTCTTGCCCTAGCTGAATAGCTGTCAAGCGGAATCAGAAGGAATAAGCGACTTAAGCAAATCCACCAGTTCCCTTTAACATGGAGAGCAGGAAGGGGAAACAACCAAACATGCCAGGTTATTAGGTCTCAGGTAATACTGTGGGGTTTGGTATTCTTCCCGCTGGTCTTTGAACTGAACCAGTCCAGCATGGCTCACACCCAGTTTTTTGATCCTGGTGTCTCTGTGTCCAGTTCTGTGCATCAGATGTCCTGGCCAGGGCTTTCCTCTTCTTGCAGCTGACCTCTTAGGTCTTAGCAGTGGTCAAGGGAAGGTTCTGGGTTTCTGTGACAGAAACACTTTGTACTTCAGGCTATGCTTGAGGTAACGAGCTTTGTTCCTTTCATGAGTTTAACCACTGTTAACAAAGCAATCAAGAAATGGAGAGGAGCAGGACAAACTCAGTGATCTCAAAAGAAGTCTTTGGTGCCAGAGCTGCTCCTGCAGACCTGCTCTTGCGAAGGTGACAGAGTGGTGCAGCATTTTCTTAAGTGACTGCAGAATTTGACTGAAGATACAGCAACTTGGCTGAGGAAGGAGAAAGAAAATTAGCATTTGCACTGAACTGAATTCAATGCCAAGTGCCTGAGGTCCCAACTTAACACAGCAATTTTTCTTGAAGGTCACAGAAGCTTCTTTATTCTGTAGCAGCACTGCACCTCCTGGCTTTGTACATTGTGCATGCTTTGGGCATTTTTATTTCCCCTAGTGTTGCAGGCACAAAATCCTTTAATTGAAGGCAAGTACAGCTGAACTGAGAAACCTGCTTTCAGTAAGCCAAGTATCAAGCAGAGTGATAAGCAATCACAGCAGTATCATCCAGATTCTGGTCTTCGCCCTTGGCTTCAGTCCCAGCTTCCCGGCCTTTGCTAGGTTTCTTGGATAAATAGAAGGCTGTCCTACCTGCAGCACACACGCATTTTTACATAAGTGATCCTTTTTATCGTCTGTGGCAGGGTGCTGAGGCTGAGCTGTGTCTGATCGTGCCAGGCTGAGGTTTCGTGCTACACTGGTATGGAAAAATAAAGGCAGTCTCTAAAACGATCACAATCCTTTCCATCCCGTGTAGCACAGCACCCCATTTTACATGTTTGATGTTTTCTGCCAGCCAGATGCTCAGCTGTGTTCCCTGTGATAAAACAGAGGACGTTTGTAATCCATGACACCACCAAAAGAAATGGCTTTTCCAGTATGAACCATCCTCCGGCGGCTCCTGGGTGTGATTTATCACAGGACAGACATGTGATGGCTGCCTCTGTCCTCACCAAGCACAGGGGGAATCGGCACAGCTCGGGTGGGTTAAGTGATGGATAGATGGCTGAGATTTGGTGAGTGGGGATCTCACTGCCGAGATGTCCCTGAAGCCCTCCTGCAGTCTGTTGGCTGTAGCTCTGTCTCAGGACCTGTTGATTTATCCAGTGTCAGAATTGCATTGGCGTACTCCAAGCAGCAGGAGCTGCTTTGTCAGTTTGTTGGCCTCGGGGGGGCTCAAACCCCATCCTTTGCTGACTCCCTGCACTCACCTGCCTTGCTTCCGTTGGTTTTGCAAGGCTTTTGGACAAGGTATCTTGATTCCTTAATGGGGAGCAGAGGTAGTGCTTTTGGGTAGCTAGAATCGACCTGATGGATGGGGGCCACACGACATACTTCTCTTTTATACAGGAATGAGCCCTTGGACAAAATGTCCTGGGATGCAACAGGTTCCTTGCCAACCGCAGCCAGCTCCACGTCATGCAAGCTGGGTGGAAGTCCGTGCAAGTTCTTCGTATCACAGTAGATTTGCCCATGCTGCTTCTGGTTAAGGACAGACAGTGACCTCCCTTTGAGCGCTTTCTGCTAATTAAATGGAAGGAAGGGATCTCCTTCCCAATAGACCCTTCCCTCCATCTCCTCCTTGCCGTCGCAAGCTCACGAGTAGGAGGACACAGGGAAGAGCATGTTGGTTTGCGGGCAGGACAGAAGCTGCTTTGTTTCTGGGCTGGGATTTTTTCACTTGAACGTAAAACTACTCTTCTTGCAGATGTTTCCCTTCCTGCCTTCCCCCTGCCCAGTGTCTGTGCTCCCTCCACCATGGAGGAGAGTTTCTCATTCACATGGCCCCGCTGCCTGACGAGCTGTCGGGAGGACGGAGGGACGGGGTGCTGCTCAGAAAGCAGCTCTGCAGCCCTCAGCATGTCCTGGCACCCACGCTTGGTATAAATGTCCAGCACATGGTTTCGCTGTAGCGTCACTGGGAAAAATGTCGTCCTTGTAGAATTGGTGATGTCTGCATGGCTTTTACCATTTTCCCGTTTTGCCTTCCTCATTGCTTTTATGTTCTGTATCTCTCCCCGTTGCCGCTATACATGTGCTAGCCCCAGCTTTGGGGCTCAATTCCTACACCATCCTTTGCCCATTTGTTTCTTTTGTAACCAAGAATGCCATGTTTTCACGTGCCTCCCGTGGAAGATGCTGTCATTCAAACTCCTCTAGTTAAAATGAGCAGTTTAAGGTTCTGACTTTTCACCTCTGGAGATCAGAGATAAATTGAGCCCCGTGACAGGGAGGAGTTGAATCTGGGCAGGGATGAAAAACCCACACACGCCTCAGACCTGTTGGCAGGACTGAAGCCTGGGCAGACCCAAGAGCCATCACTCAGGTGCCGCAGGGATGAGGTATGCGAGCGGACGCAGGACGTGTCTCGGTGGTCTGCTGTAGGACAGTGACACTTTCAGGTGCTTCACTCTGTGCCTTTAAAATATCCCATGAAGCTCTGTTCAATCTTTGCTACAAGACTGCTTTAGCTTTTAGCAATACATGAAGAAAAGGAGTTTTAAGGAAATTCTCAGTTGCCAGCAGTGTTTTCAAAGCCTGTGTAGGTGGTAAGTCAATGGTGATAGTCCTCTCAGTAGTTCCTAAGCCCAGGGGCTGTGTGCTGCTGGAGCTCACTGTCTGGGTAAACTAGAATATAACCTGCAAGAGACTGTCCTGCTTTGTGGTGGGAAATCCCTTTATTTGACCTTTTTAAAGTCTTTGGGGACCCCTGGAGAAAGGGATTGTTTCCCAAAACATCCTCAGTGTGTTGTAAGGCTTTCCCCATATGCATCTGAGCTGCTGCCCATTCAGCATTCACTGCTACTAATTTTTCTTTTATTCTCTTTCTTTCTTTTACTGCTTGTGGACTAAATTCACATTTCTGTGCCATTTTGTCTTCGTGGTGTGTTTTCTCTGTGTTTTTCTGTCCACCAGAATCTCCACCAGCTCAAACAGATTCACACTCTGAGGCAGATGAATGAGCAACTGCTGGCTGAAAACAGGGCTCTGACCCGGGTCGTAGCCAGACTTTCTCTGCCTGCCAAGCCCTCCGAATCAGAGGAGCTGTAGCTGCTTTCCCTCCGGCTCATCTCGCCTCCCTCTTCCGCTCTTTCAGGCAGGTCTCCACTCCCTTGGCCGGGCTGTTCCCCCTCGCCTTGTTGCTCTCGAGGGTGTCTGATGAAGCTTGTGGCTCAAAAGCAGCATGTGGCAAAGGATCCTCTGAAAGCCAAAAGCATGGTGTTACCGCCCCGGCTGAAGGCAGGGTTTTGCTGGAGACTCTGTTCAGTCCTGCTGACTTTAGCTCTGCTTGGCAGATGATGCTGACCTCACCATTTTACTAACCGTCCACGTCGGGGGGGTTTGCCTTGTCCCTGTGGATGGCGTCCATGTCTCCCATCATCCAGGAGAGAAATAGGAGGACAGGCTCCCTGCCTTGATGTGAAGGCATAGAGTTGGGTGGATGGCACTGAGATGGCTACGGAGGAGTGATGGATCAGCTGCTTCCCTGTGGCTTAATGCTGGCAAATGGCTTTGGGGTGGCTTCTCAGTGCCAATGCGTTAGCCAGCAGCCCCCTCCACATTACCTTACCTCAAAATAGGTGTTTTATGCTATGTGTCTGCTCGTAATACAATTTTTTTTTAATTGGACTTAGTTCAGTGAGAAGCTGGCACCCAGAAAATAAGATTATCCAAAGTCAGAATGAACAATCTAATAAATTTCTAGGGATGTTATGAAAAGTGCACATTCTAGACAGAAAAGTGATTTTTAGAAAACCTACCACTGGGCAGTCCTCAGCAGGTTTTCTTGGTCACTTGAGGAACGAGAACAAGCTCCTTCCCTCATTTGAAAGAGAGTCTGAGTTCAGTTTTTGAGTCTGAGTTCACACGCTGCAGCATCCCCTCTGCCTCCTGCGCTCTGGCTACGAGGCAGGTGAAGCGATCGGAGGCCGACCAGATGCAATTTCTTTTTTCATCTTGTGTTTTAAATTCAGTGCAGAGCAATTAGTGTTTGAAATCCAAGGACAAGCCTTCTGTAAGCTTTGCCATCGCACATCACGCAGTTAAATTACATCCTTTCTTGCTCCTTCATTGGTTCAGTGCTAAAATAAAGCTGTAAATGCTTCTTTCTTAGGGCCCTACCTGTCTTTTGCAGGTTAGTAGGGATATTCAGGCCCCTTCAGACAGCTTTTTTTTTTGAAAAAGGAAGAAACAGAATGCTCTCGTGGGCTGGAAGTGGCACTGAGGTATAAAAAAATCTATTCTTAGCATACAAATTATATCAAGGATGATTAACCGTAGAAACAAACTAACCAGGGGAATTGTGGCTTCCCCGTTCTGGGAGTCTCAGTTCAAGACCATGCATGTATCAAAGGGGCTGAGAGGGGGTGTTTCGTGTTATGTGGCCTGAATTGTGCAGATGGTCAGATTAAATGATCTCACCATTTTTCTGGTTTAAATCTGTGCAAGTATTCTCGAACCTGTCACTGACTCATTCCTTCTCACAAGCGGTGAGTTTAAGTCATTCTCCTTCCCAACGTGCTTTGAGATCTGAGAGGGAAAATTGAACAAAACTATTTCCAGACTCGGAGAAATAATGTTTCACAAACTGTAAGTCACCGGTCTCTCTTCTTCTCCCAGGAAATATTTGCATTATCGCTTTCCCCCTGCTAACACCCGTCTGCTCTGACATGCCTTGTCTCTCATGCAGGCTGGCTGAGACATGGGTGGACTGATCCTTCCCACCTTGCTTACAGGTTTGCAATTCACTGCTGGTGTCTGAGCTGGAGAAGAGCCGTGTGCCTGCAAGCCCTGCTGATTTTTTTTCAACTCTTTTAGTAGGTCTAACACAGGATGTTGCTGGTACCTGTGAACCTTGTCTCACTGGTGTCTGTAGACATCACAGCTATACAGTGATGTCACTGTTTTAAACTCTGACAGATTTACCGCTCTCTTGCAGCAGTGGTGCTTTTCAAAGAATCTCATTTTCCAAAATCCATGTAATTTCTGAAGTGCCACCTTCTCCAGTGTCACGGGTAACACACAGCACCGCTGCTCGGACCAGCCTCTAGCCCAAAACTCTCTTTACACCGATGCTGCATCATGGTCAGCTTCACCGTCCCCTGCGGGCTGCGCCGCATCCCTCCTTACCGTTTCCAATGAGACATTTATAAAGCTTCAGTTTCCAGGCCCCTGCATTACCAGCCTGCTTCACGTGCAGTTTATTTTACCTGACTTGCGCCTGCTTCGCTTCAAAGGGAGGAATGCCCTTGGCCTGGGAGGAATGAAATTTTGTAAGGTTGATTTTTAGTTTTCAGAAAGCTTCACTGGAAACGGATGGAGTGGAGTTACAGCTGGGAAACTTTTCAAGAAGCACTTGCTTTACATGTATTTATGCTCCTTCCTTTTCAAATACATTGCCAAAGTTGTATTGAAGCATGTGTGTAAGGCATAGCCACCATCAGAGCTTCCAGTAAGCTGTAGAACTGGGATGGTTGCTCTCTGATGTTGCTTCTGGGAACCTGTGACAGATTATCTCTACCAAAGCAAGTGGCAGAACTTCATATCACTACCTTATTGCAGTGATGGACACATTCAAGACTGCAAGGCCACCCCAAGCAGTGACATAGAGAGGACAGGGACTGTCCATCTGCAGACCCCAAGAGGTGGTTGAACAGAACCAGTGAACCAGGTCGCCAGTGCACTGGACTGGAAGGCACCATGCTGTGTTGTGGGTGTTAGATGAAGCTCAGGAGGAAGCGGAGGAGTGCAGAGTGAGACAGCAAGTGCTCTTCCCGTTTCTCTGGGCTCCTGAGCGCTTTGGTGATGGGCAATGCCTCTCATTTGGCCATGAGAAATTGCATAAGGAGTGATGACTGCTGTTCTGGTGACAGCCCTGTCATGGAGATGTGCCTGTTGCACCACCACTGGGTCCAGTGAGATGCTTCTAAGCATCACTAGCTGAAGCTCTGACCAGCCCATCACGTAGTTTTACCCTTTCCCCGATATCCTGCCATGCTGCACTTTCCCCCTCCTCTCTCTCTTGCAAAACTTCCTGTCTGGAGCATCCACCACCAGTGCCAGCGGGGACAGGGTTGGGCGCGTTGGGGCCAGGCATGGCTTGGCCTGACTGTGAAAGAGGGAATTGCTCCAGCAGGAGCGGTGGGAGCTGGCGTCTGCCCCGGGAGCTGCCTGCGCTCGGTGGCGGTGGTCGTGGAGGGGCTGCAGATGAGAGGAACGGGCAGGAGGTTGTAGTCAGAGCTGGAACGCCAGCTTAGGAGGAAGGAGAAAGTTTAGTGGGAATTTTGAATTTTGGGGGAATTCCTCTAAGATCCTCCTCAAGTCATCGCTGAGCTCATACCGGTGCCGTTTATGCCTGCATGTGACCCCACTCCACCCTGGCTTGTTCCAGCAGGTTCTGGGGCTGGTTGCCCTCAGGGCTGCTGGCACCCATGGTACGAGTTTCACCTTCTGTGTCACAGCCCGAGACAGGAGTGTGGGGTCTCCTTCCAGTCCCCAAACAGCTGGGGACAGCCCACTGAAGGTCACCCACCTGCAGGGTGGGAAGCAAGGGGAGTCGCGAGGTTTTTTTGCCAATGAGAAATGCTGGAAAGGTCCTGTCGAAGCTGTTTCTTCCTCTATTTCCAATTAAAAGCTCTGTGGCTTTTGTCTGTGTTATGACTCTTGGTTGAGCTCCAGCCTTAAACACTGAGCACTGAGGAGGTATCTCCAGCGTCAGTATGTTCTACCAGTCCTCTGCCGGTGGCATGCACATTTGCATTAAACATCTATGGGATCCCAAGGAGATTTGGGTTTCTTCAAAAGAGATTTTGCAAGCCAGGCTTGGTCCAGTCCTGAGTGAGAATTTCAAACCTTTGTTTTCCCCTCTAGTCCTGGTAAAATGGAAAAAACAAATCAGAAAAAACAGCTTTATAGTTTTCTGCCGAGCCCTGTATAGCCTCTGGGAACAGGTTTGGGATGAAACAGCTCAGGAATGGTTCCTGCCCTCCCAACCTGGTCCTGACCTAGTGCTGGAGCCGTGGCGTTGCTTCTCACCACGGCCTTTCCCAGCTCCAGGGACTCCCTGGCTCTCTGCTGTGCTTGAGTCCCCGCTCGACCCCTCCACACCTGATGCCCAGTTTGTAAAAATCCTGGAGGTGTTACGGAGAAATTATCAACATTAAAAGTGTGCTGGGTGGAGGGTGTACAGTAAGGAAAGCTCTGCCCGCTGCTGTGGCACATCAGTGGTGAGAAGGACACAAGCCAAGCATCCAGCTGCCGCCCTGGCCGCAGGGATGCCACGTCTCTGCCGTTCCCTCTGAGCCGTACGGCTTGTCCAGCCGGCAGCGCGAGCTGTAATCCCACCTTGTCTTTGTCTCTCTGCAGATTTTGACAGAGCTGAAGTCAGACAACCAAAGGCTGAAGGACGAGAACGGAGCCCTCATTCGTGTCATCAGCAAGCTCTCCAAATAGGAAGCCTGAGCAAAGGCAGGACGAAGAGGGGTGCCCTACATGAGCTGCCAACCCCACCACCAAGCCCTACCCCCCTCTTTTCCTCCTGTCAAAAGTACAGCAAGCATTTCAGCCATGGGATCAATCTGTCACACCTGCCTTGCCCTGCCCTTTGCTGTACATTCCCTTTCTGCCCTTATTTCCCCCACAACACACACCCCTGCCATTTTATTATTTTTAATTTAAGCATGTTGTGGTATCTCGGACATTTTATTCAAGGGAGAAGAGAAGCATGAGGACTGGGTTTCAGCTGCCAAAACTTCTTCCAGAAGCCTGGTATTTGGTGTTGGACCCCAATCTGGAGTAGGTAGCTCCTACTTTAAAAAGTGACGCCTAAAGAACTAATCCAGCACGTCCAAGCCCTTCACAGGTGGGAAATGTGAACATGGACTGGGACTCTGAGGATGCACATCAACCCACCCAAGATACGGGACTCTGGTTAAAATGTGATGCTGTGAAAGCCACCAGGGCTGATTTCTGTAACAGACTGATGACAGCTGCTTTGCACAGAGACCTTCTTCTCCTTTTCATCCCAGTAGACCGAGTCTTTTATTTAATATAAGATTTCAGACCTGTTCAGTAACATCAGCGCTGACGCTTGGCGTCAGACCCCTTATCCCTCACCCTGCCTTTCCTCCGCAGCCTGGGTGATTTGGTATCACGTTGTATCCTTCCAGAGCTCCTGTCTCAGTAGTTAGTAGCATCTGCTAATTGCATCTGGACTCTTGCTCCTCGGGACAGGATGTATCACAGATACTTACCAAGCTTTTGGAAGGACAAGCTTGAACCCCTCGAGATCCTCTGCTGCTTTCACATGTATATGTGTGTGAATCACCTTGCAGGGAGCTGTGCCCACACCAGAAACCAGCCTCCCCATCCTAACAGCCATCTGGGACGTTTTTCTGCTATCTTCATGAAGGCAGAGCCCTGTAGAGGAGTCAGGTCTGGTATTTCAGGTACCTTGCTTTGATTTGCAGCAGGAGGCTGACCAAGTGAAAGGCAGCATTGGTTTGTTTGTAGAGAGATGGAACGCCAGAGTCCAGTCCCACCTACCCATCTGTTGGTGAAGAAGCTTGACGCAGCTGGGTTTCAAGGCAGAGGAGCATGAAGCAGTGATCACTTGTCCTCCCGCATGCCTTGGAAAGGTGTTGGTGCATTGGTGTCAGAGGGACAAGGAGCTACCCTTGGGTGTGCTGGTAACTGTATCGCTAGGATGAAAGTCTTTTTAATCTGTCAAAAGCTTGCAATAAGCCTTGGCCTTTGAAGGAAACCTGAAAAAAACCTCCCTCTTTACTGTTATACGTACTCAGAACAGTTTGAAATTGTTCTCTCTGTGGGCATTTAGACAGTGGCTCTTCTACATGCTGTGTGATTTTGATGATAGCAGCAGTAACCTGTCATCAGATCTGTTGAGCTTCCCCTTAATAGACTCCTCTCGAACAATGCCTTCCCTCTCAGAGACTTTTTGCTGTATCCAAACCACTTTCCCATCTACATCCTTCCATATTAGTCCTTTCATTCCCTTTGTCCTTTGATTTCCCTGCTCTGTCTGGCTGAGAGTTGGAGTCTCAGTCATTGAACTTGGAGGTTGCCATGAAGAAGTTCTGCCTACGTTCCTGGGCACCTCTGCTGACTGTGGGCTCGCGGCTCCCTCTGGGTGGTGGGACTCTTTCCGCTATGAGAGAGATAGATGAGATACTTGGACATGAGCGTAATTCTTGAGCTTGCTCAACAGGGTAAAATTTATCAGTCAATCGTGGGCTTTTTGGAACCTTTTGCTGGTTACTGCTTCAGAAAGCATGTTTATTTTCCTCTCCCTTGGGTTTTTTTCTTTGGGTTTTTTTTCCTAATTCTCCATTTTTCCCCCTTCCCCTCCCCGTCCTGCCTGTTTCCACCTCTCTAGCTCTTCTAAGAGCTGCCATTTTTTCCCCAGGCAGCTCTAGACAGAGGTTCCTCTTCCACCGCTCTTCAGCCAGCGGAGTTACTTGTGCACGGCATGAGATGCCGTTTCTCCTGGTACACTGAGGCCCTTCCTCTGCTGCTGTGCTTTGGGGAGGAAGAGACCAAAGCTGGTAATGGCATCAGGGTTTCTGCAGAGCACTGCCTAAGCCAGGCATCCTTTTTATATTACTTTATTTTAACCCTGCTATATTTAACAGCTTTAAGTCTTGAGATCCAGTCAATGCTTTTTCTGCACGCCGTTCCCACCTGGTGCACTCTTTATGTGAGTAGTTCTGCAGTTCTTGATGTTTTTTCTCTTGGTGACCCACTCCTCGCTTCAGACTTGGGCTCTCTCAGCTCTAAACAGGAGTCCAGTCCCTTCTGTGCCACGCGGAGAAGAAGATACTCACCTGCTGGGGCTGCTGGTGGTTGGCACAGCACTGGCGTGCCAACGCGTGCATCTCAGGCCGTGCATCCCAGCAGGACGAGGGACGAGATTTCAGACTAAAGATCCTGTTCTTCTCACAAGGCAGGTTCCTGGCAGCGTGAAGAAGCCTGGTATCTGTTTTAGGGAGAGGGTTCAACCCAATCTGACAAATCCATCCTGCACTGACGTTTTTCCCCTTCCTACCAGGACACTCATTGCGTTTTATCCTAAGGAACAGTATGCAAAGGGTGCGGAAGGCTTAATTCCTCTGCGTGGCACCTTGCAAAGCCAAACCACTTTAGATGAAGTGTCTGCTTAGCACTGGATTATCCCCTTGAACTCTGACTAGGGTAGAGGACCCACCAACAGTTTAGTCTTGCTGACTAGCCAAAGCTGTGAGTATTTCGTGATGACGATGCAACTGCAAACCAAACTCTTGAGAACGAATTTTTTTGGTCTCACTTAATGCCTGACATAACCAGTGCACTGAGGAGGTAACGAATAGGACACCTTGCACTCTGCGCTTGGGACAGAGCGCAAAGCAAGCAGTTTTTAAAACTGATCCCTATTTGAACCAGAGCATTTGCCAGACGTGATCTCCACTGGAGAACACAAGCTTTTTTTCTAAGCAATTGCTTGGGGTGAATTAATTTTTATCGCTTGGGGTGAACCCGCCTATTGTGGCTGCGAGTTTGATGATGGCTCTTTGTAAATAAACTCCTTGGAGAAGCAGGACTAGCTTACGAGATGGGGAGAGAATGTATTTTTATGCAACTTTTGAGTGGCCTTTCAAACCCTGAGATGAATGATTTGTTTTACTGGTTGTTGTTATATAGTATTATAAGTATTATGTGTTTGAAAGTTTGGGAATAATATTCACATCTATGATGCTTGTAAACACAACAGTATTTATAAATGAATAAAATAAGAGTTGATAAAATAGAAGAAGCTTTGTCTTTGCTTCCATCTTTCTGGAGCTGCAAGTTGTTTAGCCTAAAATGCCCTGTTTCTCCCCAAATTTCCATAGCACGGCAGTAGCAGTCATCTATAAAAGCACAAATACTCTGCAGCTACGTACCTGCTGCAGTTACAACATGGGGAAGGCGAACGGGAGAGGGTCCCATCTGATGTCTCTGAACCACAGCGGGGTTCAGGCCCATCTCCCCCCATGATGCCAAGCCCTATATTTGCTCTGCTCGGGAGCTTGGTCAGGACAAACCCGTAGCAAAGACACACGCGCCGGTGCCACGTCTTGGAGCCTTTGTCCCAAGTGAGGTTGCTAGAAATCTCTGCGTATTTCAGTCTGCAGAGGTGGTTACTGCAGCTTGAGCTCTTCCCCTTAGGTTTAGGGGCATCCAGCACCTCTGCAAAGCAGGGCGGGACCTAAACATGAATATATGGACCAAACTGTATGTGTTGGGGGTGAAGAATTTGGTGGGGACCTTTGATATCTTCCCACCTGCACCCCACGTCTGGGCCAGCCACAACCAGCCAGGGCACCAGGGCTCAAGGCTGCCTGGAGACATCCCCACCATGCATGTGAGCACACTCGTGTTTTGGGGGGACCTGGGCCCTCACGGGGTTCCCCTCATGCCTCCATCCCTCCATCATCCCTGGGCTCTCAGCCCTGGGACCTGCCCCCCTGTCGCGGACACCCGGCTGAGCCCCAGCAGCAAGACCAGAAGGGAACCGGGACTCCTTTCAGCTCGTTTCTTTAATAAGGAGACAGGTATCATTACAAAATAACCATTTAACAATAAGAGACGGAAACAACAGAGTCCACACGAGAGGAAGGGGCTTTAAAAGCAGCTTCCCGCCGGTGCCGAGCGCTGCGGGGGCCAGGATGGGGCAGAGTGGGGCTGGCGCGGGGGTCCCCAGCTCCAGGAACCGCCCGAGCCTGGGACTCCCAGAGGAGCGGCTCCTCCCTCCCAGGTTTGGGGGAAAAAAGGAAAAGAAAGCCAAGCTTGTTGCCAAGCCTCGTGGATTCGCTTCCTTTTAACCCCAGGAGACAGAAGCTGAGCGTCTCCCTGGCATGGCTGGGTTTGCAACACGGTGCAGCTGGGAGAGGGGGAAGCCAGCTCTCGTCCCCAAAACGGAAACCCCCCAACCGGACACGGTAGAAATAACCCAAATTGCTCCAAAAAGCCTTTTCGCCACCCGATCTTCACCGCATCCCAGTCTTTCCATTGCAGAAATGCCACCGACAGGTAGGCCCTGGCGTCTGTGCCCAGCGCTGCCCTGTCCCCTCACCCGGCATGACGGCGGCATCCGTGGCCACCGAGGCGGTGGCCGATGCGGCTCGTCCTGGCAGCCTGGCTCCGCCGCTGAGCCCCATGAAACCAGGGGGGACGGTGGACACACGGGGGAAAGGGGGATCACAGCTCACCTGTGGGCCCATCCCCGTGGGGTCCCGGCACACCGTGGTCTAATATGGCTTCTAAAGTTGCTCTGACGGTGAAATGCACCAACGCGACACAGGACACCGAAGCCACGATGTTGCCGCTACCCGGCCATGGTATAAATGCAACAAGACACAGGAACAAGACACACATGGAAGTCATGGCTGCGTTGGTGACGGCTCACCCTCCTCTGGCGGGACTGCCTTGGCATGCTTTGCTTCTTGGCATTATTTTCTTCTTTTACATGGTTTTATTATTTTTTGTATTTGGGGGAAAATAATCAGGGTGGCGGAGAGCACTCGAGCAATGAGTTTTCTTCGTCGCTGTCTCTGCCTCACTGGAGAAACGTGGTCGGGACGGAGGTGCCGGTGGCGGCGAGCGGTGGGGCAGAGCGTGCAGTGCCGCACTCGGCTTTAACCATGCTGCTACTGCTATGTGGCTGCATCTCATGCACTGTTCATGGTATATACAGCTATGTCTCCATATATTTTTAACTACACACAGCTAAGGGGGGGGGTCAGAGGCAGCGCAGATGGCTTTAATATGTTGGTTATTTTTCCTTTTTTTATTAAAAAAAAAAATTAAATTATGTATTAAAGTCACAGTCCCCCCCCCCCCGCCCCGAGGCTTAAAGAGTCCGAATGGAACCAGCTGGGTGGGACCTCCGCTCCCGGGTGAGACCCTGGGCGATGCAGCAGGTCTGGGGGTGCGGGGGGTGGGGTGTGCATGGGGGTGTGCACGTGCGAGTGTGCGCATGTGTACGTGTACAAGGCGTGCATGCACACCTCCGCCTGCTTCCCAAGGAAAGCTGCGGGGCCGTGCACGCTTGCAGACCGCCAACAGGAGGTTTTTAGTGCTCTTTCCAATTCCTTCTTTTCTAACCCATTTCCACATAAGGCAAATGCCCCCCCCCAGCGCCCGGACAGCCTCCGAAATGAGACTGATTCGAGTGACCGAATCCTGCCAGTGCCCCTGGCCAAGGGGCATCAGCCGCCCCCAGCTCCCCATCAATTAAAAGCACCCCGAGATTTCTTCTCCCTTTGGGTCCATGAGCAGGGCAGGACCTCGTTCGCTGACACTGACACATCCGTTAGGAAAAGGGACTAATTAAAGCTGGAGATGGCCCTGCGGGACCACTCGCTTGATGACCCATGAAGCCCCTGTAGCCCGGCGTGGCCCCAGCCGAGCTGCAGCTCCAGCAGCCCATGCTGGGCCCCGGGGCATGGGCCAAGCACAGCCAAGGTGGTGGTGGAAGTGGTCTTTGGAGGTCTCCGGCCCAACCTCCCCCACCACCACACTGCGGCTTGGCTAACTGAGCCCTGAACCTCCCCCAAGGACAGAGACGTCCCTCCCTGGGGACCTGTCCCAGGGCTGCACATCCCTCCAGGGGAAGGGGCTCGTCCCCATGTCCAACCTGAACCCTCTGAGCTGTGGCTGCCACCAAGTTTCCCATCATCTCCCCACCTCCAGCCAGGGCTGAGATGCCCTTTGGGAAGCAGGGGCCACAGGGAGCTGCCGAAGCATCCGACGGCACTGGGGCGAGCTCACTTTTGGCACTTTGTCCCCAGGCTCGGAAGACCTTGCACCAAGGTCCCAGCCCAGGCACTGGACGCCCAGAGCTGCATTCCTGATGCCTGGGGCATCCCCGGCTGCACCCCAGAGTTCTGCTTCTCCACTGCAAGCCCCCCTCGCCGAAGATGCAACACCCTTCACTGCTTAACTGTGCTGAAACCCTGCAAACCGAGTCCAGGAAAGCAAAGCAGAGCAGGGAACATGAGGCTGCTGAGGAGACGGAGCTGGGACAGGGACACCAGCTCAGATCGGTGCTCCAGTACAGACTGGGCTGAACTGGGCAGGGCTGCTGGACCCTCTCCCAGCTGCTAGGAACAACATTGGCTTTCCAGCTCAGGGGCTTGGTCCTGGCTCGTCCCATGGGGGGAGAGGTGGCCTGGAGAGGCTCTTGCCCACTGGTAGGGACACAGATATGGCTTATACCCTGAGGGGAGCAGGATGGGGTGGATTCAGCAGCCAACGGCCTGGCAGGGAGCAGCAGCTCGCGGGGGTCGGGGGCTTTCGTCCCTTGTTGACCATGAGCTTGCTCTTGCCCTCCCCATTGGCATCACGGCGGTGGGATGCGGCAGTGGGGATGGAGCTCCCCGACTGCCCCGAGGCTGTGCTGGGGTGCCCACGGCGGGGCTCGGCCCTGTGGACATGCGATGGCCTTTGGGGAGGCACCTGGCACTGCTCTGGGGGGCTGCCCTCCTCGCATTTGGAGACCTCTCAGCGTAAACCTCCCTTGTGGAAGCATCTTGATCTACAGGTTTTAACCAAGCATGGTGGGACACACAAGCAAATCACCCAGCGCTGTCCTCGCTTGGCCTCTGGGGACACGATGGCCACCCAGCAGAGGTGCTGCCGTTGCATGGACATCCCACCATGTGTCTCCTCAGAGCAGACCCCCTGGGGCTCCCCGTGCTCAGAGTGGCCCCACGGCTCCAGCTGCAACACCGAGGGCTCGCCACCCCACCGCCACGCCGGCCGCAGCAGGGCCCTGCTGTCCCTACAAACCTCTCCCCAGAAGAAGCCAAACCTGGAGCCGGCTGGGGACACTCAGCCGTCCTCAGCCCGCAACCATGGTTCTCACCCTTCCTGGACAGAGGGAGGCAGAGCAGGAGCGGGAGGCACCTGGGTCTCCTGCAGAGGGTCTTCTCCACTGTTTTGATGTCCACACAGCTGTTCATGCCCCAAGCAAGCACAGTGGGTCTGGTCATCTCGTGCTATCAGGCTCCGGTATCACCTCCATGCAATGTTCGACGGTTCCCCACGTGAACCCAAGGGAAGCATGGCAGCAGCGATGCTGCAGGCTGGTGACGCGGCCGCCGGGGAAGGTCCCAGGCGTGATGGTGGCTTTGCACCTGGAAGGGATGGCGGGCGGAGGTGATGGGGCATGCAGCAGAAGGGAGCGATGCTGAAGAACAAAAAGAACCATCCGTGTCTTTAACCTCTTCCCCTGGAAGCTATTGGGACTGTCTGGAAACCCTTCCACAGCCATCAAAGGGTATTTCAGCTTAAAACAGAACAAAAAAACCAAAGGTTGCATAACTGAGGTATCAGTAGCTCTGGGTTGCTTCAACTGTCAGCAGTGCCATGCCGTGCTGGCCGGCAGATCTTCCTATTTGTTTTTCCCAAGAGCTGCATCGACTTCTTCCTCTGGCTTCAGCGAGTGCCACTGGGCAATGGGCCGCCGGGGGTTGGCCAGCATGTCGGACCAGTGCCGCAGCTCTGTGCCGGTGGCGTTGCAGCCTGTGAAGATCTTGCCGATGGCTTCGTTCTTCCCCAGCTTGTCATAGTCCAGCACCGTGATGACCACCTGCACTTTCTAAAGGAGGAAATCTTCTTTAGAGGGGCAGAAAGGCACAGTGGCCATGACGGCTCCACGGCCTCCATGCCATCCCCAGGCCCAGGATGGCTCGGCAGGGCACCCCAGGGATCTCCCAAGGCTGAGCCCCACTGTGGCCCATTTTGGGGCAGGGTCCCCTCCATGCCCATAGCTTCCTCCATTTCCCAGAGGATCCTGGGGTGGCAGAGCCATGGTGGGGGCCCAGCTCACCCTGATGTGGCCACCCGGGAAAGGGCACCACGGGGTGGTGTGGGGCTTGGCAAGAGCTGCAGGCTACAGGGCTTGACAGGGCTGCGCTGCGGAAAGGGGCATGTGCAGGGGCTAGGTCAGGACATGGAGGGGCAGAAGGCACCTACCAATGGTCCAAAATGCCCTTAGGACCACCGGGGGGGCGGTCCCTCCTACACCTGGGGTGAGCACTATAGGGCCAGGAGCAGAGGAAAGCTCCATTCTTGCTGCGAGCTGGGGCTGGGGGCTGCATCTCCCATGGGTGCTGCCCAGACTCCCACCTCTGCCCCTGCACCAGCTGCCCTCAGCATCAGCCCAGGCCCAGACTGGGACTGGATGTATTTTATGGGTGACCAGACCAGAAGCTCGGCAGGAGCTGCTCAGGCTGGTGGGAAGGCTGGGATATGGGCTTGGGCAGCTCCAGGACTTCTCCCATCGCCCCCACCCTGCCTGCCTCCCAGGGAAGTCATCGGACGAACCTGTATCTGCTCAAAGGGGATCTCAAAGCTGAAGGACTCGTTGAAGTAGGGGTTCAGGGTCTTCTTCTTGACTGTGGTCTTCTTCTTCTTCAACCTCTTGCCATTCTGTAGCAGGTGGATCTTCACGTAGGGATCTGGGGGGGGGGCAGGAGGGTGCATCAGCCAGGGCTGAGATGCCCAGGGGAAGGATGAGGTGCACCATGGGGTAAGAAGACCTCCACGAGTAAAGGTGCTCTGAGGTTTGTGGATGGAGGCCAAAGCCAAAATATTTGGGCTAGAGAGGATTTGTGGGAGCAACTGGCCAAGGAATGGAGCTCTTCTGCATCCTGTGGGTCTCCTTGTAGGAGGGCAAGGGACAGTGGAGTGACACTGGCGGGTGCTGGCCTATCACCCCTGTTTCTGGAGCAGGACACCCCAGCAATAAAGCTGAACCCTTCCAGCCATGCAGGTACTGCTCTTCTCCTGGTTAAGGAACTAGACACAGTGGCAGACCAAATTCCTAAGGGTCGGACGGCTCACCCCATCCCCATCTCCCCTCACTCCCCAGCCAGACCTTGGGCTGCCTCCAATGCAGGAGGTCCCAGGCACTGGAGGGGGTTTTCCCGAGCCCTGCCAGACTGATGGCCCCAGTGTCCTTCCCCAACAAAGGATGCCAAGAGCCCCACGGCGGGGCGGGAGAAGGATGCCCACAAGCTGACGCCCACCTGAGAGACCCCCGACATCCATCTTCTTCAGGTTCTTGGCCTCCAGGATGCAGACAGTGAGTTTCCCAGCCGTGGGCACGTACCGGAGGGAGATGCAGATATCTCCTAGCTTCTCTGGCTGCCAAGTGGAACAGGGAGCAGATATCAAAGCCTTGCCAGTGCATCATACCACAATGTTGGGACACGGTCCCACATGCAGGTCCCCCCAAACCCTGCTCAACTTTCAATGCAGGCACGAGCTGGCACCCCATGCACCAGCACGAGGGTTTGATCACTTGGGTCTGGGGCAGGCCAGTCCCAGCACAGCACCCAAGACATTTATACTCTTCCATTTTTGTTGCAGAAAGGCTTTTGCATGGGGGAACAACAAGGGCAGATCCTGCCCAGCGCTCATGGCCAGGACATGCACGGCATTCAGGTGGGACCCCACAGCAATCACCATCCTGAGCACTGTGGAATGGCCCAGAAAGCAGAGCACATCTCAACCCCGCTGGCCAAGGGTTTCAGCTGGCCAAGGGCCTTGTGCCGGCCCCACTCTCACCTCCTCCTTCTCGCCGCTCTGCAGGTCCCGCCACTCCTCGATGGGCTGGCCCAGGTCCACCGTGTTCATGGGCACCTTCACCTCTCCGATGATGTCATGCTTGGAGAAGCGATCGAAGTCGTAGATGGCCATCACCAGCGTTTTCCCACCCAGTTCCTGGTAGGGGACCTGCACAAAGAGGGCCACCGGGCTGGCAATGGGCTCAGAGGAGCCCAAGCCAGGACCACCTGCTTCCAGCAGCAAGAGTCAAAGTACAGGACCGGGACACAGTCAGGGGGAAAGATGGGAGTGGGCGACAAGGGCCCGTGTTGTGGGTAGGAATGGGCTCACCTTGAATGTGAAGGTCTCGTTGAAGGCAGGGTTGAGTGTCTTCTTCTGCACTTTGGTCTCGTACTTTTTCTTCTTGTCAGGGAGCAGGAACACCTTGACGTATGGGTCTGAGGTGCCACCCATGTCCAAAGCTGGCAGTTCAGCAGCTTGGAGGATCCCCACTGTCAGCTGGAGGGGGGAGAGGGGTGTCTTCAGTGAGATAGCCCAGCTACACACTGCAGATGCCAAGGGCTTGTCTCCAGCCCAACATGGGGCAGCACTCCCCGTGGCACAGCACCCAGCGCCCCGCTCCCTCCTGTGCCATCCAGGTCCAACAGGGACACTTCTCCTCTCAAACACCCTCTCTGGGCAAACCCCACTCCCCCATCTCCTCAGCCGAGCCCCAGCCCCTGCATCACCTGGTTCGCCTGAAAATCGTAGTCCAGCGAGAACTGCAGCTTGCCCAGGTTCTCGGGCTCCTTCTCCTCCTCCTCGCCTTCCCCCTCCGTCAGACCCATCTCCGCATCATCATCGTCCTGTTGGTCCTGCAACGGCAGCCAAGGTGCCCAGCTCAGCGGCAGAGTCACAGCCCAGCATCTCCATCCCCACACCGCTGGGGACCTCTGGCATCCCAACCCTACTGGCTTAACCCCCCGTGTTCTCCCCATGAGGGGCAAGGACACCCCCCGCACTGGGGACATAAAGCACCGGTAGAGCAGCCCTGGGGTGGCACCACCTCTGCCCATAACCACGCAGCTGCCAGGAAGCCCCTGGGCTGCTCGGCGCAGGTCCAGCCGAGATGGCGTGGGGGGCTGCCTTGGGGCACTGGGACGCGGAGTCAGGTCCAGTGGGGGGAGGTTTGGTGCTTGTATGGGGGCGGCTGCATGCAAGCAACCTACTGCAAAGGGTGCAGGGATACTCTACCCCCCCCAACCCGTGCAGGAGGGAGCACTGCAGCCGGTGCTAAGGGCTTAGCAGGGCCGTTTTATCAACTTCGTAATAGAGATACAACCTAATTCTCCTATGTCTAAAGCAAAGCCAGCCCTCTCCATGCCTCTCCAAGCCATGGTGCATGGGGTGGGAGCCCCAGCTCCTTATCACCTCTGTGACATGTCCCCAGGTCCCCTTTCCCATCCTGCAAGCAGCTGATGGAGAAGGAGGCTCGTGGTGGCACCTACCATGGAGGGTGTCCCAGGACGGAGAGGGAACACGCAGACAGGGCAGCAGGGAGGGAGGACGGCGAGAGCAGCGGGAGAGAAGAGAGCCATGTTACAGAGAGCATCGACAAGGGACCCACAGTGAGGTGAGGAATCGGGGTTTGTACAGCCCTGTCGAGCCCCAGGAGAGAGCAGCCCTCGCCCTCCATCAGGGAATCCCACCCCACATCTCCCAGCACCGTGGGGGCGTGCAGACAGGCAGGTATGATGGAGCATCTCCACTCAGCGCTCATCTCTCCAGCCCTGCCTGCATGCCCATGGTGCCCACGTGGCTCTGAAGAGCAGGAACAGATGCCCAAAACCTCCCACTCCCTCCAAATGGCCCTGGGTCAGGGCCATTGAAATGGCCGGGATCGTCCCAAGCCCGCTGGTACCAAAGCCCCCCCCATGATGGCCCAGCTCCGCTCCGTGCACCAGCACCTGCCTCTTGAGCATTGGCTTTTTGGGGACCCCAAACTGGTGGGCGTTTTGGCCTGGTGGTCCTCCCCTCTCGGCTAAAAGCACAGCTCAATGAAATGAGGGCAACAGAGGAAGGCAGGGAGACATAAGGGATTAAATTAACATTTGCTGGTTCAGGTGAAGCATTGGCAGGTCCAGGCCAGCTTGAGCCTGCTCCCATCCAGGCCACCGGGCACTGGAGGAGGACAGTGCTGCTGTCTCAGCTCCAGGCTCATGTCTGCACTGTCCCATCCCAGGGTCCTGGTGGCTCCATCCCCCTCTGCTGCCTGAGCTACGAGTACCCCAACACGGTTCGTAACTTGACCAGAGGGATTGTCCTATAACACCAAGCACAGGACAGGGCCAAGCAGTTCAGAAGGACGTCACCTGGTTGCCCGACTTCATGTCCTTCATGTTCATGGCATTCTTCATGCCTTTGCCCTTCTCCTTCTTGTTCTTCTTCTTCTTGCAGCAGCACTTCTTGCAGATGCAGATGCAGCAGGTGAGGATGAGGAGTCCAGCTACCACCGCGATGGCGATGAGGGCCCAGGGCGGCACTGCAGGCAAAAGCTGGTATCATCGTCAGCCCTGCAGCTCCCTCCAAGCCCCAGCCACCCCAGCACCTTGTCCCACATGCTGCACTGGGACCAGAGCAGTGGTGGGGTCATGAGGAGGGTGATACCTGGAAAAGGAGGCAGCTACTCACGGGGGATCTTGTTAAGCTCATTCATGAACTTGTCCCTCAGCTTGGTGGCCATATCCTCCCTGTTCTTGCCCGGCCCTGCAGCCTCAGTGGAATTCTCCATCGTGGCCATGGGCATCGTGGTGGCCGGGGCCTCTGGGGCCATCATGGACGCTTGCTTGAACGTCATGGTGGGTCAGGGGCTCCCTGAAACACAACGTCACCTCAGTGGTCACCCAGGTCACTGCTGCCCCCACCCCTCCCCGTGCCCAGGCTGCATCCCTGAGCAGCCATCTGCACCGAGGACATCTGCATTGCCAGCAGAGCTACAACAGGGCACTTGATCTTCTGCTAGAGGGGCGCAGAGCCCAATGGTTATAAAGGACATGAGGGTCCAGACACCTGGATTCCCTCACAAGCGATGGGAAGCCCAGTCAACCTTCATGTTTCCTGACCCTTGACATCTCCAAAGCCACTGGGAGCATCACTCAGCATCATGTCAATGCCGGTGCCAACTTGGAGCCTCCTGGGGACATTGAGGACACTCCTAGGGGGAGTTTTGCACGGCGAGGCCCCATGGGATGAGGGAAGGGGTGTTTGCATCCCCAGGAGAGATGAGCGAGGCTAGTTTGGACAAAGCCAGCCGCTGCCTTTTCTCAGGCAGGGACCCATCAGGCACCTGCAGACCCAACACGTGACAGCAGCCACACTTTATGCCGGACCCAGCGCTGACATGGGACCCTCAGGACTTGCTCCCAGCCCTGGAAGAGCTTCCAAGGATGGGAACAGGAGAGGAGCAGCACATTGCTCTTCCTCCAGCCCCAGGGAGCTTTTGCAGACCATATTTTGAGGATGAATGAAAGCAGGGAAGAGCCAGCTCTACACAGCCGTGGAGGGCTCAGCATGCACATCTTTGGTCAGCACCTTCACCATGTCACAGTACCATGTCCTGGGTGGCTCGAGGCTCCTGTCCACCTCGCAACCCTGCAAAGCCCAGCTCCCCTGGCCAGCCCCGCTCCCTGATGGGGCATGGGGAAGGTGTTTGTTTCACTGCCGGGGCTGCAGCACAGCCCGCTGTGCTCAGCACCCCCAGCCCAGCAGGGCCTGAAGCACCCCCAAGGATGGGGACACCCACCCCACAGTCTCGCAAATGTGGCATTCACCATTGCATGTGCAGTGCAAGTGGCATTCACCCCTGCAAGCAAAGCTCATACAAAGTGCCTCCACAACCCAGCGCCATCTCCAAAGCACCTCCATGACCCAGCTGTGGACCCAAAGAAGTGCCTCTCTAACTCAGCAGAAGGCAAGCCTGCAAAGGGAAGATCAGAGCAGGCAAAAAGCCAAAGGAATTAACGGTGCTGGTAGAGTTAAGGAGAATAAAAGGCTATCCAGTGGGGGAAGCAAAAAGCTGAGCAGGAGTGAAGATAACCAAGTAAGGAGTTTTTAGGGGCACGTGAGCTCTGGCATGGGGGGAACCCCCTTTCCTGCATCTCTTCTGCCTGCTCGGTGAAGCCTCCTCGCCCAGAGCATCGTCCCCTGGTGCCGGCTGCTCCTCCATCCTTCCTGCAGCAGTGGAAAAGGAGTGTTCTCACCTCAAAAAGCCGGCCAGAGAGACCTGGGGATGTTCCTGCCCTGAAACGGTGCTGCCGTGCCATCTCCAGCTGCCGCTCGGGTGAATCATGCACTGAGTTACCCAGCGCTCAGCTCCACACCCGCACACCTTCCTCCTGTGCCGCTGCTCCTGGGGGGTGGTATGGGGGGGGGAACAGCGGTGGGGGGCCAGGGAGACCCCACGCGAGGCAGAGGCAGCCCTTCTCACACCGAAACGGGCTAATTATGTGAATCCCACCCCGCCAAGGTCACTGCTGCAAGTGCAGGCTTTGCCACCCCAACAGTTCTGCTTAGAAAAAGCTACAGACACGACCGGCAGGGTTGAGGTTTCCAGCGCTGCCGGCGGCATCTGACTGACGTAAAATCCAGGTTGGTGGCAGGTCTTGATCCTTGGGGAAGGTCCCCAGCTCCCCACCGGACCCTCCGTCGCCTTGACCCCAGGAGCTGATCTGGGCTATGGCACAACCCCTCCCTGCAGCATCCCAGCGCCATAGGCTAGCCGGGAGCATCACCTCTCGTTTCACCCTTCATCCCTTCCAACAGCAGCATTTGCAGTGGGAATGCAAAAAGTTATGGCAAACAGAAAGGCATCCGCCACCGGCACTGCTGGGAGCAGCAGGACCCCCCTGGCAGCCGTGGAGGGGACAGGGTGGCTGGAGAAACCCCTTTGCTGGCTCACGGGTGGGTTCATCCTCTCCCCACACACATCTCCATGTGCAGCAAGCTGGGCGACATCCCAAACCGGGAGTAAAACTTGGTGTGATCTCCTTTAGGATCAAGCTCTTGGAGGCAGAGCTGCTGGGATCCATCCCGGCCAGGCAGAGGGAAGAGCTTCTGCAGGTGGAGAGCTTGGGGCTATTTTTTATCTGGTTTGGGGGCTTTTTGTGGGGTCCTTCCTGGATTTTGAAACCCTGCATGTGTTTTCCACAGCCACGTGTATCAGAAACTCACTTGACAAGTGCAAGGAGTCACTCCCAGTGGTGCAGTTCACCCAGGAGGGTTGGGAGCTCCCAGCCCAGCACAAAACACCTATTTATTGCAAATGCACCTAATCGGAGGCCAAATTGCAACAACAAGGGCAACGCTCAGCTGGAAAACACTGCCAGTGCCCATCAAGAGAGGTTTTGCAGGCACTTTTTTGCAAGCCCACGCCACCCCTGAGCATCTCTGAGAGCTGCTCCGATAGCCAGACCCTGCAGTCGAACAGCTACGGGATGCACCGATTACCCTTTTCCCCCGTATTTTTAATTAACTCAGCATCTTCTGGATGCCACAAACGTTTTGTGAAAGGCAGGAGGCAAAACAAGCAAACCCCAAAGACACGGTTTTGGTTGAGCTCGTGCTTTTGGGGACCTGGGCCAGGAATCTTGGTTGCTTGAGGTTATCAACCTGCAACTTGGCCAACATACAGAAGTGACAACGGGCCAGAAAACGCCATCCCTGGGTGAGTCCCACAGCCTCTGTCCCCCCGCATCGGGGCAGGAGGGCAGCAGAGGATCAGTGCTCACACTCACACAGCGCAGCAGCAAGGGGATGGAGACGTCCTTGTCACACGGGGCATGAAGATGGTTGGATGAGACCAGCCAAGACACCAACATCTCGGTATCTTCCCAGAGGCTCTTTCAAGCCTCCCAGGATTTTCTTGCAGTCACCCCAATGTTCCAGCCCCAAAGGTTTCGGGCGGATGGTGGGGTCTGGTCCTGCTCTGTGCCCACAGCGGATGAAGGACTTTGATGGCACCAGAAGGGACTCAGCCAAGGAGCATGCTTGGGGCTGTCTCTGCGGTGTGGGCCGGGTCCCCAGAGGCCACCACAGGGTCCCTCCACCCAAGGCAATGCCAGATCCACGCCTGGCCTTAGGCCCTCATGTGCAGGACATGGTAACTCAGAGGATGCAACCACTGAGGTCCTGGACCTCAGGAGCATCCGTCCTCCCCAGTCTGCAGCTCTGAGACCAGCATGGACCACAACCACCAGCTCCTCCTGTGGATTTATCCATCTCAGATGTCTGTGGAGGTCAACGTGCTTGGACCTGCTCTGCATGGAGCCCCCCAAACATGCTGAGCATCTAAGAGGCTCCCCGCACTCCACCAGCTCCTTCTCCTGCCCTTGGACCTCGGACACAGCCACCTTCATGCCCCATGGAGTGGCTGCAACCACTGCAAACACCAGGATCAGCATCACACAGCCACGACACGGCGGCCAGCTCCCCATAACTGGGCAGCGGATGGTGCTGGAGGCTGGAGCAAGATGCTGGAGATGCCCCACAGCCACCACGTCCTGCTCTGGGGTGACTCAGGAGCTGCTGTATTTAACCCCTCACCCCGCTGAGGGTTATTTAATGCAGAGGACTATGAGGGCTCCCCAAAGCTTTCCAGCAGCCGAGGACACCCGGCCTTCTTTCATTTTTTCACCTCTCTGCTGGAGTCACTGTCGGTGCCGGCAGCTCAACATCCCAAGGGCCAGGCGGCACTGGGCAGCACTGGGTGGCACTGGGAGCTGCGGGCATCCTTGCAAGCCAGCCCGCTGGGAAGAAGGGGTTGCGTCGGTGCCCCTTTTTACAGGGTGACAGGGATGGGGACTGGGATGGGATGTTGTCCCCTGCTTGCCACACGGCCAGCAGCTCCCCGCAGCCCCACCACCATCTCACAGCTGCTTTTCATCCCACAAAACCACCCCTTGCAGGGGGTTTTTACCCTCGTGGGGCAACCAGAGCATTTCCAAGCAGGGCTCTTGCCGCAAGAAGAGCAACATGAGGGGGTTTTTTTCTCTGTCATAGCGCTGGGGTTTGCTAGGAGGAAAGCAAAGCTGCCGGAGGAGCCGCAGGCAGGCGAGCAGATGCTGCCTGGGCCAGTTTGGACGCTTTCCAGCTCGCTGCAGGCGAGGCAGCATTTTTGCAACACTGGCTCCCCGACCTGACCTGTATTTCTGTGCAAACAGCAATCTCTGCCAAAGCAGGACAGGGGCGAGCTCTGCAGCCAGCTGGGTTTGGGAAGAAGAAAAAGGCCAGGCAGGGCTGGGCACCCACGGTGGGGGATTCTGCCGCCTGCCCCTCGCCCCTAGCAATGGCACCCAAGAGCTGCAAGGCAGCGGCTTTGCAGGGGCCCCAGGCACAGGGCAGTGCACCTCTTCTGCCCCCCAGGTGCCGGATCCTGCACCCCAGGTCTGGGACAGGGTGAGTCCCGGCTCTGCCCTGCACCCACAGACATAGGGCAGGGGGCTCCAGGCCCCTGACGCCCTGCAAGCTCCCACGGGCACACAGCAAGGATTGGGGGGTGCAAAGCAAGGGTGCGAGTGGGGTGTGCAGTGCCACACGGTGGGGGGACCCCAGGGGAGCACCCTGCCTCAACACAGCCCATGGCACCCGCTCTGTGCCCAAACGTGCGGTACAGGGTGGGCAGCACCCAGAGTGGGGCACCCAGCCAAGCCAACCCCACTCCAGCACCCACGTCCTTGGGCACCCAGTGCAACGGTGGCCCTCCGGGATGCGGGGGCTCCCTGTGCCGCAGGCTTGGGGCTGCGGCGGCCCCGCTGCAGCGCTCTGCAGCACTATGAGGCGCAGGCTGCGATTGCGATGCTGCTCACATCCTGCTGCACATGCTGCCCCGGCCCAGTGGAGCTGTGATCCCCGGGAACGGGGTAGCGTGGCAGCGGCGTGTGGGGTGCTGAGCACCTGCAGCATGGTGTGTGCTTCGGCCTCTGTGTGTGTGTGTGTGTGTGTACGTGTGCAAGTGTTTGTGCATGGGGAGGGATGCAAATGCTTGGGCAGTGTGCATGCGTCTGTGCACATGTTTGAGTGTGTAGCTATGGGGTGTGCATGTGTGCAAATGCTTGTGCATGGGGTGAGCATGCATGTCCGTGCACATGTGCAAATGCATGTGGAAGCACGTCCATGCAAGTGCTTGTGCATGGGATATGCAAGCATGTATGAGGGTATGCACACTTATGCAAGTGCTTGTACAGTGTGCAAGCATGTGTGTGTGAGTGCTTGTGCACAGGATATACATGCATACGTGTGTGGGTGGAAGTGCTTGTGCACAGGCAGTGCATGCGTGTGTGTGTGTGTGCAAGAGCTGACAGGTGTGTGCACGTGGCCATATGCATGTATGAGCAGATCTGCTCACGGATGTGTCAAGGTGCAAGTGCTTGTGTACATGTGCAGCACTTGTGTGGCTCTTGCAAGCACTCATGCACATGGGTGTGTGTGTACGCACATGGGTGTGTGCATGCCAGTGCCTGCAGTCTCTGTAAGAGCTTGCAAGTAGATATGTTTGCACACACGGCCTCCGCATACTAGCATGCGTGTGCACAGCTGCTCGTGGGTCATATGTGCACATGTGTGCACACTGCTGGAATGGGATGGTGCACAACGCATGGAGCACCCACGCACTTGTGTGCCTGCACGTGCACATTTACCATGCAAACCCCTGCACGTTGAGGGGGCACCCAGACAGCGTGTCCCCCCTCTCAGTGCCGCCGCGAGCAGCTGCTGATTGATTCTGGAAATAATTTATAACACAGTAAGAAAAAACCCTCCCAGCAGGTGCAGGAGCCCTGGGCAACAGGGGGGACCATGGGGCGATGAGCTGCGGCACAGGCACTTGGCCAGAGGAAATGCTGCTTTGGGGGTTATTTGGGGGGGCTTTGGGGCACTGCCCAGGGCTGGGGGGTTGCAGGCAGCATCAGGCCTTGCTGCAGTGGCTATTTTTGAACAGGGCAAGCTAATCAGCATCATTAATTGCTCCGTCACCTGCCCCAGCAGCTCATGTGCTCACCAGGTGCTGGCAGACTGGGGGAAACTGAGGCACAGGAGGGGCTGGGGAGTGTGCAGGCTCACGGGACCCTGTTGCTGCCCCCTGCCTGGGTCCCCTAGAGCCCCATAGGACCCTACAGCCCCTACCACGGGGATGGGGGGGCTGATCCTGCCCCCCACATGAGGGGCCAGGGCTGGGCAGTGTGGGGCAGAGTGTGGGGTGCCTTGGGGCAGGTGTGGGGCAGGGCCGTGGGGGGCAGCTTGGGTGGGTTGGGGGCGGCCAGGGTGCAGCATGTGGGGCAGGAGGGCAGGCTGTGGGGCAGCCTGTCCTTGGGCACATCCCCTCTCTGCCACCGCCTCACCGGCTGTCCTTGGTCACATCCCCTGTTCCCCACCACACAGGGCGCAGATACAAGCAGGGCAGCCCAAGCCCTCGGCTGTGGGTGTGAAGCTGCTCCCAGCCCCACAGAGCATATTACCGGGCAGAAGGGCCTGTCCCAGCACCCTGATCCTGTCCCAGCACCCTGACCCTGCCCGACGCCAGGCCAGGCCACCCTGGTGCTGCCGGGAGGGTGTCCGGGCAGCCGAGCGGTGCGGGGGCCTCGGCCGGTGGCACTGCAATGCAGTCCTGCTCGGGCTCTGCTTGCTTTCTTTTTTTTTTCTTCTTTTGCAATTTTTCTTTTTTTTTTTTTCCCCTCCTTTTTTGCAAGCTGCGGCAGCTACTGGCGGGGCTGGGGCGGCTGTCGGAGCTGTCCCAGCTGGAGGTGGGAAGGGAGCTCAGCCCCCCACTATCACTGCTGTCCCCCAAAACACCACTCAGCCACCCCCACCGAGGACATTTGCTGTGATTCCTCCAACTCTTGGAAGTTTTCTCTTCATTCCTCCTGCAAAACTGCACTGGTTTGGAGCAGCCCCCGCCGCCACCCCCCTCATCCCTCTACCAAAACCACAGTGTCTTAAGGACATAAATAAATAAAGACGGTTATAAATAACCATTTCTATCAGTCCTCGGCCTAAGAACAAGCATGGGTTAAGGCATCATTAATAAATAGCGGCTGGGAAGGGGACTGTGCTGGCAGGGACTCACCGCGCCCCCCATCCTGCTAACCCCTGGGGACCCCCCCAGCTCCTCCCCGGGGAGCAGCACCCCTCAGTAGATGCTGATGGGTATGGTAGGACCCACCCTGCACTCTCCAAAACAGCCAGGAGCTCCCCACGGAGCAGGACAGGGTGGGCTTTGCCCAGGCAGCTGCTGTAGAGACCCCACGTGCCGGCTGGTGGGGAGGACCCCCCGCGGAGCATCACCCATGCACCCAAATTACACTGCCCCTGCGGCGTGTTGTCCCCGCAGCCCCCCCGGGTGCTGCCCCCAGACCCCCTGTGCATTATCCTGCACCCTGCACCACCTTGCTCTGGACCCCCAACACGTGACCCCTGCACCCCACAGTGCATTACCCCGAGCCCCCAACGCATCATGCCCACGGTGCATTTCCCCCCGAGTCCCTAATGCATCCTCCCTCCCTGCACCCTCCGGTGCCTTATCCTGCACCCTGCAGTGCAGTACCCCAAATCCACTGCCGCAGCACCCCCCCAT
>WAAD01040460.1:119521-142610 GCA_013389945.1 Fregata magnificens | reverse complement strand
CCTCACGCCCTCAGCGCGCACCGGGCACCCTCATCGGGGTCGCCTCGCACCGGGCACCTTCCGTCAGCCACCTCGCGCCTCACACCCGTCACCCCCCGCCGGTCACCTCACGCTGGTCGCCCCTTATGGGTCACCTCACACTGGGGACCTCGCTCCTGTCACCCCTCCTCGGAGTTACCTCACAGCGGTCACCTCACACAGGTCACCTCACACTGGTGACTCCTCATCGGTCACCTCGCACCGGTCACCTCACGGCTGGTCATCCCTCGTCAGGGTGACTGACGCCTGTCGCCCCCCCCATCAGTCTGCTCACGCTCATCACTTCACACTGGTCACCTCACACTGGTCGCCCCTCATCGATCATCTCACATCCATCACCTCCCGTTGGTCACCTCACACCAGTCACCTCGTACTGGTCACCCTCCTCAGTCACCTTGCACTGGTCACCTCCCCGTCGGTCACCTCGCACCGGTCCCCGCACACCCATCACCTTGCACGGGTCACCCCTCACTGGTCACCTCACACTTGTCACCTTGCACCAGTCACCTCAACACGGGTCACCCTCCGTCAGGAACATCACACTTGTCACCTCACACCCATCACCTCTCATCAGTCACCTCACCCTGTGCTGGTCTAGTCACCAGTCACCCCACACCAGTCACCTCTCACTAGTGACCTTGCACAGGTCACCTCACACCAGTCACCCCACACCCACCATGGCCGCACCCACCATGGAGACCCGGAGCCCTGACCGGGTCCTCACAGGAGAGCGGGGCGGTGGTGGGTGAGCGGTGGCACCCCTGGTGTGCCACCCCCAGATCCAGAGGGCTCCTGGGAACCCAGCTTTGAATTTGGGGCCAAAACAGCAAGAAAAAGCTGATGGGAGTCAAGTGAGAAGCCCGGCAGGGCGCAGAGGGCGGCTGGTGGCGACGGGTTTGCCCTCGCTGTGGGTTCCCCATCCCTGTCAGCTGGGGCCCTGAGTGGGGAAGGGGACACTGGGGCACCCCTTGCTCCCTGCAGCTGAGCTGGGGACAGGGACCCTGCGGGATCACCCCAGACCTACCCCAGCCAGGGTTCCCCCACCTCCACCCCAGCGGCACCCGGGCCCTGGCGCCGCAGCTGGGACACTCGAGCCACACCGGGACGTGACAGGCTGCTCCAGCTGGAGCCGCTCGCAAGGGGATTGATGTCCCTGCGCCCCCGCAGCGGCCCAGAGCCACTGCACGCTGGCTTTAATGAGCAGGCACTGCCCGTTAGTTAAGTTAAAACAGAGGTTCGTCAGTATTCGTGCTTGGCAACGCAAGCAGAGGCTGTTCCAGCTCAAGGTGGTGGTGGGCACGGGCCAGCCCCGTCACGCTGGAGGGAAGGGAAGGTTGGGCCGGGGGGTCCATAAGTGCTGCTGCCAGGGGAGACAGTGCCTGGAGTGGGGAGGGGGACCCTGGGGTCCCAGCCCAGCTGGGAGCTGCATCACCTGAAGCCACTGCACACCCCAGGTCCCCCATGCGCCCCCTGAGCACTGGGTGCACCCCTGGGTGCCACGTTGCTGTGACAGCTCACCCCACACCCCCAGAAATGGGATTGCCTCTAAACTGGAGATAAGGGTTTGATGGGTGGTTAGCTGGATGGCCACGTCCAAAGAGTTACAGTCAACGTCTCAGTGTCCAAATGGTGAGTGGTGTCCCTCAAGGGTCCGTAGCGGGACCAATACTGTTTAGTATCTTCATCGACAATACAGGCAGTGGGACCGAGTGCACCCTCAGCAAGTTTGCAGATGACACCAAGCCGAGTGGTGCAGTTGATAGGCTTGAGGGAAGGGATGCCGTCCAGAAGGACCTTGACAGGCTGGAGGAGTGGGCCCATGCAAAGCTCATCAAGTTCAACAAGGCCAAGTGCAAGGTCCTGCACCTGGTTCAGGGCAATCCCCACTACTAGAACAGACTGAGGGATGGAAGGAGAGCAGCCCGGCAGAGGGGGACTTGGGGATACTGGTGGGTGACGAATTGGACGTGAGCCGGCAATGCGCGCTTGCAGCCCAGAAAGCCAACCGTATCCTGGGCTGCGTCAGAAGAAGCGTGGCCAGCAGGTCGAGGGAGGTGATTCCGCCCCTCTGCTCCGCTCTGGTGAGACCCCCCTGCAGTATTGCGTCCAGTTCTGGGGTCCCCAGTGCAAGAAAAGACATGGGCCTGTTGGAGCGGGTCCAGAGGAGGCCATGGAAATGGTCAGAGGGATGGAACATCCCTCCTACAAGGAAAGGCTGAGAGAGTTGGGGTTGTTCAGCCTGGAGAAGAGAAGGCTCCAGGGAGACCTTACTGTGGCCTTTCCATATATAAAGGGGGCTCACAAGACATCAGGAAGAAATGTTTTACAATGAGGGTGGTGGGACACTGGAGCAGGTTGCCCAGAGAAGCTGTGGATGTTCCATCCCTGGAAGCGTTCAAGGTCAGGTTGGTCGGGGCTTTGAGCAACCTGATGTCCCTGCTCATTGCGAGGGGGTGGGAACCGGACCAACTCAAACCATTCTGTGGTTCTATGAAAAAGGGCTGCGTTTCCCTGGGGAGGGGGATGCTGTTGGCACAAAGGCTGTGGGTCACCTTGGGAGGAGCTGCTGGGTGCTGCTGTATCTACACTGGGTGCTGCTGTACCTGGACTGGGTGCGGCAGCCCAGGGGTGCTGCTGCACGTGCCAGGCGCAGTGCCCGAGGGGTGCTGTGCCTGATGGCTGAGGTTGCGCACCCGGCGCTGTCGTACACGTGGTGTGGTACCGGCAGCTGCTGTTGTACATCCTGGGTGCTGTACATACACGGTGGTTGTACCCAACATGTCCAGGGGCTACTGGGGTCCCTGTGCCCTGCATGAGGGCAGGGTGCCCTGCAGATCCCTTCCTCAGCCCTCCCAGCCCTGCACCAGCCACCCTGCACTGCAGAGACACCCACGAGCTCCCACCAGCTACTGAAGGCAGGGGAAGGGACCCTGCATGGGGCCCACAGCCCCGCTACAGTGCCAAGCCCATGGGTGCTATTTCCCGAACCGATGGGACCCACCCCTGCCTGTCACCCTTGAAAAATGCAGCTGAGTTTTCCCAAACACAGGTGTCTGGCCGAAATCAAAGCGTCAGCGTCGTCCCCACGTGGTCCTTCTGCATCCCCCCAAGCCTGGGGACCAATTCCTCTGGCTTGCTGGCTCTGCACTGTGGCTGTCAGGCTGGAAATCCCCATGGGGCCACCATGCGTAGGGCCCAGCACCCAGCATGGGACCCTTCTGCTGCACTGCTGCCTGCTCTCCTGCTCTGCTGCCTGCTCTTCCTGCCTGCACAGGGCCACAGAGCAAGCACAGGCTGGGGAGCATGCACATGGCACACCTCTGCAGATGAGGGGCCGTGGGTCCCCAAAACCAGTCCCGCTCTTCAGGTTCAGGATTGCACCCACGGGTAATGAACTTACGTGAACCCACCCGCTGGATAGGAGCACGGAGCCGATGGGAAGTGCCCTCTCCTGGCCTTGCATTCGCCACTGCAGCCTGTCACAACTCATCACCATCCTGCGATTAATTAATGGCTCCTGGAGCATCTGTCCCCGCTCCAGCATCGCTCTCCACGGAGTGGAACATAGCTTTTGAGTCGCCCCGGGGAGGACCGGGATCTCCCTTCCTCTCAGCTGGTATCTGCAGCCTCATCCCCACCCCCGCGCCCTGCTGCAGGGCAGAGCACCCCGTCGCTGCTCAAGGGACACTGTCCCACGACTGTCCCCCTGTGCTGGAGACATGCGGTGGCATCCATCACCACCGTGTCCCTTTCAAAGGGGAGATGGGGCCCAGCCGGGGCAAGGCGAAAGGGGCCCAGCAGGGATGCCCACCCGCCCCAAGCCCCCCAGTCCTCCCTGCACACTCCAGGATCTGCCCCCCCCGCCCCAGGAGAGGGATCCCCCACTTTCAGCATCTTGCAGAACTGCCAGGATTTCAAACCAGGAGCATTTCTGCACACTCCAGACTTAACAGGAGAGCGATCTTGGAAGAGGGGTCCCTGACCGGTAAAACCGCTCCCAGCATCTTGCAAAACAGCTAAGATTTCAAACCAGGAGTGTTTCTACAAAGCCCTCCCTCCCTGGATTTTGCAGGAGGGTGACCACCGAGGACACGGGTAGACATGTGGCGGTACAAGCACGACTGTCCTACCCGCCTCCCGCACAGGGACAGGCCCGCAGTCTCCCGCACACAGGACCAGCAGCCAGGTGGTACAGGAGATAACTTTATTGAATCCAATGGTGTTAGACAGACGACCGAGAAGAGACATGCCGGTTGGTGCGGGCAGCGTGGGCAGCAGGAGCTGACTTGGTGCAGGGCTGGATTTGTTTCTGTCTTTTGTAATATCCTCAAGCCTTTTCCTGGCTTCCTTTTATACTTCTTTTAAAATTTGTTTTAAGTAAAAACAACTAATCGTGGAAAGAGTCCAGATGGTGTTTGTTCCCTATGATTGTTCCCGCAGCTATGTACAACATGGGGTTGGGTCTCAACATCAGGTATAAAATGGAGCGAGTTTACAAACTTGGAGGAGGCAAGGAAAAAGCAAAGACAGACAGGCGAGAGCAGTAGAAATCTGGACCAAAATCTTAAAGAGAAATTTAAAAAGTGCTATAAAACCCCTCGGCAGGAATACCATGCAGTTAAGAAACACAAAACCCAGTCAATTACACAGATCATCTAAAACAGGAATTTGTCCATTTCATCTTTTATTTAATTAAAAAAAGGTTGGTTGTTTTTAATAGAAAAAAGCTAAAATTTTAAGGTTCAGGCCACCGGGCGGCAGCCGCTCGAGGGGGCAGGAGGGTGAGGCGCTGGCGTCTCCCAGCTCCAGCCCCTCAGATGGGCTCCTGGTGCTCCCAGGGGGCATGGGCACCTTTGGGGGCAACCGGCACCTTTGGAGGTGGCAGGCACCCTTGGGGGATGATGGGCACCCTTGGGGGTGATGGGCTTCTTTGGGGGTCACAGGCACCCTTGGGGGGTGGCAGGCACCGTTGGGGGCAATAGGCACCCTTAGGGGTGACCGGCTCCTACGGGGTGACAGGCACCCTTGGGGGCGACAGGTACCCTTAGGGGCAGCAGGCACCTTTGGGGGTGACAGGCACCCTTGGGGGTGACAGGGGGATGAGTTAGTGCAATCCTTGGACCTGTCCCCCAGGGGACAGAGGGGCTCAGTCCACAGACACTGGCAGCCCTGGGGGACGCTCGGTCCCCAGGCCCCCCAGACAGCTGCCACGTTTGGGGACACAGGGTGCTCGGTGTAAGCCAGGAGGAACCCATCAGGGTCCGTCCCCTCCAGCCAGGTAAGCCCAGCAAAAGCCCCCCACCATGCACCATCCCGGGGCACGCCAGCTGGCACGGCCCTTACCCTTCCCATCCCCCCTCGGGGATTCCTCCTGATTTACACCACAGCGTGCCACTCGCCTCCAGCACACCCTGGCTGAGGTTATGGGGAAACGGGCAGCCCTGCACCGGGAAAGGATAGGGCAAACCCCCAGGAAACAGGCTCGGGGACGCCCGGCAGCACAGCCCCAGGGAAGCCGGTGACAGGGATGATTTGGTTGATGTTTTGGTGGCTCTGGGGGGCTGTCAGAAAAGAAAGTCAGACCCAGCCAAGGCTGCCTGAAGGCCGCGCAAAGCGAGAGGGGTGCAGGAACCCTCTCTACCCACAGGACTCCTCAGAGCACCCGGGCACAGCACTGCCCAGGCACGGGGCAACCCCCAAAGGTGCATCGTGCCCTTTCCTGCCCTGGGCACCGGAGCCCTGAGGAGGGCGAGAGGGGCTGTAGGGGAGAGCTGGGTCCCCACCGCCGGCCTCGAGCGGCTGCTGAGCCGGTGTCTCGTACAATCAGAAAAGAAGTCAGCACAGCACAGTTCTCACAGAGTACGAAAAAAAAAATAAAAAAAAAAAAGGAAAGAGGCGCAGGGCCGGGCCCCACCAACTCACGCAGGGCGTTCGACTACAGATCTATTTACAGCAAGTCCTTAGCTGATGGCAGCAACACAAGGCGGCAAATGGAAAGCCCTACTGTCCAAGCCAGCGGTGGGAGGGACATCCCCGTGCAAGGGGGCCGGGCTGGCTGGCCCCGGGTGGCAGCAGGGAGACGGCGGGGAGGCTGTCGGACAGACGGAGAAGTGAGCACCATGGGTCGCATGCGCCGCGGCCGGGATGCACCAGCTGGCACCGGGCGGCAAGGCAAGACGCACCGGCCGAGAGAGCACCAAGGGCAGAGGTGGTGGCTGTCTCCAAGCGGCACCAGCAGCAAGGCCGGGCCTTAGAGGAGATGCCGGTTTTGGAGGGTTGTGAGGTGTCCCTGAAGGCCACACCAGCCGTGGCACAGAGGGGCTGAGGCTGCCCGGTCCCCAGTTTGGTGGGGCTCAGGGACAGGATGAGCTCGGCAGAGCCAGCCTTGGGGTCACCTCTCCCCAAAAGGCTCTCCAGGGCCCCAGCTGAGTGCGGGAGCTGAGCTGGAGGGGAGCGGGGGGGGCCCCAGAGGCCAGCTGGGCTCAGGGAGGGAGGTGTTGGCTCAGCAGAGCCTGCAGCCATGGCTAGGGACAGGCAAGCGAGGGGTGCTGAAGGCAGCAGCCGCAGCTCGGCGGTGCTCAGGCCAGTGCCAGCACCCCCATCCCATCCCAGCCAAGCTGGCTTTGGGGACAGTCATAGGCCACTGCAGCCAGAGCAGGCTGTGACAACACCGGCCCAAGCCCCATGTGCCCCCTGCCCGCACAGCTGGGGATTAAGGCACCACAGCAGCACCGGGGCTGATCCCCTCCGTGCCAGGAGCCTCGCCTGCGACATTGCACGGTAGGACCAAGAGGACAGGTGGCAGCCCTAGGTGGTCCCAGAGCACCGACATGGGGCACAGCGAGACCCTGCCAGGCCACAGGGCACAGGTAAGCACAGGGCCTTGGGAAGCGAGCGGCATGGGGACTACCCCCAGGCACAGCTCACCAACCCGCACCCCCAGGCCTGGCAGCACAGAGGTGACGTGGGGCAGGTTGTGCCGCTCAGCCCTGAGGGGACGGGTCAGGTGTCCGGCTGCCCACGGATGGGGCAGCAGCACCCTCTCCCTGCCCGGGCCTCGGCCAGTGCCGGGTACCTTGGGGAGGGGAGGCCCCGTGGCGTCTTGGCCTGGTGGGAGACCCCGTCCCCAGGGCCAGACTCTGCCAGGTGCTTTTGGGGAGGAGGGAGCCGCCAGGCAAGGGGCTGCTCTGGGAGCATCCCACTACCGCCGGCTGCCAAGTCCCATCTCAGCCAAGCTGTGAGGCCCCGGGAGGTGGGTTCAGGGACTGGAGATCGTCCAGTGAGCACCAGTTTCATAACAGAGGTGGTTTGAGTGGTGGAACCAACAGCTGCAAAAGAAACCAAAGGAAAAGGGAGCTGCTTATAGGGAAGCAGTGGGCACGGGGCCATGGGCTCCAGGCCAGGAGAGCAAAGAACCAGAACAAAAAAGGGACCAAAGCGAAGTCTGGACTCGGCCAAAAGAAAATGGGAGGGGGGAAACAAAATAAAATAACCAAAGCAGGGTTTATTGGGCTGTCCTAGTCGCAGCAGCTGCCATGCAGGTGAAACGGGGAACGTACAAAGACAGCGGCGAGAGCCACGCTCCTCCTTGGCCAGTGCAAGGTGAGCGCTTCCCACAGCAGCGGCTCCCTCATTGCCTGCCCTCGGCTACGCCTGGCTGGGTGGAGTGGGAGCTGGACACCCTCGCACCCATGCTCTCGTCCTGCAGCCACACGCTCCTCCTGTGTCCCCCAGCTTTGGCCCAGGTGGCTCCCGCGGGGTCCCTGCCCCACGCAGGGGCCTTCCTGCGGCTCCCAGGAGCGGGGGCTCAGCCACATCGGTCGCCCTGGCCCCAAAGCCCGAGAGTTTGCAATAGAGACAGAAAAAAACCACAAAGAGAAACCAGGATTCTCCTACCCCCAGGGTCGGGAGGGGAGATGGCACCTCGCGCTCTCCCACGGATGAGCCGAGCTTCCCCATGCTCCGCCAGGACACACCGGAGCCCCAGTCCTCTCCGCTCGCTCGCCAGCCCCGCACTCCAGGATACCAAAGGAAAAGGAGAGCAGCCCGGTGGGAGCGGTGGCTGGCAGTGGCTCCCTGGGCCGGCATGTCCAGGCCTCACAGAGTCGACTGCAGGTCGGGATCCACCATGGTCTCGCGGTCCGGAGACTCAATGTAGTTGGCGGCTTCCTGGAGCTTCAGCAGCATGGCCATCTGCAAGGGGGACGAGAAGTCTGTGGATGCCCTGGGGAAGCCAAGGCCACCAGGCCCTCCTTGCTCTCCCATACAAACCAGCCACCCCAAAAAGCTCCTTAGAGAGTAAAGCAAAGCACAGAGATGCTACAAAATCCCTCCCTGTCACCAGGATCTGGCCTTGGGCACAGCTGGGATGCTCAAGGCTGAGCATGGCAAAGCAGTGCAGGGAGACAGGCCCTGGCACATCAGCTGGCATCAGCTGTGGCAGCCTGCTGTCTGCTAGCAGCCTCTCTGCGTGACACACCGGGACACATACGTGCAAGCTGCAGTCTGTGTGTGCCTGCGTGTGGCTCTGCATGTGGACATGATGCCTCGTGAAGTGCCATGCCGTGCCTATTCGCTGGCACATCACAATGTGCCTCAGTGTGCAGCCTGCCTGCCTGTGCCACCATCCCGTACCCACCACTCCTCCCAGGAGCGCAAAATGTTTCTGCATCCCCCAAATCAGGCTTTTTACACTGAAAAATAACTGGGAAAGCGAAGGTCCACCTTGTTCTCCCCTCTCCACCAGTACCACCCAGCCCACCTCCCGGTGCCCGGCGCAGCAGGGCTGTACCAGAGGGTCCGAGTCCAGGGAGCTGGGCGTCGTGTCTTTGACGGTACGCTCCTCGGGAGGGGAAACGGTGCTGTGGGGCCCAATGGTGGGTGGGGGCAGGTGGTACAGCTTGGACTGGTCCTGCTGCGCTGATGGCCAGGGCAGGGTGTCCCGCACCCACTCCACGGGGTCCTCCCAGGCTGCCTTCTGCCCGTGGACCTGTAGGCAGGGAGCAAGCAACAGCCGGCTCTTCAGCATGTGCCAGAGCTGACAAAGGGCATGCCGAGCCCGCCCCGGACAGTGCTATGTCCCACTGCAGCCACAGGGCAGGGCAGGGACTGACAGAGATGCCACCTGTGCCCAAAATCCCAGCGCCTCCCCTCTCCCCACCCTGTTAGACTGCTGCATCACCATGTCCCCAAGCACCGCTGGTTTGCGTCTCCACGTGCCAGGCAGCTCTGGGTACCTTGAGCCCATCTTTTGCCCCTTCCTGCAGGTAAGGGATGATGGAGTTGTTCCACAGGTCAATGAACCAGGTCCGGAAATCCTCAATTCCAATGGGGCAGGACAGGAAGAAGCAGGGACCTGCAGGGGGGAAGGCAGAGAGTGAAAACGGGAGCTGGGTCCTCCTGCTCCAGCCACTGGCCCCATGGCAGCAGAGCACCAAGGCAGGCAAGCCTGGCTGTGCAGGGTGCCCTGGGCTCATCCACCTCCTGGGAGCAGTGTCTGGGCAGCATCTACCTGACACACATGGGCAGAAAGCAAGCTCCCGAGAAAGTAATGGGGCTGCTAAGTTCAATCTACCCCCCAAAACCATGGTGAGGCAAAGGGAGACCTGCCTGGGAAAACACGGCTCCTCCGTGCCCAAGGAAGGGTGCCAGTAAGACAGGCAGCCTTGGCTGACACCACGGTGACAACTCCCACGGGGCATGGGAACAAATGCCACCCAGGGAAGAGCAACACTCGTGTGCATCGCCCACCGGCTTTTGGTTGTGTGGGACTGGGGGACACGGGGCAGCACATCAGCTCCCCGAGCTCCTTTGGGAGGGTTTTGCCCCAGTCCGTGGAGGCTCCCAGCAGTGCGAGGTAGAGGAGGAAGGTGTGCGGCAAGGCCATACCGATGAGGAAATCAGAGGTGCTGTGTTTCTCCAGGAAGGTGTGCAAGTGGTACCAGAGCTTGGGCACCCAGTCCAGCACACGCAGCAGCTCCTCCTTGTTGGCATTGACGTCTGTGTCCGACTCCAGCAGCTTCCGCCGCAGGTAGCGCACCAGGAAGCCGTTGGCCGGCTCCACGTTGTTCGAGAAGGTCAGCATCCTGGGGGAAAGACTCAGGTGTTCAGGGCTGGGTCTCCAGACAAGCTGCCCTGCTCCCCAGCACCCTCCTAGCACCCCCACACTGCATGTGCCAAGGTTGGGGCATCAAGTCCTTCTGGGATGGCAGGCACAGGCCTGAGGCTCGGTCCTCATCAGGGTCCCCCATCACAGGATGAGTCCCCAGGACTGCCCAGGGGCAGGAGGGATGGCCTCTGCCCCCCGCCAGCCCCATGGAGATGGTCCCCAGGGATGTATGATTCCCACCTGAAGCTGAGATGAAGGCCGTGGTTTGGGGTCATCTTCACAGGCTGGTTGGTGGTCCCAATGATGTAGGGGCTGAGTGAGTGACAGAGAGAGAGAGGATCCATGAGAAAAAGCACCTCGCATCACCCCTACCCACGGCAGAGCTGATCTGAGTGCAGCAGACATGCGCAGCCATGCAGCCTCATCTCCATGAGCCCAGGGATCTTGCCGAGAGCAGCGGGGAGCATGTGCCGGAGGAGGGTGCAGTGGGGCTCTCACCATTTGTGGTACTTGCAGGTGAGTGCGCCGTTGACGAGCTCGCTGATGGAGCCCGCCTCACTGAGGTCGTCCAGGAGGATCACCAGCGGCACATCCGCCATGCCTGTCTCCCGGTCAATCTGGTTGGCCAGGTTGGAGAGGTACAGCTGCAGGTCCTGCAACAAATGGGCGGGGTGTCACACATGGGGCCGTGGCATGGCTGCCAAAGGGGACTGCAGCACCAGTGCCAACAGGGACACTTCTGGCTGCTGCGTGCCCTCACCTTGCAGGACTGCTGGTGCATGTTGAAGGTGCTGACGATGCCCTCGGTGACGTCCCGACCTGAGCGCTCCACCAGGTACTCAGCCAGGCGGTTGGTCAGGTAGGTCTTGCCGGTACCGCTGGGTCCCGAGAGGATGAGCCGCCGGTGCTTCAGCAGGAGGCTGATGTAATGCTGCATCATGGGCTTGGGGATGAGCGTCTCGAACACTAGGCTGTCCACGCACTTCTCCTTCAAGCCTGCAGGCAGGGGAGGGCTGAGGGTCCCACTCATGCCCCACGACACCGTGAGACAGAGGGAAGATGGGAGATTGGAGCCTCTCTGCCACACTGACCTTTGAGCGTCACGACGATGCTGGTCAGGCCCCGGCGGCACAGCGGCAGCTCTGGCGGCTCCGTGTCCAGGACCCGCTTGATGTGGCTGATGCTGTAGCCATAGACGGACTCGGTGCTGAGCCCCAGTGTGGAAGCAGGATCCATCTTGGTGATGTAATCCTATGTGGACAAGGACAGAGCTGTTAGTGCCCCTGAGAGCTGGCAGGGAGCAAGCGGTGCTCAGCAGCTCCAGGAAACCCCTATAAGGACCTGGGCCAGGAAGCATCAGGCATGGTGGGAGCAGTGTAGAAGACGGCTCTCCAAAGAGGGGTCCTGATGCTCCTACCTTGAAGACCTGGCAGACAGCCTCATCCAGCATCTTCCAGTCCACCTTCCCGCTCACCTTGGTCCAGCCCAGGAAAAACTCCTGCTGCTTGAGGTCCTAGGAGCCAAGGCAGAGGTGTGCAGAGTTGGAGCACTGCATCCAGCCCCAGAGAGGCATCCTCTGCCTCTTGTCCAGGGCCATGGCACTGGCACAGGTCAGGCTCCCCATATAGCCCACACTTACCCCCTTGATGATGTGCTGGGGCGGCATGCGCACCACAATCCGCAGTGTCAGCTCATCCTTCTGGGTGCCAGCACTGACAGCGTCCATGGGGGACACATCTAGGGACAGAGCAGTGAGGCTGTGCCGGCAGGGAGAGCTGAGCCACCAGGCCTGACCACGCCCAGCCTGAGCCAAATCCTGCTGCGGCTGATCGTGGCACTGGCGGCATGACAGACCCTCATGCATAGTTGCCTCCAGGTGAGCAGCAGCACGTTCCAACCACACACACACATCTGTCCCAGCCCTTCCCTGCCCGCCAGCAGCTCCATCACCCTTACCTGCATCTCCCAGGCTGGGGCTGAAGGCATGGCCAAGGGTGAGACCCAGGGAGCGCCGCGGTGAAGAGGAGGCTGACGTGCTCGTGACATGGCCAGGAACGGAGCCTGGCACTGCTGAGGGCCCTGGAGCCACTTTGAGCCGGTCATTCTCAGCCTTCAGGAGATCCACCTCCAGCTGGGGGAAAACCAGTTACGGCACAGGGTGAGGAGCTGGACGTCAGCAGCATCCCGGGGCTGCAGCATGGCTGTGGGGGCACAGGGACTGTAGCCACCCAGGTGCTCAGAGCCAGCCAGGCTTCTGGCAGTGGTCCTCACTTGCATGTTGTGCATGGTCTCCCGCAGCTGCTCCAGCTGGTGGGCCGAGTTAAGGGCCTCCAGGCGGATGTCTGTCAGCTTCATCTCCTTCTCCCACAGCTCTGACCGCAGCTCCGACACCTCCTTCTTCTCCGGCTCACCCTCACCGTGGGCCTGAAAGAGCCTGGGCCAAGGGAGAGACGGAGTCTTGAATGTGTCCAGGGCAGGAGCCTGTAGCCCCCACAACTGGCCCTCCTCACCCTGTGCCGCTCCCCCTGGCCCCACGTACTCAGCTGTGTCGATGCCCACGGAGGAGGATGTGGAGGATTTGATGGAGGGCGAGGCGGTCTCCGTGGAGCCATGCTGCAGCTTAGGGGAGGAGGGAGCCGACGAGTCCGGCGTGGCAATCTCCTCAATGTCCGAATAGGACGAGGCTGATTTGGGTCCCTTCTTGATGCTGAACGCCTTGTTGAAGGAGCTGCGTAGCTACAGGAGACAGAAATGCTCTTATAAGGGACAGCCTGACAGCGCAGCCTTGCAAGCAGAGACCTGGCCCAGTCCTGCCCCAGGGCCCCCATCTGCTCAGGACCCACAGTCTGAGCTGGCACAAGTAACACCGTATCTATCACTGAGGCAGCACTGTGCCCTATCACTGCCCTGGGGAAGGCACCGGTCTGACCCCGCTCTGCTGGCACAGCTGACAGATGGGGGCGCATGGCCCTTTGTGCAACACTCCAGCTCCAGCCTAGATGGCACCAAACGGCCCCACAGAGTGCGACCCATGTCCTGGTCAGGCTTCCCCCAGCCCTGCACCCCGCCAGCACCCACATCAGGTTGTTCAGGCACTGCACCAGCACCCTGGTCCTGGCCGAGTCCATCCTCTCATTCACCCCACCACAGCCATCCCAGCAAGTGGCATTGAGGGGGACATCCCCCCCTCCAGCCATTGCAGAGCCGGGGTCCTGGTGCAAAGGGACAATTTCAGCCCCACACCCCCTCTGCCCTGTGGGGTCCTCCTGGGAGCGCAGAGGGCCAGCCAGCCCCCCGCGAGATGTCACTGGGGGTTCCGGCCGGGCATGCAGCATGCACACAGCACACACAGAGCAGTGGGCGGGTGAGCAGCGTGCTGAGGCCAGGGAGCGCGGATGGACACTGCACAGGGGTCAAACCGGGCCTGGGTCCTGCTTACGCACCACCAGCCTGCGGGAGAGCAGCAGGACGGGCACCCCGGGCTCACACCATGTCCCCTGGAAGGCCAGGGCTGGCTCCAAGGGGAGGTGGGAGGAAGAGGGGATGGAAAACAGACAAGATCTGGCCCAGCTTCCACAGGCACCAGGCAGGCTGGCCTGGTGTGTCCCCAAAAGCAAAAGTGTTGCATTTCAGCGTAAAAAAACAGGTGGCTGTCAGGCTCTGCTGATGGCGGGACAGCAGGGGAGCACTAGGACCCATGTGGGTACTGACAGGGACAGAGCCACCTGAGGCCACATCAGGCCAGCCCTGGCAATGTGGAGATGGGCAGCACCACAGGCCGGTGCCACAGGCAGGGCTGCAGTGAAGTCCCCATCCCAAAAGATCTGGCTACAGGGAGTCAGGAGAGTGCCTGCCTTCCCTGGGCAAGAAGGGGACTGTCCCCATCCATAGGACAGGTCCCCATCTGAGCCCCTCCTGCTGCCTCAGGGCCACCTGGGGCAGTTCAGCCCCTCCGCGTGGGTGCATATTTTGGCCTTAACATCAAAAGCAGCAGCCAAGGTGCGCAAAGCCCAGCTGGGGCCCCCGGGGTGGCCCGTGCTGGGGGTTAGTGCCAGTGGGATGGATGGGATGGGTAGTGTTATGAGCACCGTCCCACAAAATGGAGCGAGAGCCCTGGCCGGGCACAGCATGGGGTGGAGGGGACAGTGTAGGACTTACCTCGTACACCTGGAAAAAAAGGGTTGAGGTCAGCATAGGGGGAGAGAAACAAAACAAAGCAAGACTTAATCACGCATCCAGCTCTGAGCTGCTTGGTGCAGAGAAGGGGCTGCCTGGCTGAGGTGTTTGGCTCCCCGCATGGGCAGAAGGGAGATGCGGGAAAACCACGAGGGAGCAGGTGTGCAGGACCAGGGCTGGAAAACTCCCAGAAGGGCTGGAGAAGTCCCGGCCGGCACATCAAGACACAAATCCACGGTGGCTACAAGCTCCTCACCAGTGCTGTCCCCAGGGGACACAGCAGACTAACACTATGATGGCAAAGTAGACCGAGAGCAGCTGGCTTGTGGGGCTAACCTTGCCCAGACCCTGCCAGCGGCTCCCCAAGCCCCGCTCCTCCCAGCACCCCATCCAACCCACCCAGCTCTTCTTCTTCTTCTTCTTGGCGTCGGCATCCTTGCTGCTGCCGATGCTGGAGTGGCTGGTGATGCTGTTGAGGCTGGAGATACTGTCAGAGGAGTTTTGCCGCTTGATGCGCAGCTCTAGGGCCAGCGAGACAAACAGGAGAGACCAGGAAAGGAGGTATCAGCAAACTGCGTCTGCCCCAATGCCAGAGCCACCTGCACTCTCCTCCCTGCACCCCTTCTCTTCTCCCACCCAAACACCTTCTGAGTTCTCGGCGCCACCTCATAAGATGATGTGGGGCTAGGACACCACACAGGCACTGCCATTTGGGACAGTGACCCCAAACCCCAGGGAGATGCCCAGAGCACACATCGTTCTGCTCCTGTCCCAGGCCACCTCCCTGCCAGCGCCTTGCACTCACATTGGGGTTTTGGGGCTAGAAACAGTGCTCATGGGAACAAAGCCAAGATCAGCAGCCAAAACTGGGCTGTTGGCAAAGGGCCCGGTGAATAGGTGTTGTACGGGGGAGGACGACCATCCCATCACCCCCAGGCACCAGCATCGAGACCTGCTGCGGTGACAGCTCTGGCTGGCTGACCCTGGCTTCAGATGCTTAGGGGTCCCAGGTGGGGAAGAGCTGCTGCTCGGGGCACCCTGCCTCCCATCCGAACATCTCACTGAAATGAAGGGTGCCCTGGGGCCCTGTGTCAGCCCCAGGCAGGAGCAGCCCAGCTGGGCTTGGGCGAGGGGCTCACAAGGGCTGCAAACCCCCACGGCGGGGGGCTGCCGAGCCATGCCTTACCTTTGGGGGTGACATCGGTGCCATTCAGGGCACCCTGGATCACAGCTTGGGCCTCCGAGTTCTTCTTCTTCAGGAAGTCGATGGTCTCTCGCAGGTCCAGCAGCTCCGTGTCCTGGGGGAGCAGAGCCAGGAACCGTAGAGTGCGTTCCAACGGCACAGTGCCCACCCTGAGAGCACCCTTGGGGTGGACAGTGCCGCAGCACGTTCACCCAAGTCCAGCATCCCCCAGCCCCATGAGCACCCTCCCGCACCACCAGTGCCCTCCAGTGCCCACCCGGCACCCCAACAGCACCCACCTTCTCCTCAGCGGTCTCAGCCAAGTGCCGCAGGCGGGACGTCATGCTCACCAGGCTCTGCTCAAAAGCTGCCACCAGGTTGGCCTGGGAGAGGTGGAGAAACGGGTGAGCACCCACGCCTGGGCAAGCACCCATGGTTGGGCAAGCACCCACTGCTGGGTATGGGATGCAAGAGGCTGGAGAGGGGAAATCAAGGCTCTCATGGGCACAGGCCAGCACCAGCCCCACACACTGCAGGGACACAGAGTGGTGCATCCTGCAGTCAGCAGCGGCTCCCATGGGGACTCACGTTAGCAGACAGCTGGGACGTCAGGGTGGCCACCTTCTCCTGCGAGGACTCCAGCTCGCGGCGCAGCTTGCGGATTTGCTGTGGGGAGAGAGTGAAGGGAGTGAGAGGGGCCAGGCGCTCACCCTCGCTGCGGTGGCAGGGGCAGGCGATGAGCAGAGGGTGCGGGCTCACCTCGGACTGCATCTTCTCCTCAGCCTGGTGGTGCGAGAGCAGAGAGACACAGACAGACAGAGGCAGGCAGTCAGGAGGGCAGCGAGGCACAGACAGGCTCAGCGCGAGGCAGAGGCATGCACAGAGCCCCCCCGTTCCCACCCAGCCCCCCCAGCCATGCACAAAGCATTGCAGCACGGAGGCGGCTCTTACGGAGGAGTAGGTGGAGGACGCGCTCGAGGCCAGGGACAGCACCGATCCATGAACTGCAACAGAACAAAACCCTGCACGTCAGGGTGCCCCTGGCCAGCGGCATCCCCAGGGGCTGCAGGTGCAGGGCATAGCAGGGCACAGGGGACGGAGCTCCCAGCGGATGGGGGCTCTGCGGGGGGCTGGGGGAGGCAGAGGGTGGGATGGCAGCTGCTCAGCACTGCCCATTTCTCAGCCCGTGGCTGGTGACCTCCCTGGGCATGTGGCATGCAGCAGAGCGTGGGGATCACCCTCTACCTGCACCCTCCTCTGTCTGAGCCCAGGGGCTCTGCCACTCTCCCTGGCAGCTTGGGTCCCCCCCTCCCCAATGCCACAACATCCTGGGGCCAACCCAGGGATGCCGAGCACCCACACAGGTCAGGGCGGGCTGGGGCCCAGAGCAGATGCCAGTGCAGAGGGGTCCACCAGCCCCTCGGGGCTGCTGTCCTCTGCTCTGATGCTGACGACGGGATGCACCAATGCATCCGACAGTGCCACAGCAGTGCCAGGAGGAAGGGACAAGTGTGCAAGGAGCCCCGCCACCTTCCCTCCCTGGGAGCCCCCTTTGCCTGGGGAGGAGCGCAGCACACTCTCACCGTCGTCCGCAGGGTCCCGGAAGGAGCCCGAGCGGATCATGCCCTTGGGCTTGTCGGCCAGGGAGAGGGTGCTGCCCATCTGGGACGTGCTGTACAGCTCAAAGGTGGAGTCGTGGGTGGGGATGCTGTTGGAGCGGGTAATCCGCGGGGTTGCGGCAGCAGTGGGGCTCACTGCAAGGAGAAGGCGGGGAAAGGCAGGGTCAGAGTCACACCAGGGACCTGGGACCGGGATGGGGAAGCAGGCGTGGGAGTGATCCACAAGAGCTGGGATGCGGAGAGGAAGCAGGGATTGTGGTCCCAAAGCAGGGAGGCTGGGGGAAAGCTAAAACATAGGTTTACGTTAGAAAGACTTGGATACCAGCACCAAGGTAACCACAGGGCTGAGAAGCAGATCCATCACCCTGGGGCAAAGTAGGCACCACCATGCCAGAGGCCATCACCCCCAGGGGCAGGAGGGGAGCACCTCATCACCGCTGCCCCCCACCAGCAGCCCCAACGCACCTGCCTGGATTCCCCAAACCCTCCAGGAACACGGAGATCCTGTCAAGAGCAGGGAAGGGCTCACCCCTTGCCCTGCCAGGCACCCCCAGAGAAGCAGGGAGCCGCGGGCAGAGCCCTGATGGTGGATGAGGCACCCTGAAGTGGAGGTGATGGACATCCCTGGTCTCTGGGCACAACCGAGCACCTCAGTGGGATAAAAGCACTAGGCACTGGGCATTAGGGCTGCTGGGGGTGTCAAGGAGAAAAGCAGCATCGAGGGCAGCACCAGCAAGTCACACGGGGAACACGGGGTGATGCGGAGCAGGATGGACAGGGCTGGCTGCAAGCGGAAGGGGGCTGGCAGTGGAGGGCACTGACCGATGCTGGTGAGTGGACCCTTCCCGACCAGTGCCATGGGGAGGGCAGGGGGCGAGGGCAGCTCCTGCTGGTCGTCCGACTCGGGGAGCCCGCTGCTGACGGCGTGTGAATGGCGCCGCTCCTTGGCCTCCTCCTGGGAGTGGAGCTGGTACCTGGGGAGCGGAGCAGATACAGCCATGGTAAGGTGGACCAGCACCATCCTGGCTCCTGCCCGCTGCACTCCGGCCCAGCCTCCCTAGCGTGGAGGGCACCGCCAGCCCACCACGGAAAGCTCCACATGACCACACTCCCTCCCCAGCACTGTCCAAAAGTGATCTGGGCTCTTTTACCTCAACCCTTTCTTGGGCAGTGTGTTCCTGTCACGGTTGGCACTGGAAGGGAAGGAAAGGTCAGTCACATCCCTGCACACGTGAGGGAAGGTGCCATGGGGGTTGAGCCATGGGAGCAGGGGGCTCTTCCCCAGAAGTGTAGCAGGAAGAGCCCCTGAAGCAGGCAAAGGTCACGGCAGGGAGGGATCTGAGCCCACAGAGGTGCACCAGCAGCCCCGTGCCCTCTCTCCAGCCATACCTGTCCAGATGTGCGAGCCGGGGGCTCCCGCTCCAGCCCAGCTCCCCTGCCTCTTCCTCCTCCTCTGTGCTGGCAGGGGGCGCGGCAGCAGGGGTGGTGGTGGTGGTGGTGCTGCCCCCTGAAAAGGCACTGGGCAGGCTCATGGGCATCTGCAGGGACTCCATGCTGCGGTGCAGGCCTGAGAGCTTGGGGTACATCCTGCCCTCCTTGGGGACGCTGAAGCCACCCATGAGCTCCAGGCCCTGGGAGAAGCTGGCTGAGTTGATGTTGAGGATGGGGGCAGGACTGGGGCTAAAGCAGGGTGCAAGATGCCCGCCAGCCGGGTGCAGATCCTGGAGCTTGGCAGTGTGTGGGGGGTGCAGCTCGCTGGAGGAGGGCAAGTCCAGGCTGTTGGAGTTGACCTTGTCCAAGTTGGCCAGCGAGGGAGGCTTCACATAGGTCTTGGCAGCCGCTCTGGGGGAGGGAAAACAGGTAAGGAAGCAGGTGAGACTCAGGTGCCAGGCACGGCTGGGTGCTAGGCACCTGCTGCCCTCAGAGGTGGAAGGATCGTACCTGAGAGGCGTGGGGGGCAGCTCGGCCACCTTGGCCGCCGGCGGGAGGTTGACCTGTGCTTTTGGGGTGCTCTCAGGTGAGCTTACGCTCTTCAGTGTCCCACACTCAGAGTCAAGCGCCACCGCCTTGGCCTTGGCCTTCTCCTTCTCGCGGTCCGTCTGGTTCACAGGGGCCGGCGTGCCACGGCCAGCGCCGATCTTGGATGGCTCCTTGAGCCGCGACACCGAGATGCTGCCCTGCTTGGTGCTCAGCAGGCTGGGATCAATGCTGCTGCTGACTGGCCGGTTCGCGCCGCGGCCACCAGTCACACTCATGGAGCTGGACTTGGCCGGCCGGGGCAGGCTGCGGTACTGGATGTTGGAACGAGCCCCTGGGGCCAGGAAGCCGGGCTCGGCTGCATTGGAGACGTCCAGGCTTGTTTTCCTCCCGCTGACTGGCTTGACGGGGATGCCGGAGCTCTTCTGGATCTTGCCGAGTGTGGCCGAGCCGCCAGCCTGCATGACAGTGGCCGTGCCAGTAGTGGGAGCCGGTTTCTTATAGCCAAAGGAGCTGGAGGCTGAGGGGCGTGTGAGGCCTGAGGGTGGTTTCTTGGCATCGGCAATGCGGTCACGGCCGGCATCGGAGGAGGAGCGCTGCAGGCCTGTGCTCTTCACAGACAGCTTGCTCTTGTCGGTGGCTTTGGTCTCGGGCTTGCCTGGTGGGCAGGGAAGGACAGGTTAGTGTCCCAGGAGGCCTTGGGGAAATTTGGGTGCGAACTATCCCAGATCAGACACCGGCATTGGAGACACAGGGACATCATGGAGACGAAGGGACATGACACTGCCCTAGGTGTTGGGGCAGAGCCATGGCCAGGCCCCCAGTGCACCCAGCCAGCCCCCAGCCCGGCACACGGCCACGAGGCAGGCACGGCCCTGGGCAAGCAGGGCTTAGCATGGGGCCAGACCCACAACTTGCCTGCAGGGATGCACAGCTCTGCCACCCCTTCCAGCCCACAACCAGCTGTCAGGTCTGAGCACAGTCACAGGGTGTCCCGTGCCTAATGTGCTCGGAGAAGGACCTTGAAGATGCCATCCAACCCTCTCCCCATCAGAGAAGCTGGACCCTGCCCGAATAGGGTCTCACCTGCTACTTTGAGGGTGCTCTGGGCTGTGTGGGTGATGGGGGAGGTCACGGCCACTGGAGGGGTCTTGCCCTTCTTGAGCGCGCCCGGAGTGCCCAGGCTGACGGGCTTCTTGAGCTCACTGCCCTTGGGCCCCTCCTCGCCGCCCTCTGAGAGCTCCCGCCGCCACTTGGAGGAGCCATGCTCCATCTTGAGGCTGCTGCTGTCGTAGTCCAGCTTCTTGGGCGCCTTGTCCTCACCCTCACCGTACCAGCTCAGCCCGCTCTCTGCCAGCGAGCGCTTCTCTGAGTCCGTGCGCAGCTGCAGGCAGAGCAGAGTCAGGGGTGCTCCTGGCACCCACCCCAAACCCATCCCCAGTGAGCACCAGCCAGCTGGGAGAAGGATGCACCAGACACCCTGTGCTATGCCTCAGTTTGCCCATGCCAGCACCCTCCATCCCCTCCCTCCTGCAGAGGTTGTGGCACCGAGCTGGGACCAGTGCCAGGAAGGGTCCGGGCACCACGGGCACCTACCGCTATGGCCGAGTTCCTGCGCGAGGCGGTGGGGGTGGAGGGCAAAGAGTTGAGCGAGGAGCTGGCGTTGAACTCCTCCGAGCTGAGGTTGTCAGAGGCATCGCTGAGGCCACTGCTGATGGAGCTGCTCTCATCCCAGCTGCAACAGCAGAGCCAGCGTCAGACCCACCTGCCCAGCCTCAGCTCTGCCCGGCGGGTCCTCCCACCCAAGGGATTTCCCCAATCCAGGGGCTTCCGGGGCACAAACCTCAGCTCCTGGTAGCGCCCGCTGTGGCGCCACAGCAGGGAGCTGGCACTCGGCAGCCGCAGCTGGCTCCAGCCCAGCCTGGCACAGGCTTGGCACCCCGCCAGCCCATGAGCCCCGGTGACCCCACGTCTCCCGGTGAAGGCGCCCGCGGGAGTTTTTTTGGGGATGGAGGGTACCTGCGCAGCGCAGGGAGGCCAGCACCCACGCCGGCAGGGCTGGTAGCACCGCAGTTGGCACTGAGTCCCCTGCAACCTGCCCTGCTGAGAGGGTCAGGAGGATTGCCGGAAAGGGCAGGGACCAGCTGGAGCAAACAAACCAGTCACCCCACAGCATCCACCCTTCCTCGGGCGGCCCCCACCCACCGCCTCGCCGCACCCTGCTCCCCCCTCTCCAGCACCTAGCATCCACAGCAAGCACAGGCAGCAGGTACGGGCACTGCTCCTACGCCAGGGTGGCTGCTCCATGCCGGGGGCTCAGTGGACCGTGCACAAGCCCATCTCCAGGGCCGTCAGTCAGCGCTGTGCCGGGGCGGCAGCTGCCTGCGCACCCCACGGGCCCAGCCAGCTCCGCAGCACGGGGCTGTGCCCACAGCGATCCAGCACAGACAGGCACGGAGCATTTTCCAGTGGGATGAGCACGGCCCCTTTCAGGTCAGCAGCTGAGTAGGTCATCAAGGCCCCGCAGCCTCTGAGGGGGCTGTGAGGCTGGGGGCGACAAGCAGTGGTGTAAGAGAGGGGAGCAGAGCTGGGAGGTTGCAGCCAGGCCCGGTCCCTGCCGGAGATGCCTGTTCCCTGACAGTGGGGCCACAGAGGTGCAGGAGGAGCCCAGCAAGCACCAGAGCCCCAGCAGCTGGTGAAGCTGCTTAGCGTCACCCAAGTGACACTGTGACCCTGGCTGAGCTGAGGACAGGACAGCGTGGCCTGGCAGACAAGACAGCGCCTGCTGGGCACCTCTGCCAACCGGGGGGCCAGGGCATAAGCAACAGCCACCACCACCCGCTCCGGGATGCCCAAACTCCAGGACGGGGCAATGCAGGCAGCTCCAGCACCCTCCAATCAGCCCCGTGTGCCCCGCTCTTCCCAGACATTGGGGACTGGCCAGAGCCAGGGTGGACACAGCCCCCTGTGTTCCCACGTCAACTTTTGGGACAGAGCCCTGCAGGCACTGCTGCCCAGGATTTAATTACGACTGCATGCCCGGGATGTGCTGCTGGGCTGCCCGGCTCCAAGCATCTCCCACCACCAGCCCCTGTGCTGGGGGTGACGTCTCACCGGGACAGAAATCCCCACCCCACAGCATGAAGCAAAGCTCCTCTCCCAGGCTGGCATCACTCTTGCAGCAGGCAGCGCTGGGAGCAAGGCAGGGCTTCGGTGAGCTGCATGCTGCGAGCACATGGCTGGGTCTCCTCAGCTTGGCTTTTGTGGCCCAGCAGGGCAAACCCCAAATGCTCTCCCAGCCTCACATGGGACGCCCCTGCTGCCCTGGCCTCAGGCATCTGGGGAGCCCCAGTGAAACAGGCACAGGATCAAGGGCTGAACCGGGGCAAGAGGTGACCCCAGAGCCTCCTTAGCAACCCCATGCCAAGGAAGGGCAACACGGACGGTCACAGGTGACATCCCAAAAGCACTCAAGCCATGGAGTGAGGCCCGGGCGCCAGCTGCCCGCTGTGGGGTGTCTCTGGCTCTCTTATGGGGCACATGACTGGCACACTGAAGGGTCCCCAAAACTGACACACGTATGCCGTTGCTGGCACAGCAAGGAAAGCCCAAACTCAGGCTGCACCACAGCAACGATGGCCCCTCGGCAAACGCAAACTCTCAGAGCATGGCCGAGCCCTGGCACCCTGGTCCCTGCCGGCTGAGGCCACCCGAGTGCCCCCTGCAGACCCCAAACGGGGGGCAGCCATGCCGCAGCGTCACGCTGGGGGCAAAACTCAATTCCTGCTTTGTGCTCCAGCCCCTCCATCTTATACACAGCAATTCCCCACCTCCCTTCAGCCGGCACCGCACCAAACCACCCTGAAGGCAGCGATGCGCCGGGACACCCCGCAAGCCCTGCGCCCCTCTGCCCCCGACGGCTCCCCGGGAAGGGATGCCCAAGGACAGCGGCGGCAGCGAGGCGGAGGCTGCGGCAGCGTGACCGCC